>CAUJGJ010000129.1:695700-990700 GCA_963170055.1 Halisarca cf. caerulea
TGGTGATGTCAGGGAGATCCAGGCCACCATTGCACTTGGGAAGGAACAGCTTGTTGGCATCGGCTGTCTTCGCTAGCCCACTCCATCGTTTCAGGTAGCGGGTGGCAAGGGGCTGCATAGTTGTCTTCAACCAGGTAGTGGAGAGCTGGGTGGTTGACAGATCCCAAGCCAGTCTTGGGCAGATGCCAACCTTGAATAGCAGCAGCTTTTGTTGTCTGCTGACAAGGGAGCAGTCTACCTTCTCTAGGAGAGACTCTCTCTCTCTCTCTCTCTCTCTCTCTCTCTCCTTTTTTTTTTTTTTTTTTTTTTTTTCCTGCACAATAATCATTATTCAATCCCATGTACAAAAATTATCACCACTACACAGAGGCAGCAACAGACCAAAAAAAACAAACATCAATGATAATTGTGAGGGCTAACATGATACTGGGCACTGCCTGAGAAACTCTACAAAAGTTCTGCACAGTTAAAGACCAGAGTCAGCACATAACAATAACAAGAAAAAGGAACTACATAATATACGTTACTACTAGATGTTATATACTTAAGTACTATTAGATTGACTGTTCTATAAGATGTAATGTTACTCGCGCCAATTTCTCTTGCACCAGATAGTGTACGACTCACAAAGAGTCTTCTTGATGAGATCCTTCTCAAGCTGGGTTCTTAGGTGCAGAGGTGGCTTGGTAGGTATGAGGTGGTAGATGTTCTTGAGGCCTTCATAGGATAAGAATCCCCTTGAACCAACCTCAATAGTAACGAGGCTGGCTTGATGTGACCTGGAACATGCATCCAGAAGCTGGGAATACCGCTCCGACTTTCTCTGAGCTGCATCATCCATGCCGGTCTCAAAAGGGATGGTCAACTCAATAAGGGTGATGGATGATGCAGACCATATGACGATGTCAGGTCGCTGGTCAGTCTGCACGATATATTGGGGGAAGGCATAGGATTCACCGGGGAGATCAGCAGTGATGGAAGTGCCAGGGGGCAGGTGGGTGCGTAGAAAGTTAGCAAGACTTCCTAGCACTTGGTTGTGGCGCTCATCATACCTCCTCTTCCTGAGGGCTGTGCTGCAATGATTGAGCACATGGTGGAGGGTTTGTCGCTCAGGGCAGATTTGGCATTGTGGGCTGGGCTGCTTCCGCCAGAGGTGAAGATTAGCATTGTGGGGGAGAGTGTCAGTGACTGCATTCACAGCAAACCTTGTGAGGTGATCCGGCAGTGTACTGACAACTTCCGACCACAAGCGGGCCTCCCTGGTGTCCTGAAACTGGGTTGTTACCCGACCTTGCACTTTCAGAGAACCACAGTGCTGCAGGCATTCTTTTGTATCCTGAGCAGTGACATGAGCCTTCACTTTCTGGGAGAGTGTCTTCTTAGTCACACCAGGGTCGTCTTTCCAGACAGAGATGGTTTCCTGGAAGGGTCTGAACTTCTGCCTTTTGGTAGCCTGCTCGCATTTTGTCTTTTCTTCTGCAAGAAGACGAACGGTTGGATCCCTGGAACACATCCACAAAGCTGACAAGGCACATTTCTGCTTCTTGTACAGCCGGGATGGAGTTGGTATGTTGAACCCACCGCAGTTCTTGGGCAGGTACATGTCACCATCATTAATTCCAAGCCAACACAGTACAACCATGGGGTAATAATTAATGATAATGAACATGCAATCTGGTCAGTATCCACTGTCAAAGTATTTGAAAGAAAAATACTGCACAGTAACAGATAATGACCACTACTTAAAAGAGTCCTAGTCTAATATTAGACATAATATAAGACATCACTTATTCGAAGTTAAAGTTCATCATGCAATATCCTGATCATGTGGTGTTAGCCTCCCTCCAATTTCTCTTACACCATATCTTATATGATTGTTCGATGGACTTGCGTACCACATCTCTCTCAAGCATCTCACGTTCTGATCGGTTGGCCGGGAATACCGAAAACAGACTGTCAAAGCTGGTCGCATGTACAAATCCTCTTGACCCAACTTCAACAGTGAGAAGGTTGGCAGCATAGCCCCCTGCCTTGCAGGTATTCAGTAGCTCTGAATAGCGGCTTCTCTTCCTGGTGACAGCAGTGTCAATACTCAGTTCAAAAGGAACAGTGAGTTCAATAATGGTGATGGATGTTTCATCCCATACCACGATGTCTGGACGGGTATCCGTGCAGGCAATTTGCTGGGGGAAGGAGTATTGCTGATTGGGGAGATCTGCCGTTACATTCTGTGACGATGGTAACTGCTTTGCCAGATAGGCATGGATGGACTCCAGAATGGCATCGTGTCTGTCATTGTATCTCCTTTTCTCCAAGGCATAGGGGCAGGCATTGAGGACATGGAGGAGAGTTTGCCGTTGACCACACAGGTTACATGCAGGAGATGTAATCTTCTTCCACAAGTGAAGATTTGAGTTGTGTGGCAAAGTGTCTGTCAGAGAGTTCAAGGCGAACTTGAACACTCGCTCAGGCAAGGTGGTGACAGTGGAGGACCACAGCAGAGGAACTCTGCTGTCATCGCTCAGTGGTTGGTTTTGCCTAACCAGACTGGGGCTATGGGAGAGACGAGCTACAGTCTCCTCTTCCTCAACTGTACTCTTGGCTTGGTTTCTCACTTTCCGGGCAGAGGCGCCTGGGTCTTCCTTCATAACTTTCACTACAATCTGATAAGGCTTGAAGGTAGGTCTCTGCTGGGATGCTTCTTTCCTTGTCTCCTGACCAGCAATGGCTCTTACAACAGGATCTCTGGAGCACATGTAGGTTGCAGCCTTGCTAACCTGCAGCTTCTTGTAGAGTGTTACTAAAGATGTAAGCTCCAGACCACCTTTTTCCTTGGGGAGGTAGATACAGCCAGTATCTGCTGATCTGGCCAGACCACACCATTTCTTCAGAAATCTGGTGGCAATAGTTTGAAGACTGTTCTTCAGCCAGGACACAGGAAAAGAGTTGACAGACATATCCCATGTCAAACGAGGGCAAATGGCAAGTTGGTACAGACGTAGTTTCTGCTGCCTGGTGAGAAGGGTGGAGTCAACCTTCTCCAGAAGCGAGGTCAACTTCAACACTAGATCATCCCTAGTTTGAGTGCCTGTTCCACTAATAGTCACTGGAGCTCCGAGGAAACGAAACGTGCTATTGCCAATGTAGGGGATCGTTTCTCCATTGAGGGTCAATTTTGGATCGTAGGATTTGGCACTGGATGCTTGGATGGCTAGACACATACACTTAGGCACATTGGCCCTCATACCTGACCATACCAGCCAGGCCTCAATGGTAGAGAGGAGTCTCTGGCATGAGGAAGGACCATCAGCAACGAGTGTGGTGTCGTCGGCATACTGGAGAAGGTTGGAGCATTGGGAGGATGCACCCAGGGCATAGCCCAGACTGGAGTACTGCTTGGTGATGGTGTCAACCAAAGTGTTCATGACAGTATTGAAAACCAGCACTGATAAAGGGTCTCCTTGGAAAACGCCAATTTGAAGGTGGAGAGGTTGTGACTGCCAAGACTTGCTGGAGACTATTCCAATAAGGTTTTCGTAGAGGGCAGCCATCATATCTACCATTTCTGGTGGGGCGTGGTAGTGCTGAAACGAGAAACGGATCAGGCTGTGGTGAACACTGCCAAAGGCATTGGAGAGATCCAGCCAACAGACACACAAGGACTTGTGTTTCCTGCGTGCTTCATTTAGTATGGAAAGCAGCTTGACATGGTGTTCAGTACAACCTGGTATGCCATCAACAAAGGCTTTCTGTACTGAGGTATTTAGGTAGCTGTTCCCAGTCATGTATGTCATCCAACGATGCTTCAGTACACTGGTGAATACCTTGCCAATACAAGAGGTCAGTGCTATTGGACGGAAATTCTTTGGTACACTAGGATCCTCTTCAGCCTTCTTCTTACCTAGCAGGCGCAGCACACCAACCTTCCATGCAGCAGGGACTCTCTTCTGCATCCAACACCAGTTAAATATATGACACAGAGCAGTTAACAGGGAGGGGCACTTCTTGAGCACTATGTATGGAATCTGATCCACAGGTCCAGGACAGGATGATGACTTGCACCTGCTGAGAACAAGTGCAATCTCCTCTTCATTGATGGAACCAGTATCCATAGCAACTGTTGGAGTGTATGTTTGTTTGTTTGTTTGAGTGTTGGAGTGTATGTATGTCTTTATGAAATTCCTTCCTCTGGTGTTTCTGATTGTTGCGTCTTTGCAGTTGTTTCAGTATCTTGTTAAGACGACTGTGCAATCTGACCAAATTGTGAAAATTGCATGCAAGTTCCTTCACTTGGTCTGGATTAGAACCATCCTTTCTTATTTGCCTTAAATTCTTCCTAATAGTGTTTTTCTCAAGTAACACTTGTTTGAGATCCTCCTGTTGCCACAGGATCTTGGTGTGGTGTTGAGGATGTTTGTTGGCTTGCTGGATGCCATACCTGGTTGTGAAGAAAGAGTAGATGCCACAGGAAAGCACGTGGTTCATGACATTCACATCCCTCTCCATGAGTACCCTGGGCACGATAACTGAATGTAGGTATTCGTTTGCCTCAGCCCATGCCTCAGCACTTTGAGGTAGCTTCATACTGGGTAAGGTAGTCACAGGATGAGCATATGGTGGAGCGGGGAGTGGTACAGCACCAGGATGAGCATGTGGTGGAGTGGGGAGTGGTACAGCACCAGGATAAGCATGTGGTGGAGTGGGGAGTGGTACAGCACCAGGATGAGCATGTGGTGGAGTGGGGAGTGGTACAGCACCAGGATGAGCATGTAGTGGAGTGGGGAGTGGTACAGCACCAGGATGAGCATGTGGTGGAGTGGGGAGTGGTACAGCACCAGAATGAGCATGTCTCTCTCTCTCTCTCTCACTCTCTCTCTCTCTCTCTCTCTCACTCTCTCTCTCTCTCTCTTTCTCTCTCTCTCTCTCTCTCTCTCTCTCTCTCTCTCTCTCTCTCTCTCTCTCTCTCTCTCTCTCTCTCTCTCTCTCTCTCTCACTCTCTCTCTCTTTTTTTTTTTTTTTTTTTTTTTTTTTCCTGCACAATGGCCACCATTATTACAATTTGAGTACAAAAAAAACACAAGTTGAATAACAATGGCCAAAATGAGGGTCAGTGAGGTCTAGATCCTGCTCTAATGTTCCACAAAAACATTGCACAGTTAACAGATCTAGCACTGGCACAAAGAAAGAAAAAAAAAGTGTTGTGATTATAATTGTGGTTGGGTTACATCATAACATATATAACATACACACATACTACAACCTAGTTACGCTATGACATTACACTCAAGTTATACAAATAAGCCTAACACAGAACAATTAAGTTGAGGTTGAAGGAGCAAAAACGTACTAAAACTTTGCTGTCCAGTTTCTCTTACACCAGATGTCATACGAACTTAAAATGCACTTCTTCACTACTTCAGTTTCAAGCTCTTTTCGCTGCCTTTTGTTGGTGAAGGACAAATGTTTGTAAAAAGCATTGAAACTTGTGGCATTCAGGAAACCTCTTGATCCTACTTCGATTGTAGTCAACTGTGCTGTTCGTCTAGTGGTTGAACATTGTGCTAACAGTTCTCTGTATCTTTCCTTCTTGCGGGTGGCAGCTGCATCAATACCCTCTTCAAAGGGGATGGTGAGTTCGATAAGGGTGATACTGTCCTTACACCAAATCACCATATCTGGACGGCTGTCTGTGAGAGCCACATTCTCTCTCTCTCTCTCTCTCTCTCTCTCTCTCTCTCTCTCTCTCACTATCTAAAAATCAAGCCTAAAACAAAACAATGGTAACATAGGGCCTGATCATTACCCACTGTCAAAAGTATTAGAAGAAACTACTGCACAGTATAGGATAATGTCAGCTACTTAACCTATAGTGAATCAGTTAATGTGTGTGAAGTGTGCAAATACTAAGTTTACTTCTTTCCTGATTTCCTGGGTGGGAATAGCTCTGACAACTGGGTCTCGAGAACAAGTGTAGGCAGCAGCTTTGATAACTTGTAACTTCTTGTGCATGTGTCACCATTATTAAATTCAAACGAGAGCAAGGTACACATGCATGTACAAAGATCAAAGTAATAATGATAACAAGAGGTCTGAAAATCACCCACTGTCAAAGCATTGGAATAAATACTGCACAGCTAACAAATGATGAACAGCTACCTAACATGTAGAATTAATGGATATAACAATAAGCAAAGGAATTAAGTAAGATGGACGGATAAGACAGATAGATACAGAGAGACAGATAAGACAGATAATAGATTACAAAAAGAAGAAAAACAGGCAGGTAACAACATTAAACCAGACATTAACATTAATGTGTCAATTAGCTAGGTGGTAGCAGGCTCCATCCAGTTGCGTTTACACCAGATGCAGTAGGATTCAAGGAGGCACTTGCGCACCACTTCTCTCTCCAGAGATTCCCACTCAGTGCGTTTTGCAGGGAGCACTGCTTGGAGAGCATTGAAACTGGTGGTGTTTATGAAGCCTCTGGAGCCAACTTCAACAGTGATATGAGATTGGCTCTGTAGCACCCCTCTTTGCAGGAGTTCAGGAGTTCAGAGTACCTACTTGTCTTCCTGGTCACTGTCGTGTTGAAGCAGAGCTCAAAGGGCACAATGAGCTTGATTATGACGATGATCGACTGGCTCCACACAACGATGTCTGGACGTCGGTCAGTACAGGCAATATGTTGTGGGAAGCTGTACTGGAGATTGGGCAGGTCGGCAGTGACAGTTTGGCATGATGGCACCACTCTCTTCAGGAAGGTGTAGATTGACTCAAGAATGACATTATGCCTGTCATTGTAGCGCCTCTTCTCCAACGCATAGGGGCATGTATTCAGTACATGAAGAAGGGTCTGCTGTTGTCCACACAGGTTGCACAAAGAGGATGGAATCTTTTCCCACAGATGGTTGTTGGAGTTGTGGGGCAATGTGTCTGTCAAGGAGTTCATGGCAAAGCTGAAGACTTATTCTGAAAGGCTAGTGATGGTGGTGGGTCGACCAGAGGTGGGGAGCCCCGCTATCATTCTCTCTCTCTCTCTCTCTCTCTCTCTCTCTCTCTCTCTCTCTCTCTCTCTTCACTGCATGAGTATTATTTTTGCAACAAAGCCAAATAAAATTACATGTGAGGTCTTATAGGTAATCCAGACCCTGCTAGAAGTGTTCTACAAAAACACATATACAGTTAACAGCCTGGCCTAAGTAAAGAAAACAAACATACTAGATATCATAAGTCATGCAAGACGTACTGTAGCAATCAAAGAGCTCTTTAGGTTTAAGAAACCACGAGAGCCCACCTCAATGGATCCATCTATATGCTATCCAAGTCCTCTGTTGAAACCAAACAATAATCGACCACTGAACGCTCTTTACCTGAAATACATGTGAACTCATCAGCACCTCTCCTGCCATTCACAAAACATGTACCTGAATTCTGCATACATTCCACCAGCATCTCGACCTGACCATTCTGCACGTGGGGGTCATGCACATACCCATTATTGCACCACAGCACTTACACCTGACTTACACTGCTTTATAATCGAAAAGGATGGCATGTCTGTAGTTATGGAGGCAATTGTTGACCACTCATATCGATTTACAGACGTATGGCCTGGAAGCATGCATGGTGCCCGGATATTTGCAATCAAATTTATCCATTTATAGATCTGGCAGCAATGGATCCTTATTTTGTGCATGAGTTTGCATGAGATATATATCACTGGTGTCAAGGTACCACTCTTGCTACTAGGTGATCCAGCCTATCCACTGTTAAAGTGGCTTATGAAGTCGTTTCATGCAGGAGAGTGGTCATTTGTCAAGGGAACAAAGGGCATTTAGATTGAGCAGATTCAGAATGCATGATTGTGGAGATCTAGAATGCCTTTGGCCAATTGAAAGGACAATGGCACTGCTTACTGAAATGCAATGATCGATGCTCCCATATATTGCAAATGCTCCCACCACAGCAGGTACATATGTGACGCTTCACAACCTTTGTTAACTGCAAAATGATGCCTTTAATTTGACAATGATCGAGTGGTTATGCTCTGACAGTGAACAACTTGCATCTGAAATATATCTCAAGGTTTCCATGATCATGCACAGAATGTTGTGGATATGGGTGATCATGAGGTACCAAGCCTCGGCAATTAGGAATGCACTATCATATACACTTCAGCTAGCCAGAATGAACAGTAGCAAGAAAGACTGTATAATAATTAATTATATTGTATACTATAATAATTACATGTATAGAGCTGAACTAAATACTGCAAATTAAGTATATCACTATGGTAACACATGTATGCATATAATCATATGCATGACTTGAACTATAATTGCAGTGACTCTAAATACCATAACATGTTATATCTTTGTAATGGTAACGGTGTAATTAATGTATGTATATGTTTCATTTTACTATTCAATACTAAAAGTGATAATATTCCGGTTTATGGGTTAACGTTGATGTATATAGGGATGAGTTGCGCTGGATGCATTCATACTGACTAATAAAATAGGTTCCCTATCAGTGAAAAAAATAAGTTACACTTCTTCCTCTCTGTTTTTCTTCTTCAAGCATCATCTTCATTCTTTCTTCCTCTCTTTTTGTAAATCTTTCCTTGATCTGATTCTTTTTTATATTCACAAAATTTCTTTCATTGTGAACTCCCTATCACTTTCTCTGTTGGTTTAAGTTTTTTCTCATTTCTAAGTTTTCCTTGGTACCTTTGTAATCTTACTTTCGCCTTTCTCTGGATCAGACTATGTCAGAGTATTGTGACATGCCGCATCTTTGATCTCATCAAGTTCATGTCCATCATCTCTAGTGTCATGACTGCAGTCTGGAATAGATAAGTCGACATCTGCAACTGTTTCCCTCCACTCAACTTAATTCGAACAGCTTCTACGTATTGCATGATATCCTCTTGTAGGTGGTGGTCACTGCCTGAAGATATGATCCAATAGGCGGATGAGTTACAGGTCTAATTCCAAGTGTTCTATATAATATATCCGGATATATAGTCAAAAACCTTGAACCACCACTAATTTTTAATTCCACCCAGTTTTTTTTGTACAGATTGAGTCTTTAGGTTCTTTAATTTAATTGGCCCTAGCTGCATGTACTGCTTCCAGTCCCTTCTAATATCATATTCCCGTAAAAACCCTATTATTTTTCATATGCTACTTAAGTTTGTGTATATATATTTTCCATTGCTATAATAATACATGCTATAAAGAACATACTCATCACATTATTTTATACCGTTGTCATCAACGTCTTGTGCTACACAATAAATTATTCTTAAAGACATAGATATGCACAGGGTAGCCATGTAAGAAAACAATACAAATAACAAATAACTATAATATTGTGACCATCGATCATTGTGAATTATCCATGCACAATGGTTACATAAATTCATTATACCTTTGTTAATTAATTTGAAGAAGAAACAAGATATATTCTGGTGACTCGTTACACTTCCTAGCTACCTATGCTTACTGCATGTGTGTTGATTTCCATTTGATTGTTAGTTAATGTGCACATGCACTCACACATTTGTCCTGATCGAATTTATGCATCTCCGTGTTGACTGAATTCCTGAATTCTGTGTGTGTGTGCATGGGGGTCATGTCGTATTATATAGTACCAGATATTAACTGCAAGTACATTGTAGCAACAGAATGAAGGGTTGTATAGGGACTACTGTGAAGGTATCCATCCATGTACTTCATGTTGATCATGAGCCACACTTTCATGCATTGTGTGTTTGTGTGCGTGCGTGCACACGTGTGTGTGTGTGTGTGTGAGAGAGAGAGTGTGTGCACACTTGGGTGCGCACAGTCCGGGTTATAAAGATCCCAGACAGAGCTAAATTAACTTGGGCAATTGAAACGTGTATGCAGGTTCACGTGGGAGCCATTGGTTTCTTCATGATCAGTTTTAAGGTCCGGTGCCAATGCGAGCACTGTCACACATCTACAATAATACCTACCGGCAGCCATGGGGGTTACCCTCACATGCAATGCAGGATGGAGTGACATGTATGGATAGTACTAGATGTTTATATATGTAGATACTATCATCGTGGGGGCGAGCCTGAGCAGCATTGGAAGATAGTGTTGGCTGCCCAAGTACTGGGCTTTGTGTGCATGGTTGTGTGCACATAATATGTGGAGCAGTGCATGGGGCGGAGATATGGCACAGGAATGTAGTTCTGTAGAAACTTAAAACCGATTGAACAACCATTGTCAATGTCAAGTGTAGCTGCGTGAACGTTGCATAATAAATGTGTTCGTACGGATATGTGTCTATGTTATTTGCCTCATTGGTGGCATGCAGACCTGGGGCTAATCGATGCTGTGTATATACTTTCCTTTTGTTTGAACCTTGGATTACATCTGTATAACACAATTGTGCAAGGCAGGAGTCTGGGAGAAGAGAATGCCTTATCCCCACCTTAGATCATAGATCAATGTTCGCCTCGTCGTCGGCAGCCAAGAGTGGGTAATCGATGCCCGTTTATGTTATTAAAGGACGAACACGGCCTCAATCATCCACTTGATCCTTAAATACCTGGTTAAAGGGAGGATAAGGCCTGCTGAGCAGGCCAAACAGAAGAAAAAGAGCAGATTGCATTTACTGAAGGCTCGTTCCCAAAGGTGCTACTATGCAACCGGAAAAAAATCAGGTAGAAGCCATGAAAACTTCGACTGAATGTACGTTCACCCGTCAAAATCTTGTCAGCCAGATGTACAACACATATCCAGCCACAGACATGACCAGTGTACATCACGTCATTGTGGGGCTCACTCAGGCTTACACCAATAATACTATATCTCTGGTGACATACTCAATACAATGTCATGTAAAGTTTTTGAAGCAGTATATACTGCATTTATAATATGCAAATACTGTACGTCACTTAAACATTATTTTTTCCAAATTGGCTGCATCTGTATACATATGATGTCAAACCATACAACAATCACTAGTACTTGTTTCTATTACCACATATTTCAAACAACATTAAATTAACTGTACTAACCAAGTACTACCATACTCTCTCTAAAAATTCGTCATACCCAATGCACTGAAAGTTTCATTTTCCATTAGAATCGGATTTACCTAAATTGTTTACCCTGACAAAATTATAGAATTTTCAGATGAAAATTAGAATATGACAAAACTTTATAAAACTACTCTTGTCTCCTACAATTCCAGAGTTTAGTAATGGATGATATGCCATTCTGCGGACCCTCTTGCATACTTTGACAAACAAATCCGCAAAGAAAGCCAAATGAGCGCAAATGGTGTATATTTCTTTCTTTGAAGACAAAGAAAACACTGCAATTGTTCATGTTAGTGAGTCTTGTGTCTAAACATAACACACCCGTTGTAAGTGATCGTCGTGAGTGAATTGCAGGGTCCTGCGGGGAAGATAATGACTAATTAGATCACTTCTGGCACCTTAAAAAATTAGAGTCACATGATGGAAATTAGAATGGTTACAAATTCGACCGAGTTATAATTCAAATAAATCAAAAGATTAGACCTTACAAAAAATAGAATGATGAATTTTTAGAGAGAATACGGTATTTAGCATACACTGTAAGTTGATCTCAACAGCCTCTTTCTACACAACTTTACTGTTCCTGTGGTACAGATACTAAGATAGTACTTGCAGTAGTCTACAATTATTTGTACAGCTAAACTTGTATTAAGTTGCCTACAAAATGCTCATGCTGTTAAATGAAAAGTGCGTGATCAACTGGAGAGGTATGTAGCTGTTACTATACAGTTACTGTAATTACAGTATACAGTGATAATACTGCTCGTTAAAAGTAAAAAATGTTTGCACATACACTGATGATTGTGGTATCAATCCTCTTCTTGAATAGCACATCCTCTAACTGATCCTCTCAAGTTGATGACCAAGAATACCTAAAAATGCAGTACTTTAAATCATGAATATATTTATAGGCAAATGGGAAAGTATGCACTGTTTACACAGATATGCTACCTTAGCCCATGTTTTCAATGTCCATATTAAGTCAATTTATAGTACATATTCAGAAACCAACCTGACAACACGACCTGCTTGTGATCATTACTTAAGCTACATTTTTTTTAGTGATGCCAAAGTTATGCTTTAGGAGAGTCATGTCCCTTTACAGTTCTCATTTCAAAAACACAAGTACAGTGGAACCTCAGAATAAAGGACACTTTGGGGACAACATAAATTTAGCTGACTTATTCTTTGTAGAGAGGTTTTCCTCTTTGGGAGGTTCAAAGCATATTATAGGAATTATACTGGGTCCATAAGTTGTATCCTTTGTAGAGAGGTTTATTATACTGTGCCTTTATTTGTGAGAATCCACTATCAAAGATTTCACTGTAGTTAGTACCTTTATCACAACTAAGCATAAAGAGGATGATTTGAAAATATGCATGATTCTGCATTGGGTTCAGTTTCAAAAAATACAAAATTCCCTTTCAGAAATGTGTGATTCTGTTTCATAATTCTGCTTGACCACCTGATATCTATCACCAGATTGCCAAGTTGAACATGATTACCATTTCAGAGAATCACATTTACCACTACAGATTTGACTAAATTCCATTTTTAAGTCCTAATTCTGTTTTGTATCTTTGCTTTTTGTTTTAGCACGACTAAAACGCATATCTCTATATTTTCACCTTGTTCATTCGCTGCAAAAGGTTTCCTAAGTAATATTTCATGTTCAAGTGAAGAAGAAATGTATTCCGACTACGCGAAGCAGACAATGTCACAACTAGGGCCTGAATGCACCCTCTATTCGTACGAAACTTGGTTTGAAGGGTTTAGCACCACGAGGAGAGGTAACAACATATTTATTAAGAAGTATGAAAGAACAGACTCCATGATATAGGTGAAGAAAGGATCAGCACGCTTGTTGAAAGTTAATGACGAGGTCAAAGATGGTGGATCAGATGCGAGCAGAGGACGAAACTATAATATTCATCAAGTTACAAAAATTGCTCGTAAGACATAATTATCAACGTTCTTATGCTTCGCTGCTGACAACGATTGCACGGGGTGAGTTTTTGAGGATGAATCTATCGGGAGTCTCTCACTGTGAATGCAAAATTATAGAGAATACAAGTTAAAGATTGTGAATGTTAAGACCGCCATGGCCTCTGAATAGAAAGACTGCAAACAGTGACCATGCTGGGACAAGATCTTGAGTCAGGCAGAACCGTTGAAGATTGGTGGGGGCCAATTGGTGACCCCATTGCGATTAGCATGGCTGCCATCATGTTGTTTGAACAGTCTTTTTGATTTTCAAGATATTGCTCCCTCTGGCCTTGCCAGGGAAGTACGTATATACGTACTAAGTCAATTCATGAAAATTGCAAATATTATTGGTCGCAAAAATTTCCCAATTTAGGATAGCACAAGACCTTAGTACAAAGCTAACCAGCATTTCTTTCTATCCACTGCAGAGAACTAGCATGTGCATTCAAAATTCTTGCAATCTGAGCAATCTACAAGAAAAGGGAATTCCAAACCTTCATACAATGCCTCCAGCAACATTCAAGAGTCATACTATCTTACAGGTGCATTAGGATCTCTTTCACCACTGGCACTATTGATGTGTTCAATAATCTCTGCCAACGATTGTTCCATCTGCTGCATCTGCTGATCCAGACTTTCAGCCAGACTGTATCTACGTACATAACATTAACATAGGAGTAACAATATTGTGCAAAACACAGCCATATAACAACTGACATTCGCTCTCTTTCAACATCTGCTTTCTGCTGAGTGGATGATTGACGGTAAGAAGCTTGTTCTTCAAGAGGACGCAAAAGTTCTTCGATGTCCTTTTGTTGTGCTAAAATTAAGTCTAATTCTTTTTCTAACCTATCAGATAAATGCACACACACACACACACAAAAGGTTAACATGATTGCTGGCTAATTGCATATTGAATAATAGAAGTTAATATTCATAAGATATTATGTATTCCTGTGCATATCATATGGATTAAAATTTTTACAGATTAGAGACCTGAACGATTTCAGGACATTAACTATGTACAAAAGTACAAACACACATTATGTAGAAAGCATACGAACATACACATGATAATATACTGTACATATAATGTTTTACACAACAATGTCGATCAAATTGCTCAAATTAGCAAATTTCTATCATGTGTTTTTAATGAAAAGAAAAGGTCCAGTTCAAAAAATAAGCTGGCATTGCTGGATATACAAAAGCACACTTGCCGAGGAAACAGAGATGGTTTCACCTGTGCTGCATCCATATAATAAAAACCATTTAAAAATGATAAAAGGATGTAGGATTGACACAGGACCGTGCAAAAAGGCCTTATCAATAAGGGATTCTCCAAAAACACTTGGCATAAGGGTGAGTTGCAAAACGGGTACAGGGCTAGATGGGCAAAGGGCAAGACAGGTATAGAGCTAGACGAGCATAGGGCTACGTATACATACATGAGGCTAAACGGGTATAGGGCTAGACAGAGTTTAATTGGACTGAGTGTACACTGTGCAAATTCTACATCCCTCATGTGCAGAACATTATATGTATGTATATACTGTCGGGGGATGACCTTTCTGCCTAGGGGGGAATCATACCCAGGGTCCCACCCCCCAGATATGTACGTAAAACCCTGACAACTAATCATCATATATAAGTATGTATGTACGTACAGTATGTACATACATATGATAGTTCTCTTACTATGTATAATAAACCTGGGCCAACTTTCTACCTACGCACAGAGAATTAAAATACATATGATGTGAGCAACTACAGAAAAGTCTGTCTCAATTATTGAACCTGGGAGCTATACGTGGGTAGACTTAATGGATGACTTTTGTATTTACATATCAAGTAAGAATTTTTTAAAGGGCCGCTCACATGAAAACTTTTCTTTGTGAAAATCAATGAATACGTAATATTATCATTATTATGACAGTTGTATACAATACATACAGAACAGTTCCAAGTATTAAATTTTTCCCAATACATTTAGTGCCAGGAAAATATTCCAGTCTGTACATACAACAGTACTAAATATACATGTATGTATGTTAAAACAAACATACTTGTTCTGATCACTTTTCACTGAATCCAAATCACTGTGAATATTGATAATGCCTTCTGCATTCAGTGTAAGGGTCTTATCCCATTCAGACATTTGCTGGGCTTGTTTTAAAAACAATTTCTCATTTTCTTCCAACTCGCTTGTCCACTATAGAAGTCAAGTAGCATAAATTAACAATGGGCCTAGCTAAGACTACAACATGCTGTAGGTTATTAGTCATGTATTCGCACAAAAAATGTATGTGCAGGCTGCAACTATCAGTGAGAGGTAGTGATAGTGAACTATCCAAATCATTCTGAGGAAATCTTGCTGACATTAAAGTTTGCAGATCTTTGAATCCATAAAAATAACTTAACATGAAACAAATTCACAAAATCTTTTAACATAAAAAAGGGTATCAGACAAAAAAGTACATACAAAACATTGCAACAAAACATACATATGTATATGGTAATTGACAGTCTGTTGCAGATCTTCACACAATCAAACATTAGATATGTATGTAAAAATTTGATTTACACAAAAATTGAGATTGCATGTTAGAACTACAACAACAGGATGCTTTGTCACCAAAATGGACTTCTACTCACATACGTACGTATGTACTAGTTCAGACACAAAGAACAGGAGTGAGAATATATACAAAAATATGTGTATAACATTTGAGCCTGAAAATAACGAAGGAATTCATAGGGTATAAACACATTATTCACAGAACACAACTTCATCAAGAACTTGATCTTTTAAAGATTTTCACATAAGGTATGTACATATGTAGGTGATGGGGTTACAATAGTAAATCCATGGATATGCTTAAGGAACATACATACATTAGCAACAAGTTCTTGAAGCTCTCTATATGTGTACTTTTTGACTTTGTCGGCAGCTCCTTTACCCCCAGATACGGTGGTTAAGCCTTGAGATATTCCTAAGCATAAAGAGCAATCATTTAAAATATACATATCCCTTGGTACAGTAGATGCATGTTCACACATTACAAAACATGCAGCTGCAGGAACAAACATGGGAAATGTTCTTATTGTTTTCATTTGGACTTCCGGTGTATAAGGTAGAGTGAAGAACATACTCAGAATCCACACGTCCTAGAGATTGTAGGTGCTTGATCAATTGGGAGAACCAAGTTTTTAAACCTACTCTAGCCAATTTTAGGCAAAGGTCAAAGGCATCGGAGAGCAATTGGGTGATTGGATGAAATAAATATCTAGCACTGTATGTAATGACTACAACCTTTGCGTTGCAAGAAAGGAGGAATGTGACTAACTCCCAGTGGACTGCTACATCTATGCTACATCGGATAACCCCAAGAGAAGACTCAGACTTTAGACAGATGTGTCTTAGACTTTGACATCCATTAATCCCCAGGTTGCAGCATTATTATGGAGCACAGTAGTACTCCACATGTAGGATTGACTTGGAAAGACATGGCTGCCATACATCAGTGTGAATTTGCATTTGCCCAAAATCTAGCAGTATGGAGAGTCAACAGTTTTCAAAAGTGGATTTTCGGGGCATTTTGACACACCAGCTACAAGACAAAGCAGTTCAAAAGCTTTGTAAGCCCATCTCCTTAAAGAAATTCAAAGCACCGACGGCGAGGTATGGGTCTGCAACACCAGTAGCTGCCAGTGTCACACATATATCATGTAGTACGGTAGTACTACATATGTAGGGATGACGCCGAAACAAAATGGCCGCCCATACATTGGAGCCTGACGTATTTGCGCCAAAACTCACTTGGTACGTTCTGGAGCTCCAAAAACCCCATAATCTAACGTTTTGCTGGATTCTAGATATGAATAAGTCTTTAACAGGCCACTACGTGCCCTACGTTCGCTGAAAATCGGAAAGTTTACATAGCATAAAAGGTCACAGTTTCAGCGTCTTCTTCTTAATTCTCAGCTTTTAGTTCAAACAAGATAGCAACCGCTAGGAGGGACATAGCGACCTAATTTTACCACCATTCTAACTCAATACTTTGCGCGGGGTGCTTTTTTGATATTCAGAAGAAATTCGTTCTAGGGCGAGCAGATTTTCTGGACTTGACTGCAAAATTGGCCGTGTCCGCCATTTTATAAATGGCCGACTCGTATCTGGATGGTCTAATACTCACATATGTGGCAACTTCTTGTGTCAGTTTTCAGTTAAAATGTAGAGAATACGCTGTTTTACGGGTATATGTTCAAAATAGAAATAAAAAGTACATGGACAAGAACCGTACAAAACCATTTAAAATGGATAAAGATCTAGGGATGAAAAATTGTCATCGTCAAAAATCACTGGAACAAGGCAGAGTTGTTTGTTGCATAGGGCTGAACAGGCATAGGTATAAACATACAGAGGGTTAGGTATACATTGGGCTAGATGGGCATGAGGATGGACTATGCATAGGTCTAGGACTGACATAGTGCAAGGCATACATGGGGCTAGACGGGTACAGAGCTTGACTGGGTAAAGGGCTAGACAGGTTAATCCCCTACATCCCTCAACCTGTTTGTATAAGCTAGCTGGACTGACATAGTGCAAGGCATACATGGGGCTAGACAGGTACAGAGCTTGACTGGGTAAAGGGCTAATCGGGTTAATTCCCTGCATCCCTTGTGATACCTTTTGCTAGCTTATACAAACAGGTTGAGGGATGTAGGGGATTAACCTGTCTAGCCCTTTACCCAGTCAAGCTCTGTACCCGTCTAGCCCCATGTATGCCTTGCACTATGTCAGTCCTAGACCTATGCATAGTCCATCCTCATGCACGTCTAGCCCAATGTATACCTAACATACACAGTATACATATGTGTGCTGCATTTAATGATCGTCGACTTGTGTGCTCTTTTGTCTGAGCTTTTGCTTCTACGTACGTAGGTGGGTATACTGATTATAGTCAAGTAGCAGCATATGTACGTAAATAGGTTAGCTTCTTTATCTTACAAAATTTCATTGTGTTCCTTCTCAACTGCAGTGCAAATCTTCTTTTACCAGCCTCTATTTGAGCAACTTAAATGAATAAACCACACAAACAAGGGTGTATAAAACATTTAAAAATGGTACATAATGTAGGACTGACACAGAAATATGCATAAAGGCTTATCAAAGCATCCCCCAAAAGCACTTGGAATGAGGGTAAGTTGTAAAATGGGCACAGGGGTAGATGGGTAAAGGTCAAAATGGGCATAGGGGTATACTTACATGAGACTAGACGAGTACAGGGCTAGATAGAGTTTAGTTGGACTAAGTGTACACTAAACAAATTCCTACATTCCATAGCATATACATACATACGTATGTGAGGGATGTAGGAATTTGCAGTGTGCACTCAGTCCAACTAAAATTCTGTCTAGCATTTTAAAAAGGTTTTTATCCTGTGTCAATCCAACATCCTTTTACCATTTTAAAATGGTTTTTATACACCTACAGTAATACAGGTTTTATTGTTGTGTTAAACAGTTGTTGACATACACTTGTGTCAGTAATTTGAGCTGAAATAGTTTTGCTGTAGAAGAGAAACGTATTTGGTACTACAATCTACAACTTTAGTTAGACAGAGGTTGAAACTGCCGTTCCAGTAGAATCAATTTCGTACTTGGACACCATAGATTTCTTTGACATACGTAAGTGGGATTCTTACTGAAAACAATAATGATTGTTATATTTATAATAAACTGGTCATGAACAAAGTTCAGAACCTCGCTGAATATGTGATAAAAGTAAATATTGGAAAATTGAGGAAATATATGTAATTTATATACACCGGTATGTATTGCTATTATAATAGCAAGGTTGATGGATTCAATTGTTATGCATGCATATACGTAGAGGATGATGTGGCAGTCATTCAAACGTTCTGACAGTCGAACGAACCCAACAATGAAACACATACATGTTTAATTGTATATCTCTGTTTGATATTAGTAAAATCGTGATACAAAAAAACTTTCACCAATTAATACTTTTTGATTGATTCTGACTGCTCTATAGCTACTTTTAGACTGCTTACTTCTCCCGTTTTAAAATCTCTTGAGAGAATGCCGCAGTTTTGTGGCTCACTTCAATCACATGTACTTCGAGACCTTGCATGATCATAGCAGTTGATAACAAAGCTGAGTAACTGTTACAAATTGACCAACGAAAATCCATTTTCGGATCAGTTCTTATAAATTACAGATGTCACAATATAGTCACACGTGCTAACACTCGACACGATCGAACCGCCTATGATGGGCGTGTATGAACAAGATTCACTTCTCTGGGCCAAAAAATTACAATCCACCTGCCGAAATGTGTGGGTGCCGAGATCCGCATCCCCTTGCGTTCGGTGGCATCATTTAACCTCGCTAAACTGCTCGGTAATTATCATTGATTTTCAAAAGGGAGGCAGGGCAAGTGAGATGCACACATGAACCTCTCTATACTGAACCCTGGATACAATGAACTCCCTCATGTAACAAACATAGACCTAAGAATGTACGTATGTACACCTATTTACTCTGTTGTACATGCATGAACCCTGATGTAGTGAACATCCTGATATAGGGAACCTGAGGTAGTTGTCCTGAGGCAATTTGTTAAGAGAGGTTAGACTGAACATACAAGTATTGGCAAGACAATGGTATGTAGAAACTATATTGTACGTATGTTGGGCCAAACCATAGATCTGGGGGAAAACACTGGACTCAGTGGAACATGAGTTTTAAATATCTAAGAATTTGTGATTATCCAATATATGTAAGGGTATTACAGGGGTACGTATTGTGAATGACGGTGGTAAGGGTAAGGGTAGAAATGCTAATGGTAGTGATAGCTGTGTTAAATCCAGGAAGAAATGCAATGATGGCCTCCTGCTTCGCGAATTTTATTAAGAACGACATTTTTGATAATACTGAGCACTAGCCCTTTGTCATTGGACATTTAGTGTCATCTTCAGCAAGTGATCTAGTTTTACTTCTAGTGCCAGGGAACACGAGGGTCTTGGCCACAAAAGTAACAAATAAAATTGTTAAGGATACCCAAACACAACAAAAAATATCACATATTAGTAAGGTACAGGGGGGGGGGGGGGTAATTCGGAACAGTCAGGCCAAAAGCAGTGCCAACCACAAGCTACGTACATCCAATATTTCTAGCCTGCATTGTGTCCATGAAATGGGAATTTGGCAGTACGTGGCATGGATGGCTGGGCAACTTAACCACAACATAAGTAACAGGCCCTGTTCCAAATCCCCCCTTTACCTACGGTAGGCACCGTCATTCATAATACGTAATTGTTTCCAGCACATCTCCTAGGCATTCGCCTCGTAATAGGCCTAATAGAGACACAATTGAATCAGTATCTATGATTGAATATACAGAAATTTCTCCCTAAGCAATCAGAGGAGTACACAGCATAATACAACAGATCTTAAATCTTAAATTCTAACAAAACATCGAACCTTGCAGTGTTCCTGAAGTTCTTGAAGTTGAGATGGCTGAAGATGTCTTAGGAATAGATGTAGTTACCGAGGTGCTACTGATGTTCGTCGCATTCAAAGACATTACATTACTGGCTGATGAAGCCGAGACAGTTGTCTGGCGGAGGTCTTTAGAATTGTTTGCAATGGTTGTAGAAGTAAGCAAAGTAGTTCCTAATGAACTGGATGTCTGAGAAGTTCCCCCTAGGCCTAAGGAGTCAGATGACTGCGCGATTGAAACAAGTGACATATCGATATACTATCAATACACTTCCTGTAGAATTACTTTCCAAACTAAATGACAAACGAGAAGATGACTAGAGCTCCAATGGTTCCTGTTCTTGCTACTAAGGGTAGAAGAAAAAGGGTTTCTCTCTTCAATCCAAATTAGCGCCTCTATTATAGTAGATGTACAATGCGAGGTACAAGGTAACCATGATAGGATGCGCTTAGAGCGGGGTATTCGACAAGTTCGACAAGATTTACGAACAGATTCTCCCTTCGTATACTGCCAGTCACGTGTGTAGAAGAAAGTGGACACCCGACGACAACTCGTCTCTCGGGATTTGTGCTATTGAAGTCAAGCATGGTTTGTTTGCCCTGTTTTTTGTTAATAACTTCGAATTTATTTGAAACCAGAGGACTAAGGTATATTTGCCGTGTTTGTAGGCCTTTTTGTTTGGATCAGGGGCAGAGATCGATATCAGACTTGCAGACGAGGAGTCTAGGAAGTGGGTGGATGTCAAGAATGAAGAAGGCACCCCAGATCGTCTTCCACTCTACTATGATGGGGAAACAGTAGCTGGCCAGGTGCTTGTTAATCTAAAGCCAGGTAAAAAACTCGAGCATCAAGGAATACGCATAGAATTTATGGGACAAATTGGTAAGGATTGTTATTGATGATCACACAATATTTACACTATAACATTAATAATTTCTTGTTTATCTTACAGAAATGTTTTATGATCGCGGGAATCACCACAATTTCATCTCATTGGTTCGTTCACTTTCTCCTCCTGGTACAATGGATCAGAGTACTACTTTTGATTTTGAGTTTGTGAATGCAGAGAAGCCTCATGAAAGCTACACAGGTGTCAATGTCCGTTTAAGGTAAGGCTCCAGGGTTGGAACAATCTCAGTGTGACTGGTATCTCTACCTATTTTATTATGGAAGTTTGTGGGAATTCATAAGGCAGTCTTATCTGAGGCAAAAATGTTTGGAAGGCACCCACTAAATTTCCTCTTTACTATCACTTATAAATCATCTGAATTCTTATTAACTTCAGTGCCATTTTGAATTGTCTCTATATACGCATGTTTCGATGTGATCAGGAATTTCAGATTTTTGCACATGGTCATCATACAGCACATCATTTGGAAGAATTTATAGCTGGGTCTGAAAGGCCATGTGACACGAGAATTAAACTCTCAAATTTTGAACGTTTTCACCTAAAGGCATTGTAAGATTTCACCAATGGTTTTGCAATCTGTTGCCGGAGATTTCCGCAAGGATTTTTGAATGTCAGATAGCATAATGATAGATTTTTGTGGGGGATTTTCAGATTTCAACAAAGATTTATTTTAGGATCTCGAACAAAATAAGGAATTTCAGATTTAGCATTTTGCAAGATTTTGAGATTTCACTTGAGATATAAGTTAGTGTGTTCTAGAGAGTATTCACTGTGTTATGGACCCCTCATTTACATAATTATGTACAACCATAATATAATATAGTTACCCCAAGCTGTATTATGCATGTGTGTACATTCTTTATGGTACCATGTACTGTAGGGGCATGAACATATGCAACTTGTGGTTTAGGTTTGGAAAATGTTTGGTTGAAGGCTTCATAAAGTAGTGCCTGAAACTATTCAAGCAGGTTGTGGAGTACGTAGATCACTGTTGCAGTTGTGCATGTACATATGTATGTTATAGACTAAAGTGATATTATGGTGACTGTACCTCATAAGATGGATGGCGAGATTAGACAGAATGCGGAATTGTAGAGGTATTGGATTGAAGAGGTTTCACTGTATTTTCTAGAAAGTACAAGTACCCTGTGCAAGTTATAGGGTTAGAATGGTGATATAAATATTATCGTTTTGTTACTCCCACGGATGGCTAACTTCTTTGATGTAGTGTTTTAACAAACATTGTATGGAAATTGCTTATTACACTAACATGGTGCTGATGTCCTTTTCAGATATTTCTTGCGTGTTGTTATTGTGCGAAGAATATCTGACATAACAAGGGAGAGAGACATCGCTGTACATACTTTGTCATCATACCCAGACATTAACAATAGCCTCAAAATGGAAGTTGGCATTGAAGATTCCCTCCACATTGAGTTTGAATACAACAAGTCCAAGTAAGTATGTTGTTTTCAACCTGTTCGATTATTAAGTTTTGTGTGTTTCAGTGAATATTTTAACCCCGCAATTATTGAGTGTGTGTCTCTTGTATAGATATCATTTACGAGATGTTGTGGTTGGCAAGATTTATTTTCTACTTGTTCGTATTAAGATAAAGCACATGGAAATCTCTATAATCAAAAGAGAAACTGCTGGTACTGGTACTAACATGTACAATGAGAATGACACTTTAGCAAAGTACGAAATTATGGATGGTGCACCAGTGAGAGGTATAAATGTTATTATTATTGTATCCGTGTCACAGATATACAATTTAACTGTTAAATGTTTGCTGGTAATGTTGCGAGCAAGCTATGCAGTATACAGTGATACCGTATTATTGATTATAAGTGTTATGTGGCCTTTGGCAGAGGCTTGTTTCCTGGTCTTATACTTTGTTTTTGTTTGCAGGAGAATCTATTCCTATCAGATTGTTTCTTGGTGCTTATGAGCTGGGTACTACTATGAAAGATGTCTGCCGGAAGTTCAGTGTCCGTTTTTTTGTGAATTTGGTACTTGTTGATGAAGAAGACAGAAGATATTTCAAGCAGCAAGAAATAATTCTTTGGAGGAAGGCTGATGCTAAGACCACTAGGAAGTCGAAGAAAACTCAAGCATAAGAGTTGATTGTATTGTCTGGCTACTTCTCGATTGCATGTTTTTTTTTGCGTATAGCATATTAGTAGTACTAAAGCTTTAGTGCACATTTGTAGGGGGGATTCCCTGTGTAAAGTGATGACTCACGCTCCCCATCAAGAAAATGGAGGGAAGAAGTGGATTTAGTGATATAGCTACATCTGCCTCAGCTTTGCTTCAGTTAATCGATTCTATACGAGGAAATATTTCTGTGGCTGATAAATCAAAATACATTTGCGGTAAATGTCCAGATCCAGCCTGTAAGGCGACGCTTTATTTTCCATCGTACGAGCGAAGCGTGCTTTGTTCCAAATGCTATCAGAGACACGATAGGAGTAATCTTTCGGATATTAAAGAAGTGAGCGAAATGGAAGAAGGAGAAAGGCAGCGACTTTTATCGACGATGTACTATAATCAGTCAGCCTTGGAAGTTCCTAAGAAGGCTGAAATGATGAAGGTACAAGGAATCTCACATTATCAATGCAAGTTATTGTCTCATCTTTTGACAACGTATGGAATGGATAAAAGTGGTTCTCCGAAGCTACTTCGAGATTTGGGAGGTTCAGAATCTTTTGATTGTTCAAAGCTATCGAGATATGCCTTTGCCATTGATGAAATGCATCTAGATCAAGCTGGATATGGTATTGATACTGGTAGCCACAATTATCTGGCAGATACCCTTAGTATGATTGACAATGTCAATGAAGGAGAGACTCTAGTGCCACTTCATGCAGATGGTGATGGCCACTGTCTTGTCCATGCTGTATCAAGATGCCTAATTGGTCGAGAATTGTTTTGGCATTCCTTGCGCTCACAGCTCCAGCAGCATTTACGAGAGAATCTTCAGCAATACAAAGCTCATTTCAAGGAATTCATTGAAGATGATGAGTGGGAAGAAATAATTGATGAAGCTGGCCCAGACTACATTCCTCCAGATGATAGAGGCATGGGTCTTCGAAATATTCACATCTTTGGTTTGGCAAATGTGCTTCATCGTCCCATTGTTTTGTTGGATAGTTTGGATGGTAAGTATTTATGTTGCATGCATTCTTGGTAGTCTGTTTTGGGTTACATTGATGTTTGGTAGTTGATATTATGTAAGGAAGTTACGCAATAAGTATAGCATTCCTCACTTTCGACCTGGCCGAATGGTAAGTGGCATGCTGTAATATTCTTCTGTGTCTGGTACGCTTCAAGATTTTGTGAATACGTAGCTTGCCTGATTATATTTGTCCAATTTATAGCAAGATACATTATGGGGTATGGTAGTACAGTGGAAAGTCGATTATCCGAACTAATTGGGGATTGACCTGTTCGTAAAATCAAATTGTACGTATAATCAAACAGCACATTTATTGTATATAAAGTTACATACATACCCATGAATGTCTACAGGCATGGAACACTACTCTAAGTTTACAGAGAGCTTTCTTAGCTTACCATATCAGTATAGTTTTTAGCAATTATAAGAAACTCACTAACTATTAATAATACCACTTGTTTTGAGTATCTAACCACTTATCAATCCAAATTTACCTTCTAAAAGAGGTATGAGAAGACTTTTTTTCAAATTCGTTCACAAATAGTCAACTTTTTCAGATTTTAGGACATTATCTTCTTTTGGGTGGTAGCAATTTTTGCTTACTCAGCAAATTGTGCAATATCTTGGCTGTTCCGATCATTGACGTTTCAGTTAACTGACGTTCGGATAATCGACATTCCACTGTACTCCATAAGTATGATTGACACTGAAAAACATGGCCACCATACATTTGAGCAATTTTTTTTTTTTTACCCAAAAGCTAGCGATACAGTACAGTTAGAAGCATTTCGAAGTGATATTGGTACATTTTGGCACACTAGCTACAAGGTGAAGTAGTCAATAGACCATATGCAATTTCATGCCCACCGCCCACGATAATGAGGTCACGGGAGGCCAACAGTGAATGCGCGTCAGCCGCACCTATTCTAATGTATGGGAAATTGGTGTTTGAAGTTCAAAATCGTTCTGTTATGAGATGTTTGACGACGGTATCGCTCTCAAAGCTGGTCATGTTGTTAGTAAGGTAGTCTTGAAGATTTGCTGTATATAAGATGTATAGATGCCGTCAATTCACAGCGGCAAGATCGATTTTTGCAGCGTGAGAACCCCTTTTACATGCTTAGTTGTAAATTGAGCTATCTGTACGTATGTCTATATTATCTACGATTGAACTCGTATCGTCAGTAAACTTTGTTTTTCGAGAGTAGAAATGTCGGGAAACACTAAGTTCTGCCTGTCTTTGGCTAATGTTGGCGAGTTGAAGGTTTTCCTCGAGCAACATGGTCTTAATAACTCTGGGAGAAAACAATAACCCGTTTAAAGGTGCTGTGATTACCTTGAAACAGAGTAATTGGAAGAAGAGATAGATGCTAGAGCATTTGTTGACTTTCTTGTTGAAAGAGCACCTGGTTTTGAAGTTCTTCCCATGCAGTGGACTTCAGAGGGACTTCCAGTTATCCATGAACAAACTGTATGCTCATTCCTGAAAGCGAAGGGTGCATACACGAAAAACTATAGAACTGGTTTGCAACTTTGCCAATGTGGCCACCTCTCACATGTACAGAAAAGTGCCAGTCAGGTACCATTGTTCATCCGGGCTCGTTGCAGGCCTACAATAAGGAGGCAGCCACCATTTTATGAGTGCTTCATACAAGTTGCAGTGATGACTACGCGCAATGAGGACAAAGTACCTATGAAATTAGAGATTGAAGGTGCCAATTGCCATTGTCCTGATGGAAAGACGCAGAGCTGTGTGCACATAGCTGCCCTGTTACTAACATTAGCCTAAGTAACACCAAAAACTGGGACCAGTAAGCCATGTGCTTGGTCAAGACCATCCGGGTAGGCAAAAGCGCAACACATCGGCTGCTCTAGATTTTGGTCAAGCTACTTCTGAGGGATATAAACCTTATACTGGACCACTACTAGATACCAAAGCATTGCTGGCATCCTTCGACAAAAGTACAGTAACTGGGAGTGAGCTGTTTCGTTCCATGGAAGAGGAAAGCGCTAGCACACTTAAGGAAGCAAAGAAAAGAGTAAACGACATCGCCAAGACAGTGCTCAGAGACCCCATTGATTACCTCCTCAACCTTGACAAAGATGTACTTAATGTCGATGATCTTGTTTCTGCTTTGTCTGTGTCTCACGAGGAAGTGAAGTTCATTGCAGAAATGACTACAGGACAGTGGGAAAATCCCCTTTGGATGGATGCACGTCAATGGAGGTCACAGCCAGCAATTTTGGACAGATTTGTCATAGGAAATGCCAAGGAGGTTACCCACCATCACTCTACAAGCACCTTTTTGGGTGTTTATGGATATCCAGTATCTCCTGCTATATCTTGGGGCATACAGCATGAATCAGATGCCATCAATATGCTGGAATCCATTAAGAAGGTACACGTGGAACCATGTGGTATTTGCATTAGTGAGCAATATCCATTCCTTGGGGCATCACCTGATGGAATTATCCATGGTGAGGATAGTGGGGTAAAGTTGGTGGAAGTTAAGTGCCCTTTCAAACACTGAGAAGCAACCATTGAAGATTCATGGCATGACTCAACTTTCTGCATTGAGAAAAGGGATGGTGTATTCCAGCTAAAGAGACACCGCAACTACTATCAAGTTACTGGTCAGTTGGGTATTACTGGTATATCTGCTGGATACTTTGTGATATGGACTCAGGCAGATATTTTCATTAAGGAAATAGTACTGGACAAAGACATTTGGAGTACCATGCAGGATACTTGAACATTTTTATTCCAATTACCTTGGATCCAAAATTTTGGATGGACTATGTCCTATGTAACTTTCTTGTGCATGCAGTATTATAAGATAATGTTTTGTACCCTTTACATATTATGTACGTATGTATAATATATGCATGCATGAAATAAGTATAAAATACAAGGGAATTTACTGAATCAGATAACCGAAACCACTTTAATTTGCTACAAACAACACAATACATCATGGCTTAATTAAAGGTGCCTGCAAATTACACAAAGAAGATGCAATAATCACCATATCATCTAAAATTAGCTTGTTTGTGTGATTTGGCTTTGTTCGCTGAAAAATTTTAAAACTTTTAACCGTTTTATTGCATTTTCCACTTTTATGTAAACATTAGCTATTGCTCGTGTTTGTGATCCATCCTGTCCACTTAATTTGGCTGAAGACCTTAGGAATGATGGTATGGTAACGAAAGCTCTTCGTTTTGCTAACAAATCACAAACTGTGAATCCCCTGTCTGCCAGTATGTGTTGGCCTGGCAGTACATGGTCCAAAAAGGTACTATTTTCAACAATAAATCTATCACTTTCCTGAAAATCCGGCTGAAATGTATGTAAATACACCAGTGAATGGATCAATGCTGACCAAGTACTTCACTGTGCTATTACTTTTGTAGTCAAACCAGGATGACTTCTGTGTTGAGAGGTTACTAGGCCTCTCTATGAATATCTCTGTCCCATCAATGATGCCTACTGTGTTAAGCATCATTGAATAAGAATACTCTGTAGGTCCTATTGTTGTTTTGGCCATTGAATGAGCGCTTCCAGCTGACGGGCAAGTAGGGGGATCCATTGACTAAGCGTGCAGGAATAAGTAGATTGGTCCACAAGAAAGTGGATGCCTAGATCCTCTTGTAAAAAGCCACAGTGGATTATCATCAGTGTAAGGAGCAGCCTCTGAGAGTTATAGAGATGGCCACAATGAGTCAAGCCAATGGGTTCCTTGGAGTTACCAGCAGTTGCAGGCAAGACGGGGGCAAGCCACACTAACAGGGTTGATAACTGTGCATGGCTCAGTTCTGTGTAAAAGTGCATAGCATTACCATCCAGTAGGGTTACGTCCAATCTTTGTCGTGTTGAACGCAGATTGTGGATATCTTGTGTCAACTGCGCTACACTTCTTTGTAAGACCTGAATCTCTTTCTGTAGATCTTCTGTTTTATCAGACTCTGGAATTTGCAGTGTGGCTTGGAAGGTGTCTTCAGAATTATCACATTCTAAGACTTCTTCAATTGGCTGTAACTTTTTCTCTAGCATGCCAACCTTCCGTGATACTCTCCTGACCTTAGGAGATGGGGTTGTCACATCTGAGTCATGAGATTTTGGACGCTTAAATAGCACTGGTATCCGGTTTGGATCAACCCTTGATGATCCCGCCAAATCTTTGTAATCAATGTTGCAGATGACAGATTCTGTTGTTGATGTCCAAGTTTTTCCCCCTTCTCTACATCTGGTAAGATTGAGCTACTTAATCACACTCTACTTCACAGCATCTGGCATACCTTCAATGGCATGTAGAGTGAGTGAATGTTTAGATTTGGGACAATCTGTTGTCGTTAATGTACTGCATCCACAAAGTCTATTCCCACTAACATCTTCTGGACACCGTCCTTTACGATTCGAACAACCCCAAACACAGCACTGTTGCCAAGACATGTCAAAATCCGTTATAGAATACTCGAAAATGAGTACCCATCATACACAGACAAATCTATACAGCAGAATTGGTTCAAATACCTCGACGAGATAGCCCAATTTACAACTAAGTGTGTAAACGGGGTTCTCATGCAGCAAAAATCGATCTTGTTGCTGTAAATTGACGGCATCTATACATTTTATATGCAACAAATCTTTCAAGACTACGTACCTATGTAACTCACAACATGACCAGCTTTGAGAGTGGTGCTGTCGTCGAACGTCTTGTAACAGAACAATTTTGAACTTCAAACAACAATTTCCCATACATTAGAATAGGCGCGGTTGACGCGCATTCACCGTTGATCTCCCGTGACCTCATTATCGTTGGCGATGGGTGTGGAATTTCATATGGTCTATTTCTTAAAGAAATTTGAAATCTTGGATGACGATATATATATGTACATTAGGCTCTGGAACACCATTGGAATTTAAGGTCATTATTCTTTTTTTTCTTGTTTGTTGGGTTACTGTTTTCATTAGGATATCTGGTGTATAACACTTGTCCAATATATTAAGGATCGTGCAAAAAGCCATTATCAAAAAAGGATTCTCCAAAAACACTTGGAACAAGGTTAAGTTGCAAAACCGGTACAGGGCTAGGTGGGCAAAGGGCAAGACAGGCATAGGGCTTGACGAGCATAGGGCTACACATGCATGAGGCTAGATGGGCATAGGGCTAGACAGAGTTTAATTGGACTGAATGTACACTGTGCAAATTCCTACATCCCGCATGTGCAGCACATTATACAGTACATATGTGCTGCGGGATGTAGGAATTTGCACAGTGTACATTCAGTCCAATTAAACTCTGTCTAGCCCTATGCCCATCTAGCCTCATGCATGTGTAGCCCTATGCTCGTCAATCCCTATGCCTGTCTTGCCCTTTGCCCACCTAGCCCTGTACCGGTTTTGCAACTTAACCTTGTTCTGAATGTTTTTGGAGAATCCTTTTTTGATAATGGCTTTTTGCACGATCCTGTGTCAATCCTACATCCTTGTACCATTTTTAAATGGTTTTTATACACCCTTGTTCGTGCGGTTAGGGTTAGGGTTGCTTGAATAGGTTTCCACTACAGTTGAGAAGGAACACGATCAAATCTTGTAAGATAAAGAAACTAGAAATCTATGCAGTTATCTGACTAATATCAATGTACCCATCTAGAAACAAATGATCGAACGAAAAGAGCGCTGAAGTCGACGATCATCGAAGTGCAGACCTTGTGCACGTACGCGTATGTCTAGTCTCGCGTAGTCATTTCGCCGATCCGAAAATGGCTGATCCGGCGAATGTATGGGATTTGCCTATTAATTTTTTTCTCGCTTTAGAAGTGTAGGTATTGCTTCAAAACCTACAAAAGGCACTTCGCGCTAACAATCGGAGCTCACTGGCGAAAGATGAGACCTCTGGACCCTTCGTGGCGACCTGTAGCCCAGTTCGAAAAAATGACGAGAAGAATAAGAAGAAGAAGAAGAATAAGAATAATCTTAAAATGGTACTGGTGTTGCGTAGCCATACATTTTCGTCTAAAATTGCAAAGTTCTTTAAAGAAATTGGCCTACGAAGGGTTTTACCTACTTCATCTTATACCTAGTGTGTCAAAAGGTACCAATATCACTTTTAAATGTTACTAACTGTACTGCATCGTTAGTTTTCAGACGAAAACAAAATTTGCGCTAATGTATGGCGGCCATGTTTTTTCCGTGTCAATCGTACATATGAAGTACTACCGTACTCCATAATATATATATTGAACTGAGTGCACACTGTGCAAATTTCTACATTCAGCAGCACATGTGTACTGTATAATGTGCTGCACATGCGGGATGTAGGAATTTGCACAGTGTGCACTCAGTCCAGCTAAACTCTGTCTAGCCCTATACCCGTCTAGCCTCATGTATGTGTAGCCTTATGCTCGTCTAGCCCTATGCCTGTCTTGCCCTTTGCCCACCTAGCCCTGTACCTGTTTTGCAACTTACCCTTGTTCTGAATGTTTTTGGATAATCCTTTTTTGATAATGCCTTTTTGCACAATCCTGTGTCAATCCTACATTCTTTAACCATTTTAAAATGGCTTAACTGACTTAGATAATGTTTTCCCACGGATTGGCGTGGGAGGTGCGTATACCAAGTAAACAGTTGGCAACTGTACTTCAGATCCCAGAGATGGACGATCGTAGCTTTTTCCGAGAATTCTACCAGTAAATTACTGATCGTGCGCATCCTCCCTAGAGTCAGGACCACCGAATACAGAGTAGGCACCCTCTAGACCAGGGCAACTTGTTGCCCAAACAATCGATCGAAAAGTAGTTGGAAAAGGCCGCTGGTGAGACATTGAAGCTGAGCGAAGAGAAGCAGTTTCGTTCTATCGATTTCCCGATTCGCTAAGCTGTAGTTTGGCTCTGTGCAATGGTAAAATCCGCCATTTGGCCATGTCAATTTTAGCAGATATCGCTACGCAATGGAAACTTTTGGTTTGGTAAGCCTGTCAATCATACTCGCCTGCACTACTGTAACATTCTCACTAATGTTGTCTGCTTTATGAGACAAGGGTCTGCGTGAAACATCAATGTGCACGCTTAAGCATTTTACCTAAAAATACTGATTTTGCCGAGCTTTGTAGTGTGAAAGACCACCTTTCAGTCAGGTGTGTGAAGTTGGACTAGAGTATTTAAATAGAAAGACGATTGAAAACTTGTACAAAGAATTTCAAAGCGATGCCATTTATGCAATGAGGGGCTGCATGTATGGTGCATTGTCCTTGCTCTTCAGGTAGACACTATACAGCCAGTTGGTCTCTTGATTATTGTTTGTCACTTAGCTATGGCTGTAAGTACTGTCCTCCTGAGGTCACATCACATCGTTTTAATCCATAACACACTTCTCTAATTTGTAACACACTACTCCAATTTATATCACATTGAATCTTGTGGTATACAGTGTATAACAAATGGGAATAACCATGGTAACATTAGCTATATATATATATATATATATTTATACATACAGTTGACTCTCATTAGTAAGTACACCAGGGGACCTTCAACGTTAGTACTCCTTATCAGGAGTACTTGTTAATTGAAAGACTCATTTTTGACTTGTATATTAGCTACATAGCAGTATGATACATACTTAGTCTATAGAATATGTACATAATATAGTTATTGTAGTACAAAAATCAACAAAATGTCAGTCCTACAAACTGGTGTGTGTGTGTGTGTGTGTGTGTGTGTGTGTGTGTGATGTGAATGTGTCTAATTCTGTGTATGCATGTGTATTTGCATGTGCATGCATGTACACATACGCACATGTGTACGGTACTTCCCATAGTAATTTTAACGATTTGTTATGAACGAACGAACGAACGAATAACAAAGGGCGAACGAATGCTGAATGAACGAGTGAATGAACGCTTGAACTTATGATGTCATAATGTGACGTTTTTAAAAAATTACGCAACTTCTATAAAGACGTCTCTTCGGATTCTTCCACAAGTTGGCGAAATGAGTTCATTTTCTTCGAAATGAATGAAGCAAAATTTTATTATCCTTAGCTATCTCACTGTCAATGAAGTCCAGGATAGCAGGCGTCTTGGTGGGCTTTCTACCAGTTACCGCTTCTGGTAAAAAAATGAATGAAACAAAAATTTTTCATTCTTAGCTATCTCGCTGTCAATGAAGTCCAGGATAGCAGGCGTCTTGGTGGGCTTTCTACCAGTTACCGCTTCTGGTAATGGTGCCCGTATCTTTAAATTTCTTTAGGGAATGCTATATCCCTGGCTTCTTAATGTTGTGGCCTTCTGATGCTAGTAGATTCGCGATCTGAGACTAAGACTTGCCTATTTCGATTAGATAGAGAATTCGCTGTTTCATGAAGTTAGAATAAACTATAATGTTCGCCTGCACACTCCCTATACTTTAACATCTGCATGCGCATTATGACGCTTCCGCTATCACGTGATTGATCCGAATGAATGAAGGTTGAACGAAGGCTTGAGTGAACCCTGATCAAACGCTGAATGATGGTGTAATGAATGAACGGTCGTCGTTAAAATTGCTATGGGAAGTCAGGGTTTCATTTAGGGGGGGGGGGGGGGCATTCGCCCCCCCTTGCCAGAGTCTCGCCCCCCCTTGGAAATTAGGTTAGCCTTATTTTTGTTGAAGAGGTAAATTTGAATAAAGAACTGAACTCAATCTCTTCAAGGTCAAAGAGTAATTCTGTGCCCCAATCAACCTTGAATGGTGTAAAAAGTCAATTTTTCCTGGAGCATACTGTGTATATAAGTACCCTTACAACTGTACATTGCAGATAGATACTGTGATACTAATGCTTTCCCCCCCCCAAAAAGGTAATCCTGGAGATGAGCAGCAGAAATCTGGTCATGTCCCCAGACCCCCTAGAAGGCGCACTATCGTGTGCACTCCCTTTGCCCCCCCATTTATTTTGTAAGTATTGTTTTGCCCCCCCCCCTTGCCCATTTTTCTAAATGAAACCCTGGAAGTACTGTATGTGTGTGTGTGTGTGTGTGTGTGTGTGTGTGTATGTGTGTGTGTGTGTGTGTGTGTGTGTGTGTGCGCGCGCGCGCGTGAGTGCATATGTGGTAAAACAGTTTCAAAGCAATTTTTAATACAAGAACTGCACTTCATACGTATATCTACTATACACTTGACATAAGGGTTGCACCCGTGTGACTAACTAGGGGAAAAGGAGGTCAAAGACTAAACATTGGCCTATACAACAATTGTTATAGCAGAGCACTAGCTTACTACAGGCTTCTCTTGATATAGTAATTACGCTCAAATCAATAAATTTACTTTATACAACCTCTTCACTTGATATAAGGGTTGCACCTGCCTACCGAACTAGGGGTGAAGGCGGCCTTCAGCCGCCTTCTCCCCTAGTAATGGTAATAGAGAAATACAGTCAAACCTCGTTAGTGAGTACACCTGGGGGCCATCCAAATTGCTGCTCACTATCAATAGTACTTGCTAACCATATAGATTAGTATTATGGGTTATAAGCTGGGGTATCATATCCTTGTACTTCCTAACCAGGTATTACTCATTAACAGTGTTTTTACTAACGAGGTTCTATTGTATAGATTTATAATATTATAGGAATGAGTTATAGGAATTGTTTTGAAAACAAAGGCCATATATGGCAATTGTTTTGATTGTCTAGATTAAAAATCTATATCTACGTATAATTCAGTGGAGCTGAATTTGTCTGTTGACAAAATCCTCCTGCAGCTCTAGAACAATTGATTTGGAAATCGGAATACTTGTGAAGTGCCTTATGGGGAGTGTCATGGTCGGGTAGAGGGAAAAATATCCTCCCCACCTGAGAAGAGTGTCGCATAAATTCCCTTTGTGCGGAAGAGCCGCCATGTTTTTGCATGCTTGGCGAATGATTTTGTGATGTGCAAAGGCACAGGGAGGGTTCAGAGGTTCAGAGGTCTCATCTTTCACCAATGAACTCTGATTGTTAATGCAAGAATGCAAAACCTATATTTCTAAAGCGAGAAAACTTTAATAGGCAAATTCCATAATTTGCTGGATCAGCCATTTTGGATCAGCGGAATGGCTATGCGAGACTAGGTGAATGCATATTTACACAAGGCCACTTGTAGAATAATCGACGACTTTAGCACTCTTCTGTTCTAGCATTTGCTTCTAGCAAAGGGTACTGATTTAGTCACAAGATTTGATTGCATTCCTTCTCAATTGCAGTAAAAACCTTCTTTAACAGCCTCTATTCAAGCAACTGCGTTTTAAATGAAAAAAAATACACGAACAAGGGGGTATAAAAGCCCTTTTAAAGATGGTAAAAGTGAATGCACACCAGGCAAATTCCTACATCCCCTAGCATAAACATGTGTGAGGGATGTAGGAATTTGCACTGTGTGCACTCAGTCCAACTAAACTGTCCAGCCCAATACCCATCTAGCCTCATGTATGTACATATAGCCATATGCTCATCTAGCCCCATGCCTGTCTTGCCCTTTGCCCACCTAGCCATGTGCCTGTTTTACAACTTACCCTTGTTTCAAGTGTTTTTGGAGGATGCTTTTTTGGTAAATCTATTTGCACAGTCCTGTGTCAATCATACATCCTTTTACCATTTTTAATGGTTTTTGTACACCCTTATATTTAGTTTCTCATAAATGATTACCTGACCATTTACATAATGTTTATTTCCTTTCTGATTCATAAACTTGTGTTTACTAGAATGTGTAGTTTATTGTATCAGGGCTTATAGTCTTGCAGTTATTTTATCCAGTAAGAATGTAGTCATGAAATTGTTTCTTTTTCCATTCTTAGGTATGAGCTCCTGTGCTGATTATTCTGGAGTGTTCTTGCCTGCATTTGTACCACCAGCATCCTGCCAGTATGAAGAAAATGGCCAGATGTGCTATAACCAGCCTATTGTGATTGGGTGGTCAAGCGCTGGTAGAAATCATTTTGTGCCACTTGTCCAAATTAAAGGAAGACAGCACATCAAGCTTCCGAAAAATTTGTGTCCTAAAGTGTGGGGAGTTGATCCAGCTGCACTCCTGTCATACACTGAAGGAGGAGACCTCATCAAGGTGGCAAGTGGAAAAGCTATGACTGATGCCTACTTGAAGCGATTGCTGAAGGCCATGGAGGATGTTTTTTATGATAAATACAAAGTCAGACCATCCCTGGTAGCTGATGTTGAGCATGATGTTTACCGTAGAGCTGGGTATGTCAGTATGAAGCCAATGGAAATTGCATCAGTAACAAAGGATGCTTTACAACAGGACCGTTTGAGAAGGTGCCTTTTTTGCAAAGCTGTGTGCACAGTTGTAATTGGACAGTACGAAAAAGGTGGGCATCTCTATGAATTAGCAGCTGAAGAATTTGCCCTTGTTCATGGAAATGAGTATTATTTCCCTGTGTATAAAGTTAGGGCTAGGTGAGCAATACTGTCAATGTAATTAGTAGTACATGTATTGTTATAGGCAAGTACTATTTCATAGGTATGATGGAGATGCAGACAAGTTAATACCGACGTTAGTGTCGTGTTTGATATGTGATGCTAGTGGAAGTATTAGGAAGATGTATGAAGATGGCAGTATTGTGTATGAAAATGGTGACCGAACTGATACTGAAAGCCCTCACAGTAAATGCCGTTGTGGTTTTAAGCATTTTTGGGATGGCAAAGAATATGACAATTTGCCTCGAAAGTAAGTTTTTACCTTTTGAGTGCTTGCTTGCAGGTTCTCTAGGGTTTTCTCTCTTAATAGATTGCGATTGCCATTGTCTTGGAACAATCAGTCAGTGGAAGCTGAAGTGTATTGGTTTGAAGGAGAATCAGATCCTTCATTGAATTCCAATGCATATAACATAGCCAGTCACGTAGTGGAGAAGTATTTTCCTGGGGAGTTTGGGAGTGAAAGACTTGTGCAGAGTGCAGTTGATGCTATTATCAAAGGCACAGCAAAGACATCTGCAGCTGATACCACAGGTTCATGTAATGTAGATGAAATGGAATCTAATCAGACAAGCAGAGCATCAACTCAAGGTACCCCACGTGCACAAGGAGCAAGATAGTTTTTGTGCGTACTGTACGTACAGTATGTATGTATAATACGTACAGTGTTTGGAGAGATACGTAACGTGTATAGAGGGAGAGAGGTGCAAGAGGCAGTGAGAGACCCATAGTGACTTGTTTTTTTTTGTTGCAGGAGATATGCATAAGCTGATAGCTACCGGCCCCAAAGCTAAGACTCTGCATAAAGAGGAACTTGGACTGAGTCAGACAGAAATAAGGATCAAACAGAGGGTCCAAGATCATGCTACCTTGTCTTCAAGTAACAGCAAAGGGAGACCTTCAATGTCAAAGGCTTCTAATATTTTACAGCAAGCATCTTCCAAGGTATTACCATCCTTTTTAGTCATACGTATTTGTGCCTTTATGTAGTTGCCCTTGTGCTTACACAAGTGTTATTGTAGTTAATCTTTATCCCCCTCTCACTCTCCCTCCAACCCTCCCCTCTCTCTCTCTCTCTCTCTCTCTCTCTCTCTCTCGTCTGTTTAAATGGTGTGTGTATGTGTGTTTTTGTGTTGTAAATTCCTATGTTACACTTACACACATGTAACTGCAGGATGTAAGAATTTGCATACTGCACCCAGTCCAGCCAAACTCTGTCTCACTCTGTCCCTAGCTCTGTGATTTGTCTATTATGGAGTGCAAGTAGTACTCCATACGTATGTAGGATTGACACAGAAAAACATGGTCTCCATTCATTAGCATAAAGTAGTTTTTCACTGAAAAAACTAGCGGTATGAAGAGTCCATAGCTGTCAAAAGCAGATAAACAACAGTAGTATGTTAAGATTATTCTTATTATTCTCGTCATTTTTTGAACTATGGTACTTTCCATAGAAATTTTAACACTCAGTTTTTCAGTCAGTCGTTCCATCCATAGTCTCTCAGTGGTTGATTATCAGCAGCTGCGCACGACATATTGCAGTATGTAAGCATAGTTGCGATTGAAAACTCATCTCTTCATCCTTTCTTGTACCGTTGAATGTTTTCTAGATACGTATGTAGGCAAAATATTGTGGCTTTTGATTACTGCAAAGGACAATTGTGTTTGTCAATTTCCTAGGACATTATTGGTTTTGCATCATCCCTTTACATTGCTCTTTTATTACACATGCTATTTTCTTGTGTTCAAGTGTTTGCTAGTACTGTACATTTCATTCATGATTATGTAGCAACCTTCTAAAAGCACTGAGGAAATTAAGAAAGTAGACCATTCTTCTGGACAGATGCTGAAACGATTGCGAATCATCACATCAGATGGGAATTCTAAGACTGTAACCTTGTCTTTGGAGGCAACGTTCAGTGATCTTCAATCTACAGTAGAAAAAGAACTCAATGTACCATGTAGTGAGCAAATCTTGAAATCAGGTATTCCTCCAAAGATTATGATTCCGTCGAGAGATCCTAATGCACCTGTTGATTTGAAAAATGGTGACCGTGTAGCTGTTGAAAGGCATATCAAGGGCAGTATTGGAAGTGGCAGAGAGCAGGCTGTTACTAATACTCAGAAAGTGGAGAACTCTTCTACCGGTAAGTTACTATGCTTGGGTACACCAATAGTTATTGTGTTAAATTTTTGTAAGGTTTATATTTTACGTTCTTTGTGGGTAAGCAGGAATTGCGAAGTTTTGGCCGCAAAAGTATATTGTTCGTGAAATTTTCACCAACATCACATCAACAAGATAGTACACAGTGCAAAGGAAACTGTTGGTTTCCAGATGTCTTTGTATACGGTAGACGTCAAAAAAAGTTTCCGTAGCATAATAGTTAAGTAAAGTACCGTAATTGTAATTGTAGTTGCGGGGTGCATAGTGAGAATCATAATTTCATTTGGATGCCATTTATTACCGTAATTTGATCACCCAGGTTCAAAGCTAGCTTATAGAAATCGTAATTTGATCACCCAGGTTCATCCTATCCAGAGATTTTGAAGCTGTGACCATCGTAGACTAGCTCACAATCTTGAAGGGGGACTATCGCCTTTAATCATTGTCGTGAGGGTAATTTGATCTGTAGGTAAATGTAAATCGTAATCCAATCAGCAGATCTAGACCAGAAGCGATCCTTTTTACTGAGGTCCATCCTATCTCATTATCTCGAAGATCCGATCATTGTATAGGCTACACTATCTCGAACCCAACGACCATCCTTCGTGGCGGTAATTCGATCTCCAAGAAAATAAAAATCGTATGCAGTTCGACCCGCAGAGACACTGCGCGGCTATAGTGGTGTTCTAAGTACTAATCAAGCTTTTGTTTACACGAAGTGTATGGGGATCGAAGTTAGAGAAATACGTAGGTAATTCGATCTGATGATTTTGCGAACGCAGTGTCCTGATTCACTTCAGTTTAGTTTGGTTGCATATCGCTAGCGTAATTCGATATGGGATTTCCGTAATTTCTCTGCTTTAGCACCGTAATTCGACCTTCGTGATTTATCAACAAAATCTTAATCATATCGGAACGTAATCGTAATTTGACCATTTTACGATTATGATAAGGAAACTTTTTTTTGGCGCCTACCGTATATGATAGCACCTCTTAGGTTAGGTAAGATTATTTTATCTGGGAGAGCCTTTAGTTAATGGCTACTATCAAAGGCGCCCAGGAAATGCCTCTTATGCAACTATTGAGCGAAAATGCTGAACTTCTTCCTGTTTCCATTTCTGTTATTTTTCTCACACAGTTCCTGTGCAGTGGGCAACAACAGCCTCACTTGATATTATAATGATAGGAACATCACAGCAGACACATGTGGGACATGTCCATTAACACTTTAATGGTTTCCCAAAGTCGAGGAATTTCTGTTTGCAAATTACAGTTGACTCTCATTAGTACAACTCGGTTAAGGAGTGTGGTACAAGAAATAATGAATTTGACGTAAAACAAGCGTAGCGAGCTTCTACGGACACCCCTTTTATAGAACATTTTACATGCCTAATTTTTTCTTACCGAAGATTTATGAGCAAATAAATGGATATGCGCATGTGAGTAGAAATCTACAGGAACAAAATTGACACGAAGTGAGGTATCATCTTTGAAATGAATGGATGTCTCCCCAAAAGTTTATTGTAAGCTCATAATGCGGTGCGTGCGGTGCGTGGCGAGTGCGAGACAGTTGTGAAAATGCCACGCTGGCCTGAAGTCAGCATTGTTGAAACCTTTTTGAGATTGTCAAATGAAATCAAACTAAAGGAGGAGAATTCCGCTACGCTCTTCCACGACAACACTCACAGCTACATATCGAGGATGGTGGCCACCATTTTTATGACACGTTATATACACAGGGGTATTATAGTGTATTTCAGAATGTGGGGATTTTAGGTGACAAAGTATTGGAATGTAGGGAATTTGTCATTTTTTTCATACACGTCATGACTACCTCTTAGGAAAACGTCACATGTGTCATCACAAGTTGCATAATCTGTAGCGGGAAATTTTTGTATATTGCGGGAGTTACGACTCGAACTTTTGTGCTGCCAAATCCGTCAATTTGAAGCTTTTAAAAGACGGATATAGTGATTAAAAGTATCGAATACCGCATATGGACAATATGCGTACACAAAAGTTGCAATCAAGAACCATTTGCGCAAAGGTATTCACCCACAATTCCTGAAATTGGCATCTGAAGCCTAGATATTTCATTAAAGTATCCAAACAATATCAGAATCATGTGATAATACCAAGAGTTACCCTATTAATAGTGACGGTGAGAGGAAAAATATAAAATAATACAAAGATCAGTTAAAATGACTGTAACTCACCCATAATCGTTCACAAACAAAGATCGATTAATCAGAATCAAAGATTTAGTGTCCAACTTCCTTCGCTGAGAAAAACTTAACAAAACGACAAAACTAACTTTGATATCGAAACTATAACAGTAACATAGCAAATTTTCATGCGCGTGACCATCTTGGAATGATATGTAATGTCATCAATGATGTCACATTGAAATGGCGGCTTTGAACTTGTTTAAAATGAATGTAGAATCCGCACGTCTAGATGGCCCTTCTTTGTGACGGAGACTGCAAAAACCTTTTCAAAGTACCCTTGTGCATTTGTTTATTTTGAACGGAGAATATATAATCAGGTACGCAAAAGATATAAGCATTTTTATGGTTTAATTTTCACTATTTTACAGCGGAAAAGTGCATTTTTGGTTATATCTATGTCATTTGGGGTTATTCATTTTCCGCTCAGGAATACCTTATGCAGTGGACTTTACTCTTTAATTTGATACTAGTTTTGCCCCTATTGAAGTACTTCTAGATGTGTGGACATCGACATTTACTGCAAAAACAGTATTTTTCTAGATTCTTATTTACTTATTTTCGCATACAGTATGGGCTTGTTTTTTGGTTTAATGTTTCGACAATAAGCATTAAAATGTGTAGAAGATTTAAAATGAGCCAGAAATTATTTCTGCCAGTCTGATGTGTTTGTCACCCCTTTTTGGCGGCATTTTTTCAGTTGTCTGAAATCCGCTATAATGAGCCTTTGTAATATTGCATAACTTCAATTTTGTTGAATTCTTACGTAGTTTGCCATGGACGTACGGTACTTCTCATAGATAACCATCCAGTTTACGGGCGATGACCGCGTGACCGACTGACTGAACGACCGCTCGAGCAACGATTGAACGACCTTGTGACTGGCAGTGACGTTTCGCAAGAGATCGAAACATCCACTCTCTTTTTCTCTAAAGACTCTTCAAAATTGAGAAAAAAGTCTGAGTCGTCCGCCTCCATGGGCAATTTATCTCCTGAAATATTCGAAGCGTCTTGTTTGATTGCTGGATTGGGGCGAGTCCGTTTTAACTACTTGGAGGGATATCACTTTGGAAATGCGACGTATCCCTCAGATGCGGATAGCAGTAGCTCCGCAGTCTTGCTTGTTCCTTGAAAGTATTAGTGACGTTCGCTTGAAGTTTCAGTGAAGTTCGTTCAAAGTTTCAGTTAAGTTCGCACAAAATTTTAATATGGTGGCCTCGAAGCTTCAGCGAAGTTCGCTTGAAACTTGGAATGATATGTAATGTCATCAATGATGTCACATTGAAATGGCGGCTTTGAACTTGTTTAAAATGAATGTAGAATCCGCACGTCTGGATGGCCCTTCTTTGTGACGGAGACTGCAAAAACCTTTTCAAAGTACCCTTGTGCATTTGTTTATTTTGAACGGAGAATATATAATCAGGTACGCAAAAGATGTAAGCATTTTTATGGTTTAATTTTCACTATTTTACAGCGGAAAAGTGCATTTTTGGTTATATCTATGTCATTTGGGGTTATTCATTTTCCGCTCAGGAATACCTTATGCAGTCTAAAGACTCTTCAGCGAAGTTCGCTTGAAACTTGGAATGATATGTAATGTCATCAATGATGTCACATCATTGATGACATCGATTTTCGCTTGAAACTTCAGCGAAAATCGTTCAAAACTTCAATAAAGTTCACGCGAAGTTTTTTCTGCGCAATCGAACATAATTTCTGTGCATACCGTGGTTTGAATACACCTTTTCTCACCATTTCTTTCTTCCTCGACTATTGGCATTGCGTAACGACTGTGACATTTTATTACGCATCACGAAATGACACCGTTCAAACTGACAATTGACCCTTGACTGAGTGCTGATCGACTGACTGAATGACTGACAGCGTGCTGGACGGTTTTCTATGAGAAGTACCGTAATTCTCAGCAACAAGGACATTTTACACCTGAAATTACAGGCATAACTCGGCAGTCAAATGTCAACTTTATTATTTCTTGTACCATAAGATCAGATATTGCGCACAAAGTTTCAATACCCCAGCTTACAACCCATATAAAGTAATGTAAATGAACTCTGCTTAGTACGCAAGCGGATAATACGAATTATCTGATAAAGCGTACACATGATTGTTCCCCTACCAGGCTTTTTCTATACATAACTCCATCAGATAACAAGTACAAGGGGCCACAGCTAGTAGTTTTTCTGCTTTCAGTTCACACTAAGTATGCAGACTGATTATCGTGGCAGTGCAATGCAAAGACAAACTGAAGACGACTACAAAGATGAAGATTGCCGATAGCTTCAATATGCCAAACAGCACCCTTTTCGCTATACAAGACTAAGATCATGGAAGCCTTTGAACAGTCAAAATTTGAAGCTCAAAGAAAACGATTATGCGCCGTGGTGCACGAAAACTTTGAAGTGGATTAACCAGGCAAAGAGCTTCAACATGCCGCCTAGGGTGATATAATAGATTCTAGGCTAAATGTGTTACAGTTTGTGGGGCTGACATTTTGTTGATTTTTGTATACTACAATAAAATATTCTATACATATTCTATTGACTGAATGTGTCTTATATTGCTATGTATCTACTATACTAGTCAAAAATGGGTCTTGGTTAACAAGTACTCCTGATAAGGAGTACTAACATTGAAGGTCCCCTGGTGTACTTACTAACAAGAGTCAACTGTACTTTATTTATTCACAATATGGAGTAGAATGGCCAATCAATGGTTTTAGGGCAGTACAAACACATCTAAGGAACACATTGAGCTATTTTTCATCCAAGTTTCTTACTCAGTTGTTCAACTAATGGACAATTTACCTGGTAATTGAGTTAGGCAGTTATTTGATGCAAGTAAATTAGAACATGGGCCTACAGACATAGGACAAGGACTAGATTGTTTCTAATAAATATATCTAACTTTCTACTGATGAGGGTTTTGATTCCTGGAATATTTTTGAAGATATTCAACAATATTCACAGCATGACAAAAGATTCTTCAATAACTTCTCTGAAAACAAGTACATCAAAACCCCCATTGATGAAAAGTGAAAGTAGTCCATACTGATCACAATAAAAGACTTGGAAGGTTCTTATGTTGCTATGCTGATTTACTTGGCGACATGGCATTTAGCAGAAAAATCTCTCACATGGCATTTGTTTTTACATGAAGTCATGTGATGAGGGCTGTGATGTCATTGAACTCTTCGTGCTGCTTGAAAGTGACGACTGTTTTGAAGGCTGGGGAGCATGGCAAGGATTGATCCGTTGCAAGCATGAGGAAGCAGGCCACTATTCAAAAATGGTAGATGACCGAAGAAAGTCTAAAGTCAGCAATTGAGGAAAATTTAAAGCGATTGAGTCATTCAGTGCCAATCAGTAATATTGAAGAGCAAGGTGCTTATGGTAGTCGTTGTTGAGCTTAAATCCAAGTAGAAAAGTTTATTTTACTTCTAAACATCTTAGATAGCATGAATCACTTTATGAAGCCTTCATTATACCTTGAACTCACCACTGAATGTAAGACAGTGGAACCCACTTAACACGAAATTTGAGGGACCACTTTCAAATTTCATGTTAAAAGAATTTCATGTTAGAAGAAGCTGGTTGTTAAAACAAATTACATGTTTGTCAGTGGTATACACAAATTTTTAATTTTTCCAAAGAGGTAAAATTCCAGACATGGCATTGCACCAGTGGGTCACACTGAGCCAGTGTATGCAAATAGAACCCCTTAAGCTTCTACTTCATGCACTTTTAACTTTAGTTTGTAATGAATTTAACCCAATTTCTGTGTTTCCACATAGTTATCTATGGTTAGTACACGGGGAGGAGTTTGTTCTATTTATAGTAACAACAACAAAAAGGGTGTCGAGAGAATCGTGTGAGCAGTTTGTTGATATTTTGGCTGAATTTAGCTCCCATTTCAACCAAAAACAGCTGCCTCTGTTGATGGTAGGTAGCGGCTATATTTCGCTTTAAGCATAAAAAAATACTTGTTGAGGTCAGAATATTCTTTCGTGTTGAGCAAATTTTTGTGTTATTTAATTTCGTGTTATGCGTATATTTTAGTACTGCTGTATTATAATGTTACTTGGGACTTGAAAAATGTTTTGTGTTAAGCGATATTCCATCTTAAGCGAGTTCGTGTTAAGTGGGTTCCACTGTATTACACCTGATTTCAAAACTCCTGCAGTCCGCAATCTTTTTCCTTACACAAATACATGTGTGTGACACTATTTCTCCCTGAATAAAGGCTGAAAAAAGCACATAATGTGCAATGAATTGTCACACAGTACAATCAACCTAGCTTGCTTCTAAACGAACACATCATAGAGTATGACTCGTATGTTACATGATTCGAAGCCATCTGAGTCACGTTTTCGCCAAAATTCCAGCTTGTTAGCACATTGGGGAGATTTTGGACATGTCCCACATGCAGATGTGGTAGACTGGATCATTAGCAATTATGGAATGTGCTGTTAGCTACTGTATATTGTTTTTATCGCATTATGGTGTCATGCATCAAAGGCGATGCCTAGGATGTAACAAATTTTCCACCTGAGAATAGACTACAAGAGACCCAGGGTGCATACAGTATTTGACTTTTTATTCACTAAACCTCCATCTACGGTTATAGGAAGGCTTTTTAAAGTACTTCGATATTGATCACGTCGACTTTGAAGTTTTTTGAAGCAGATATATATTTGAACGGCTTGCCCGAGATGCCTTTATCATCATCATTCAGCGAATTTGTCAGATAGTTTATTTGGAGATAAGTTAGTTACTACACGCCTATCTCTCGAAAGTATCGCATTTACTGCTCGCACCCTCGGGTCTGGAGCAGTAAATGCAATACTCCCTAGCGGGTGTGTAGTATCCAGTACATATTACAGCCTCCTGTGTGTAAGGTTCCTCCCAAACATACGTACATATATATGTATCCCAATGCGTGGGCATTATCCAATTTACTTCAAAGACACTGCCATGGATCAATACCCGGTATACCCGGATATATAGCCATATACACCAGCGGATGTACGGTACTTCCCATAGTAATTTTAATTTAAAGGTCCACTGTCATGATTTTACAACTTGGCTTAGAAGCCCTGAAATATGCTTCAAGGAAACCCAAAAACTAAGTATCTAGCCTACACAACACATCACTGAGAAGTTTAGGAATCGCTTTTGAGCTTGCTAGTTGTCATGATGTAGGCAGTAGCCAGTCAGAAACATTGTCTTTGCGCGATCAACATTGAAACATTGATCATTCTCCACACTGGAAAGTTTTTAGGCTGTGTAAATTCGCCTTTGTCGTGAGCGTTGCAATAGTTGTGTCACATAGAAGAAGTTTTGCATTCACCAGAAGACAAAGTAGTGTAGGACTCGGAGATTTCTTCTTTGTTCCCATTTGTGCCTGTACTTGCTTCTGCCTCTTATGACGTCACAAGGTATTCTCGTTTTCTCAAACCGGAAGGCAGGAAACATGCATAATTTGTTTTTGACAACTTTGCACCGTTATTCCTCCACCATCGTAGATCACATCCTCCTAAGATGGGTATCATTCTTCATGTTTCAGCACACACTGTTGATTTTTGATATAAAAAAACTGTGGCAGTGGACCTTTAACGACAACTGTTCATTCATTCCATCTTCATTTAGCATTCTATCAGGGTTCGTTCAAGCCTTTGTTCAACCTTCGTTCGTTCTGAACAATCACATGATAGTGGAAGTGTCATGATGTGCAAGCAGACGTCGAAGTAGTATTTCCCAAGTTATTGGAGTGTGCAGACGAATGTTATGATTTATTCTAACTACGTGAAACAATGAATTCTCTATCTAATTAGAAAAGGCAAGTCTTTTTCTCAGATCATAAATCTACTAGCATCAGAAGGCCACCAAGTTATGAAGCCTGGGATATCGTATTTCCTGAAGAAATTTAAAGATACGGGCACCATTAACTAGAAAAGCGGGAACTGGCAGAAAGCCCATCAAGACGCATGCTATCTTGGACTTCATTGACAGTGAGATAGCTAAGGATGATGAAATTTCATTGGCTGATTTGAAGTCAAAGGTTGAGGAGCAAGGTCTTATGGCATCAATCGGCAGTGTCCATCACTGGAAACAAGAGTTGGGCTGGACATCGACAAGCACCAAGTATTGTCAAATGATATGGAAAGCAAACGTTGGTAAGCATCTGGCCCGGGCAAAAGAAAATGTTCACGATATCAACTTAGATGATCGTATTTTTACGGAAGGGACAATGGTACAGTTGGAATACCATAGAAGAATTTCTTTAACAAAAAGGGACGAAAATCCAGGTACATGCCACATCCAAAACACCCAACCAAAGTTCATGTTTGGGCAGGAATTAGCGTTTGAGGAAGGACAGGAGTATGCATCTTCGAAGGAAGAATGAATGCTCTCCTATTCACAACCATTCTCAAAGAGATGTTGGTACCTTTCACCAGGGAAGTTTATTCCCACTGTTGTCGCTTAATCCAAGACAATGATCCCAAACACTGCTCTAGAGTGGCACAGGTTTTCTATAAAGAAATGGATATAGAATGGTGGAGGACACCAATGGAATTGCCTGATCTACATCCGATCGAGAACATGTGGCATGAGCTTAAAGAAATATCAGGAGGAATACAAAGCCAAGAATGAAAGAGGAGCTTATGGATGCCATCAAGTCATTCTGGGAAACTGCAGATGTAGCAAAATGTCAGAGATACATGACTTGAGGAAGGTCATTCCAGCGGTGATAGACTGTGAGGGCTAGGCAAAAGGCTATTAATTTACTTGTATGATATTTTGTCATGTTTATAATTAACATTGTGGTTGTCAATTGTTAATAGAGAAATTTAGCATAGTGTTTAAATGTTACGTAATAAACTGTTTGGTACGTTCCCCGTTTAGTACGTTTTTTACTTTAGCAACACGGAAGTACGTACTTGATCAACAACATGGCGACCGGCAATTACGACGATGCAGTTTTGCTTGCAGTTTTCAACTCTGAGGATGATTCTGATTTAGAAGAGCTAGTTTTGCTTTCAGAAATGGAGCATGCAACTGAAAAGCGAGAGGAAGAAGAGAAAAGGAGAGACAAGCATCGCATACAGCTGAATTTGGAGGTGCTAACCACGGAGGAGTGCAAGAGCTTGTTTCGATTCGAGAAACATGACCTTCACCAGCTTCGAAGGTTGCTACACATACCAGAAGAGCTGACTGCAAGTAACAGAACGCGGTGCTCGGGTATTGAGGGTCTCTGCATTCTACTTCGAAGGCTAGCATACCCTAATCGCCTTAAGGATTCGGAATCATTATTTGGACGTGGTGTATCTCAACTTAGTGTAATAGTTAATTTAGTCCTTAGCATCATACAAATGGCACCATTTACTGGATACTCTGCCAACTGCATGGCTGACAACCATTCAACTCTGAGAAGGAGCAGATGCAGTGTTGCAATTGTGTCCACTGGCTAATGTGTGGCGCTTTATTGATGGCACAGCAATGGCTATACCCAGGCCAGTAGAAGGTCAGAGGCTGTTTTACTGTGGTCACAAACGCATGCATGCCCTGAAGTTTCAGTCCGTCATGACTCCCTTTGGAATCATTGCTCATCTGTTCAGACTACTTGAGGGGAGAAGACATGATGTAGCCATGCTCAAGGAAAGTGGATTGCTAACCCTTGTCGAGCAACACATGCAGCTACCAGGTGGCACCTACTGGGTTTTATATGGTGATCCAGCATACCCTAACCGGCCACAGCTTGTAGACCATATCAAGGTGCATCTTTGTCACCTCTTCACAAAGAATTTAACAAGCAAATGAGTTCTGCCCGTGTATGTATGGAGTGGGGTTTTGGGAACATTGTGAGGCTATGGGCATTCATCGACTTTCGGAAGAATACCAAAATTCTACTCTAACCTGTAGCTAACTACTACGCTGTAGCTACACTTTTAACAGTTTGTTACACTTGTATTTATGGAAACAATGTAGCAACCCATTTTAACTTACAACCACCAACTCTTTCTGATTACTTGCAGTAACGTTTATGATGATGAGATATGATGAATAATACACTACATATTAACTGTTACAGATTATTTCTTTGAGTTCAATAAGGTAATGAGGTCAGCCATTTGCTGCATCTGCTTCTGCATCATCTCCATCTACACACGGTTCATGTCTTCTGCCTGCTGTGCTCTCTTTTCTTGAAGAGACAGCTCCTCTCAGCTCTAACTCCTTCTCCCCCAATTACAGCTCTTCATCTCTCAATGCTTTTTTCTCATTCCAAATTTTCTCTACATCAAATACTTTTCTTTTCCTACTTCTAGGCTCTTCCTCCTCATAACGATTCTTTTCCTTCAAAGTTTGCATGGCATCATCATGTAATTTCTCGCCTTTCTCTCTGTTCTCTTTCTCCTTAATCTTTGCTGCCTGCTTTTGGTCCTTATCCATAAATCTACCTCGCAGGGACTCCAAAAGCTGCTCCTTTTCCTTGAATTCTTCCTCCGTTCCGCTTTGCTTCCTTTGTTTTGCACCTGATTTTACAAAACTATCCATTAAGTTATGCGCCCTTTCTCGTAAAGTTCAAGCGGTAATTTTTCCAAACTTTTGTGGAAACTCGGCTTGAAGAGCACTAGCTATGTCTTCCCAGCAGATTGCTCCTCTAACAAAAGGATGCTCAAACAAAACAACTTCTCGTAGGAGCAGCAAGTCGTCTGCAGCTTGGAAATGGACTCTTGACTGCTTGGTCGGTGTTGAAACACGGCCAGAACTTGAAGCAGGTGTTGCTGCAGTCGAAGAAAGCTCACTTTGGCCAGAATTTTCTGCAGAATCCATGTCTCTTATAACGTTGGATGAAAACATAGTAGGACTGGTTACTACGGCGAAACCGTATCTAAGAACGTTCTAATTTATGGCGCTAAACGTTATACGCTTATTACGTAACGTTTTACGTTATGCTAAACCTCTCGAATAATGTGGTCATGCAAGTGGAAGTGAAATGTATAATACAGTAGTAGCAGTATATAAAAGGTGGATCTAATCACCGTTATAGAGCAACTCAGTGGTTGAATGTAGAAAAATAAAGATATATAGAAGTAGAGCAGCTATAATCAGGCCCGTAGGAAGCTCTCAAGAAGTGGTACAGTGAACATATGCCATAAAAATTTGTAAATATATGTATAGTGTATACAAAAAAAGTTGGCTGTCATATGAATATGAAATCTAAGGTTGAACACACTGCATCATATTATGCAGCAGCCAATATTAAAGTTTACCAAAAGGGCTATGACATTGTTCACTACCACTAACAGATCGTGTTCATTTCAATAAGCAGTCAAATCTGGTTAAATCAATTATACTGTTTGGGGTGTTGTACATCCCATACAGTACAATGGTATTCATAGTTTAGACAAAATTTATTCGGCGGCAGCTAGAACCAGTAGAACTTTAAAGCCTTTTCCGACTTTCTCCGTCTATTTCGATTATGTATTCTTATTAAACCTGTCAATATGAAGGTTTAACTTGGTAAGAATTGATACTGGCTATCTTAAACTCTTCTAATGTAAAAGTTTATATTTTTTAAAGTCTTGCCTGAAAACTGGTACAGCTGAAGCCATGCCAGCCGTGCCAGTTCCTACAACCTTGATAATATTATAACATAATGAATAAGAGCATAAATGATCATGACATTATGAAGGGTTCATCTTTCATAGACGTTTGCATATTTGTCCTAAGGCATCCAGAGCTGCTGCCCATTTATCTTCCATTGCTTCTGGCTTTGACCTGTACACTGGAAACGCTTCAAAATGTGTCATTTTTAAACGCTGGAGAACCTGATGGGGAAGTGCTGGCTCTCATGGTACATCGCTTCATCACATTGTCACTAAGGAGAACCTCCGTGCCAGCCTCACTGTCAGGGCACTGAGCTTGCTCTCAATGCACCATGCAGAGTACTTCTGTAGAGCAACTTCCACAGGAGTCAGTGTACTCACTATATCTGATTCCAGCAATACATTCCCTTTTGGTGGAGCTGGTGCTGGTGTAACAATGCCTCCTTGCTCTTGCATGAATAAGGAAGTGGGAGAACTGCAGGGCCAGGATTGTTGAGGAGCGAAGATGTGGCAGTTGGAGGCTGTGGAGTTCATTGTTGTGGAAATTGGCTTGTTGTTGTGGTTGGAAAATACCGAACCGACTGATGTCCAGGCTTTTTTCCAATAGAAGCTTTTGGTGATCACCTTTCATTTCTTTGTAGTAATCCATGAAATTCTTTTGGTCTTCATTGATTCTTATTAGTAGTGCCATCAGAGCGCCAAAGGATGGCACTTCACATGTGTCGTGTTGGTCATACCACAACTCTTGACATGGGGGTGGTGTGGTTGGAATGGTGTTAAAGAGAGAGTGATGAGTTAGGGCTATCGGTAAAAGGGAGTGGTGGTGTAGGGGTGTTGGATTGAGATCTCGGGAAAAGGGAGTGGTTGGATTGGTATGTCAGGAGAGGGGAGGGGTTGGATTGGTGTGTTGGGAGAGGGGAGTGGTTGGGTTGGGGTGTCGGTACAGGGGAGCAGTTGGGTTGGGGTGTTGGGACAAGGCAGGGGTGGTATAAGGGTGACAGAATAGGGGAGTGGTTGGGCTGAGGTGTTGGGACAAGGGAGTGGTGGGGGGACGTGTCCACTAGGAGCCTGTGAACTGTGTGACAATATATACAGTTGCTGTCCACCATGTTTAGAAACAGCGAGGATGTGTCCAGTGGCCTCAGAGTTATTTTTCTGTTTCAAAGTTTTCTACATTTTGTTAGCAGAACCGTCACTGTTGTACACTTTCTTTTGCCTCTCTTCACTTGTATATCTTATCCATTGACATCAGCCAATGGTTTCCTCTTCTTCCTTGCAATATTCTGTGTGTTGAATTAAATGACCCCTGCCACAAAATCATCTAGTTTAGCCATGGCTTTCTTAGTACCTGTCATTAGGCATCAAAAATGACACTTTATTGCAGAGAAAGCAAGAAAACCTAAACGCATCTAGCAGCAATACATTGTACAACATGTAGCAGCTTATACTATTGCTTGGTGCAAGATATAATGCACCATAATGTTAAACTTAATGCTTCACATTCGAAAATACTCATGTAGATGTAACTTACCCATCCCAGCAACAATTCGTCCTTTGTAGGTTGTTCCCTTTCTCCTGACTGTGCATGACACTCCTTGTTCCACAATGTGAGGTTCTATGATCTCATCCCTTGTTACTGTTGTTACTGTATTCTCTTCTAACCAATAAACCCAAACAATGCTGAACTGTGAGGAAAACAGCAACAGTAATAATATTGAACAGTTTGCTAAACAGTTGTGTCAACTCACGTGTTTCTTTCTCAGATGCTTTCATTGAGAGTCACAGACTGGATGAAAATGAACTCATTTCTCCGACTTGTTTAAGAATCTGATGAATTGCTTGCCACGTCAAAGTGATGATGTCTTTAAAGAAGTTGCATAATCTTTTTCGAATGTTGTAATATTATGACATCATGTGTTCAAGCGTTCCTTTGCTCGTTCATTTCGCATTCGTTTGCCCTTTGTCGTTTGTTCGCTCATTCGTTTGTTCATAGCAAATTGTTATAATTACTATGGGAAGTACCGTACTCAATTAATCAATTGTCTGTTCACACCTATAGTGATCAATTCTCTTTTATACAGTAGGCTCTACTGTGTGTATGGTTCTATGTATTGCACAGCATGCAGACAAAGCCACCCATGCTGGAGCATAGATTCTATAGGATACACAATAAATGAAGCGAGCAGTGCTTGAATTGACACTTCGGTCTACCTAATTTTCAATAGCTTAAAACTTATGTTGATAAATTTAAGACACTAAAAGGGCTAATGAAAGCCCTCCATGGTGATTTCTAATCACTTTTTTCCAAGGGGTACAATCCGCTATTTTTGCGCACGTGACAATCATTCCATTACTTTTGGCTAGCACTGTATTATATATATATATATATATATATATATATATATATATATACATACACAGTAGAACCTCGTTAGTAAGAACACTGTTAACGAGTAATACCTGGTTAGGAAGTATAAGGATATGATACCCCAGCTTATAACCCACAATACTAATCTATATGGTTAGCAAGTACTACTGATAGTGAGTAGCAATTTGGAGGGTCCCCAGGTGCACTTACTAACGAGGTTTGACTGTATATGTATTTATATATTTATTTATTTATACAGTGAAACCTCTATTAAAGGACACCTCTGAAATGCAGAAACCTTCTTAAAGAGGACACCATTGCTCTGTCCCATTTGAAGTCCCTCACACTGAGATGTGTGCATTTGAATCCTCCGAGGACACCTCCATGAACAGGACAGTTAATGGTGGTCCCATTGGTGTCCTTATTATGGAGGTTTCACTGTATATATAATCCATAGAACTACACAATATATCAAATCTCAGTCCCTTGTTTTAGTGCTTTGTGAAATTGACAGTTATGCCTACATCCCATTTCCATTTGTACGCGGATTGTATACAGGTCTTGTATATGTAAGTTTGGTTTGAAATATGTTGGATTATTTTCAGTGACAACCTACGGTAGACATCAAAAAAGTTTCCGTAGTGTAATAGTTAAGTAAAGTACCGTAATCGTAATTGTAGTTACGGGGTGCGTAGTGAAAATTGTAATTTCATTTGGATGCCATTTATTGCTGTAATTTGATCTCAAAGCTTATAGAAATCATAATTCGATCACCCAGGTTCATCCTATCTGACGATTTTGAAGCTGTGACCATCGCAGACTAGCTCGCGATCTTGAAGCGAGGACCATCGCCCGTGATCATCGTCGTGAGGGTAATGTGATCTGCAGGCAAATGTAAATTGTAATCCAATCAGCAGATCTAGACCAGAAGCGATCCTTTTTACTGAAGTCCATCCTATCTCAGGATCTTGAAGATCCGATCATCGTATAGGCTAGCTCACCATCTTGAACCCAACGACCATCCTACATGATGGTAATTCGATCTCCAAGATGATGAAAATCATATGCATTTTGACCCGCAGAGACACTGCACGGCCATAGCTGTGTTCCAAGTGCTACTCAAGCTTGTTTACACGAAGGGTATGGGGATCGAAGTTTGAGAAATACGTAGGTAATTCGATCTGATGATTTTGCGAACGCAGTGTCCTGATTCACTTCAGTTTAGTTTGGTTGCATATCGCTAGCGTAATTCGATCTGGGATTTCCGTAATTTCTCTGCTTTAGCACCGTAATTCGACCTTCGTGATTTATCAACAAAATCTTAATCATATCGGAACGTAATCGTAATTTGACCATTTTACGATTATGATATGAAAACTTTTTTTGTTGCCTACCGAACTTTGTACAAATGAATATATACCTATAGATCTGCACATTCTTTATGTTTTCACTGAAACTTAGCACAAAAGAAGTGCCACATACGAGTATGAACTAGCCATTTTTAAAATGGCGGATTTGAACCAATTTTGTCATAAAATTGGGATTTATTTGCTTCTTCTTCATTTCATCTATATACGAACTTGGGCTTCACCCTCATAGTTTATTAGCCTTGGTTTGTCCGTATCAGTGTTACAGATGCACAAGGGGTACTGTAAATATGTGATTTGTTCTTATATAGTCTTGTTTATGTAATGGAAGTGTGATGAGAACTTTGTCACTTATTGTTACCATTGACAACTGCCAATTAATTAGTATTGAAAGTGTGGAAATATTACAAAGGCTCACATTGTACACACATCATAAAGAAGTGTGCTTACATCGTGAATGTGTGCACAATGCATCCTTTGATAACATCCATGCAACATACCATATGTAACTTACTTGTTGTATATGCCATATGCGTTTAATTCAAGAAGTCGCTTCGAGAGTGCTGGCGATTTGTTTCTTAGGGGTGCTGTTTTTCGCTTTGTTTGCTTTGAAATCTCTGAAATAAGCCCTAAATGTTGAAAAATATTGTACCTTCAAAGACTGGCAAACAGATTGACGGCTTCGAAGAGACTTCGGAAAAACAGCAAAGGTTTGGTACACATATCGCTTTTACTCCAGTTATCCACACGTGAACCTTGAATGCTGTAAATGTTAATAATATTGTCTCTACTACATTTTCTAAAAGTTTTGGTGTCGCAGTCAAGAACAAAAGATGTTCACTTTCACTTCAATCTTTTAGCAGCGAATACGGAACGCCTGGTAAATACAAAGAAAGGGTTGGACATTGCTAGTTAGGACTTTAGTGCGTCGATGAGAAGAGTGACTTACCTAGCGCATGAGCCAGGAGGTTTTTATGTTACCGTATTGGTCTTCATTATTTGGAACTGATGTAGTGCATTCATTGCTTAAGATTGATTTGTTATGATTAACTGGGCGCTAAAGATGACAATATAGTAGGATTAAGCACAGTTGCTGTTGACATCAAAGAAAAACTGTGCAGTTGACGATATATAGGCACACTTTCCCTTTGACCACCACCATACAACAAATATATATATATATATATATATATATATATATATATATAATATTATATATATATATATACTAGCAGGTAAGCCCGCATTCGGCGGGCTCACCTGCTATGTCATGATGTATGCATTGTCGTATCATGTGCATTGTTGCATTGTTTGTATTGTTGAGTTGCATGAGCAATGACTGTGAACAATAATTATTATGTTTCCAGCAATGCCAATTGTGTACTATATGGTTGCAGGAGTAGTTCATGTATTATAATATGAGAAATGAAAATGCAAATTTTAAGTGATTAGTGCAAAACTTCTTTGTAGACAATATTTCTAGTTACCAAGTGATGCGAGGTTGATTACTTCTGCTGTGCTGGGACCTGATCTCTCGTTTGGCCTGCGTGGCTGTACAAATTGGTGATTTTGTCCCATTTCTGTTTTTTTTTTCTTTAATTAAATGCTCGTTTGTCAAAGCATCTGGGAGCGAGGCAAGTCAATGCTCGGGTTGGGGCGTAGATAGAGAATACCTTTCGGTGAAAGCAATTTGCAGTTGGAATTTTTTAGGGGATGGAAGGAGAGTCTGGTGTACATAAATTTTGAAGCTTCCCCCCTGCCCCTCACTGGATAGAACCCTGTTGTGTGTGTGTGTGTGTGTGTGTGCATGCGTACGTGCATGCATGTGTGTGGGAGAGAGAATGCATGTGTGTGTGTGTGTGTGTGTGTGTATGTGTGTGTGCATGTGTGCATGTGTGTGGGAGAGAGAATGCATGTGTGTGTACGTGTGTGTGTTGTGTGTGTGAGGGAGTGGTTCTACCTAGGATGAAAATTTTGAGGTGGAAGCTTCCTCACGAAATAGAAGCCTGGTATGTGTGTATATTATGTATGTGTGTGTGTGTGTGTGTGTGTGTGTGTGTGTGTGTGTGTGTGTGTGTGTGTGCATGTGGTGTGTGTGTGTGTGCGTGTGCGTGTGTGTGTGTGTGTGTGTGGTGTGTGTGTATGTGGGTGTGGGTGTGTTTGTACATGTCATGTGTGTGCTTGTGCGTGTGTGTGTGTGTGTGTGTGTGTGTGTGTGTGTGTGTGTGCGTGTGCGTATTATCTATAGGCTCGATCGCGAGGTTCTGCACTTATTTGTGCACACCTAGTAATTCTGCCTGGTGCATGCATCACTACTGATCGAGTTACATGATCCACTCCTTGGCTGTAGAACATACAGCATCCCATGGCAAAAACATGAAGTGCTGAAGTCAAGGCCTACTTGCAGTTTTTGCCCTCGTGCTTTACTAACTGTCATTGCTAAACAGGATCGAATAGGGAACTGCAGTCTTTTGAACTGGAAAGGCAGCTCACTATCTGAGGGGGTTCTATCGTTGCTGCGTTGTTCTTGCGCCGATGCGATACACTGATATGTCTCAGTCTACCCTTTGCCCGCCTGCCCTGAACTCTTGTATTTAAGTGCCATGGAGGCGTTGTGCCTTAGCCGTCAAGACAATCGTTCGTCTAATCTTCCACCTCCCCTAAACTCTGGCAATAAGCAGAATTCGAAGGGTTGCACCTTTGTGAAGTACATCTTGTTGTACGGAATACTGCATACGCATTCCGTAAACGCTTACGAAAACATGGCGTCTTTTTCGCATGGAGAAAATTCTTGCGGCGCTCTTCTCGGGTGGGGAGAATCGCCTTCTGTCTACTCAACCATGGCACTCCCCATGAGTCTCCTTGAAAGTGTGCCGCTTTTCACGTCGATTGCACTTGAGCTGCGGGAGGAGTTTGCGAAGAGACAAATTCACCTCGATGGAATTATATATATATATATATGTATATATATATATATATATATATATTATATATTATACATTGTATATATATATATATATATTATACATTGTATATATATATATATATATATATATATATATATATATATATATATATTTGTACTGTGTTTGCTTCGATGTTTTAGATCCTATGTCAGGATCCAAAGACCAAGACACCAGTATGTCACAACTCCAGGATTTAATTGACAATATTGATCTTTGGCCAGTGGCAGTTTGCAGCCCTACTGAGTTTTCCAAGGGAGGCTTGTACTATGAGGAAGTGAAGTGTCAGTTTGAAGACAAGTTTACAGATGGCATACATTTTATGCTAAAGGGGTTTCCTCAAAAAAAGTTTTGCTACAGCGGAACAAGAGACTCTATTGAGCTTTGTCTAGGGTTAACACACATTCCCATCCGTAGGCTATCAGCTGAGGAGGAGAAAGCTGCTTCTCTTGTTGCATCTGCTGTACCAGAAGAATTTACGCATAACAGCAATGTGGCAAGTTCATTTGGGTCCCTTAGTCCCAGTAAAGAATCTGAGAAGTTTCCTAAAGCATTTACTGGTAAAGGACATTCCTTGCTTGCTTCTAGTGATGATGATGAAGGTGAGTGATTGGCAGTAGTCAGGGCTTTATCTGGGGTCAATTTTTTTTGGGGGGGGGGACCTACACATCTGTTTATGTGTACATGCGCGTTGCGGCGCGGTGCAAGCATGATGTGGTGTATTCAATGATATTAAAAACCACACTCATGCATGCAGCATGCATATCAGGTTTTCTTTCAAAATAATGATGAAGATGAAGCAATGGCAAAGTATAGTGATGTACGTAATGGGGGGCAGATATACATGTGGAATGATAGTGGTCTAAGCTAGGGGGGTCTGGGGGTACAGTGAATTCTCGTTAATCCACCACAATTCGTTTTGAAGAATATCGGTGGATTAAGGAGTTTGGCGGATCATCCAAATCAATTTGCAGTCTTTTGTAAAAATTCATACACAAAATTGATGGCGGATAAAAGGGTTTGGCAGATAAAGCGGTGGCAGATTAACGAGAATTCACTGTATGCTCCCACAGGAAACTTTTTAGTTTTCATGCCTCAGAAGGTAATAAATGAGGCTGTTTTACGCCACTCAAGCTGTTTCTGAATGCAGTCCACAGATTGGTCTGTTGCAACTGTGCATGTGTGTTATAGCTAGGATAAGATTTCAAGGGAAAGATACCCCCTGCACCCCCTTTCCTCTAAATGAAACCCTGAACATGTGCAAGCATATGATTTATTCATGTACCTATACATGAATAAATCCTTGCACGAATGCTTATGCCATGCTGTTTGGAACAAAGCTAAACCACGTGCAATTTACATTAGAACTCCTAAATTTTGACACATGTATTCATTGACAATGTAACTGCTAAATAAACATACTTACCAATGGATTCAAGATTGAATAATACAAGCTAGTAATGATATAAACATTTTTGGCAAATTTTACCCTTTATTTATAAATGGATTCATGATCAATTCATGACAGTGTTCCTTCACAAAAATTAAGCCTGCATTTTTTTATTTCGGGGGGGGGGCTTCACAGGTCCCCCCCAGATAAAACCCTGGTAGTGATCAAAAATTTCTTTCAGTTTGCTAGAGATTGTTTGTACGTTTACTACGCATATGAAACAGTGTGTTTAAGCAGGATCGCATACCTTGATGTCGCCGATTGGTGTTCAACTTTCTTTGTATCAAATGCTTGATTTTCAGCATTTCTTTTCTTTCTGTTGCCAAAGGCTTACGAATGTCTCTGGCGAACTTGTTTTGCTATCATATTGATCATTTGCATGTCTATCAGCTTCAAGGCTTTGAATCAACATCACTTGTGTTGATATGTACATTTTCCAACGTCATCGGAAAGACGTTCAATGAAGTATTGAAAACAGCTGCTATTTGATGACGTTGATAACAAGCGGCCGCTCACAATCTAAAAAAACAACAGGCAGTTATAAACACCTTGTGTTATTTTTTTTGTAGACAAATGTTACTAACTGAAATATGTAACTGAAAAATGTTAGCAATTTCCTTAACCTTCATTGTGGATGAGACACTATAGTGGCTCATGTGTGACCAATCCGTGTTGCGGGCTAATGGTGAAATTGCGTAAAGTGGAGAAGCCACTATTTTCAAAGCAAATTCAATTGCTTTCGGCACAACTAACACTTATAAAGCTAGCCAAGCTTCAATAAATACTTAACTAAAAGAAATTTCCACACACTAACTTGGAATAGATCGAAATTTAAGGGTATAAAAGTTCCGACGACTGGTGAAAATACTCACTGTCCAAGCAGCTTACTTTCACCACAGAAACCTTCCAGAAGTAGCACAAATCCACTGTGGGGTACCAAGCAGACCCTAAATGAGTAGTTCTTCCAATATCAACTGAAGGTAAAGCCATGGCATTTAAGGAAGCGAGTAAGGAAACTTTGGTGCGAGTTCCGTCGAACAATAAAATTTCTTCCTCATTTTTAGCATCATTTTGAAGGATTTCTCTTCAGAGGATATGAAAAAGATATAGTTGCAAGCAGTAGCAAGATGCCGGAGCTTGTCACTCTTCGTTCTCGCCAAGAACCTCATTTCACGAAACTAATTCCTCATAAAGCATTGCATAATTCTGCATATCATCATATAATCGTCGCATAACACAGTATTCTAGTTCTTTCTTGTACTATTTTCTATTAGTTATGGCTTTGTTGTAATCTGCACCACAGCTCTTGAATTGCTGGCATGTGCCCTTATTACCACATGTAGTCTTCATAAAAAATTTGAACAAATTTCGGTAAGATACACTTATCTCCCACAACTACTAGTTGAGCCACTATAATGGTTATTCCACAATGACGCGTTTTTCGCGGGCACTTATGTTCCACGATAAAGGAGTAAACAGTGGCTCCTGTTTTTGGCTGGCGATTCTCTCAAGTCCATACATGTTAATGATCCCGAAAGCAAGGGATTCTCGATTTTGTCACAGCATGTCTTTGTTTTGCCAAGATTTTCAATCTGTCAGTAGCTTCACCTTTGGTCTTAAAACAAGATTGTGCATTTCAAATATGAAGCTACCACTCACTATGTTGCCACTGGTAACTTTTGAGAGATTGAAGTTAGAGTAAACCACAGATTTAGGAACTGTGAAGTTTAGTTGTAAACAAATACGCATTATATTGTGATAATATTTTGTCATAATCTACAGTACGGTTCATGGAAAAGTGAACGATTTTAACTTTTCACATTTAACTTTTTTTGGGTAAAAGTTAACAGAATAGCACTGAAAGTTAACTGTTAACCGTTAACTGCTAAGAATATTCCAACGTCAGTAACTATGAATATTGCTATGTCATAGCTATATGACGTAGTATTATTCTTACGCGATAAGTCATCAAAGGTGTCTTTTCAGCCTAGCTGTGAGCGAAAGTGTTGTTTCTCGCTGAAAGTTTGACTTTTTTCCAGTTCTTGTGATTTTGATTCGTTTTTGTGATGGATATGATTCTCATCCGCTATGAAGACGACTATAATCGTTCCGTGTTCCCTGTATTTCTTCACCGTCAGCCACACAGCCCTTTTAGATGCTTAAAGCCCTTCTTCTTGTAAAGCGCTGACCACGTTGTTGTAAGAAAACTTGTGTTCCAAATACAAGTGAATGATATGTTGCTTGCAATACGCTGATAAAACCATCGCTGAAAGCCTACAACGCATGTGGGACATGTCCATTCGCACTTGAATGGCTTCCGAAAGTCGGCGATTTTGTTGCTAACAAATTCGCTTTTTCTCTCTTATGCGTATCAGAAATGGCAAGCAACCACATTTAGACTGTATGAACACATTCAAGCTACACATTTAACTATTTTTCAACCAAATTTTCCGTCAATTGTTCGAATACTCGCCGCTTTTCCGAGCAGCTGTATTTAGCAGTTATTCCTCTCAAGTAAATCCAATCTTAGGCCTATAGACACAGAATATGGACTAAACTGTCCCTAATAAGGCTACCCAATATTCTACCGATGGGGATTTTGTTTACTGGAATATTTTACAAGATAATCAACAAATACTAAAAATGTACTAAAATAACCAGCAATAACTCTTTGGAAACTCGCGGTATCAAAATCCCCATCGGTGAAAAGTTGAAGCATTCGATATAGATTACAGTAAAACACTCAGAAGCTTCCTACGTTGATCCGCTGATTTACTTGACGACATGGCATTTTGCAAGAAGGATTCGCTTAGCTAAGGGCCGATTATCACATGACGGTCATGTGACATGAGCTGTGACGTAATCGCATATTGCCCTTACCGAAGTGTTTGAAGAGTTTGATCTCTGCAATGATCGATGCGTCGCAAGCGAGAGGAACTCAGTGGAGGAAGAACATTAGGCAAAAAAGACAAACGGTTTAACGAAGTATAATATCGGCGGTTTAAGAGAAGCGAACTGGATATTCAGCGCCCGATCGATGACATCGAAGAACAAGGTGCGTAATCTTTGTTTGATCTTGAATTCAAATAGAAAAGTCGGTTTACTAACTTGAGTTCCTTATAAAAGAACGATTGATCTATGTTTGAGCCTTCAAAACGCGCTTTAAGCCTATCATCAACTGCAAAATAGCAGGGCGATTTCGCTGTGAATTACGTATATAAGTTTTGCAGTTCACAATACCTACTATCGATCGTGAGTATGATCTTCCAAGCTCCCTTACACAACAATATGTACGTAACATTAACTTTTGATGAATAAAGGCTTTCATATGTCGAGCAGCGCAATCGCCCTTGCTTCTTCACTAAGACTATACGTCAAGAAATGTCACGCGCATATCACATGATCGAAGCCTTACACACGCCCAAATTCCAGCCTATTAACACAATAGTGGGACTTTGGACATGTCCCACATGCGAAGACAAAACACTTCGATACCAATACCTGTTACTAAAACTGAATGCGGCAAGATTAAAATTTCTTTTCATGCGTCATCAGCATGTTACCATTACGTAACAGTTAAAAGTTAACAGTTAACAGTTAAGCGTTGACTGTTAACCTGTAACCTTTTCCAGCTATAAATTAACGCAAAAGTGGTAAATTTTAACTGGTTAACGTTTACGTTTCCACGAACCGTACTGTATATGGTGATATGCTAAGAAGAAAAAGATGCTTTGTGTTGACCCTTTTTAACTGGGACTGTCAATTTTTGTAAAGAAATAACACCTACAAGTGTCTTGCCAAAACCATGCTGAACAGCCATTTTGTTTATATCAGCTCCACATATCGAGTACTATTAACTCCATGGTATTGGGTTGTTACGTCTTACCAAGTATGGAGAACACTGTATGATAAGTGGTTTATTCTAGCTACATGGTGCTCACTGCATGCAAGCAGGCATAGTCACTGAGAAAAATCACAGGGAAAAACAGCACATGTTTTGTTGTCATACGTAGCTCTGCTAGCAATAGTTAATCACGTCTTATCACTTTTACCTATTTTTGTACTTGTACTTTTTCTACTTCAGAGTCACAAGAAAAGAAATGACTTTGTCTCGTATGCATCTGTGGTGTATTTCTATTTTCCACTGTAGATTTAGTTTTTCCAACTACTGTATAACGGTGCATGTGCATAGTGCTTGTGTATGCTTATATTGATGTTCTCGTATGAGGACACTATATTATCACAAAATAGATAGTTAAAGTTAATTTTGTTTCATTATGTATTTAAATTGCTAAAATTTGTCATACCAGTAGAAAAGATGTTTGGGTGTGTGTGTGCTACTGATTGTTTTATTACATTGAATTAAAGCTTTGTATTTACAATTATCTTTCAATATTGTGAAGATTCAAATATTACAATGCAATGTCATAATGACATCTCTAATTTGCTCTCTACATTATTATTACTAAGGGAAAGGGTGGCCAAAGGCCACCTTCACTCCTAGTTCGGGTAGCAGGTGCAACCCTTGTATCAGTGAATAGGTTAATTGTATTGAGTGATTTTGTCCATTTGAGTGTATAATTTCTATATCAAGAGTAAGCTAATACTGTGACAGTTGTTGCATATGCATCAAAATTCAAGAACAGCATGAAATTGCAAGGATTGCGAATAACTAAAAAAAGAAGTTAGCTAATTTTTACTTTTTACACAACATTTATTTGAGAAAGCAGTGCAGTTATGAGTTTGATGACTTTGTTAATGTTTGAAACATGACCTATAAATTCAAGAACAGCATGAAATTGCAAGAATTGCAAATTACTAAGAAATGAAATTAGCTAATTATTATTTCTTACACACAATATTTATTTGAGAAAGCAGCACAGTTATAAGTTTAATAACTTTGTTACGCATGTGGGACATGTCTGCGCTAATTAGGACGTGTGAAAATCTCGGCCTTTTTTACAACCTTCGTTCGCAACTTGTACGAACTTTAGAGCGTCAAACTAGGACTTTTCTAGTAGGCAGACATTTAAACGTAACGAAATTGTCGTTTCGAATGTCTCATACGAACGCTAAAGCAGCTAAGACGGTTTTCCTAACAAAATCCTCAGGGTGCTAAATGTAGGAATGCTTTCTAAGACATTTCCCCGCACAAATCGCTATAGCGAAGTATACTTGCTAACTTTTCCATGTAGGGTATTTCGTCATTTCTCTTGAAAGCCGAGATTGGTGAAATTGGACCTAAAACGACAAGACTCAAGCGCCTATAACTCAGGACGGGAGCAAAAATTAGAGTACCCAACATCGCATGTGGGACATGTCCAGAATTGTTATGATAGTATTCCTCACTTTGCATACCAAGGAATTTGTTAAATTCGGCGCCTATAAATTATTTGTCACGCGTTTATCTTGTAGTTTAAGTTGTTATTCGGGCGTATACGAGTGCTATGCCAATGTATAGTGACGTTTTCTGTCGTCATCAGAGAATTATCACATGCTGGCATGTGACTAAACTGAATCATCTTTAAAAGTTCAGTTTTCTTCTGGGTGCTAGATGAGGGAGCACGATTGAAGTGCTTTTGTATTGCCAACCGTAAGTAATTGATATGATACAACTTTTCCATGTTGCAAATTTTGATCATTTGTTCCTGTCCTGAGTTATAGGCGCTAGAAGTTTGCTTTTAGAGGCCTGATTTGAGTGATCTCGGCTTTGGAGAGGAATGGCAAAATTTGTAACATGAAAAAGTTAGAGTATACTTCGCTATCTTATGTAAAAAGATGTCCTAGAAAGCGTTCCACCATGTAGCACCCCGAGCTTTTCGGTTTTTATTAGGGGTCGTGGTTGCTTGAATATAGACGCGAGACGTTCAAAGTAGTAGTCTCCAAGAAGTTTACATGTCGGCCTACTAGCAAAGCCTTTGTTTGATGTTCTAAAGCTTGCACAAGTTGAGAACAGAAGTTTTAAAAAAGACCAAATTTTTCACACCTCCTAATTAGCACGTACATGTCCCACATGCGATGGAAAAGTTGTATACCGCAAATAACTCACGGTTTGTACCATAAGACCATCACTAGCTTGTTCCCTCATTTAGCACCCAGCAGAAACTAAAAGTCTGAAGAACAGCTTAGTTTGTTCACATGCCAGCATGTGAAGTAGCACCTGTGAAGACAGAAAACGTCACTAAATGCGGATTCTGAACTCGCCCGAATAACAGTTTGAATCACGAGATAACCGCATGACTAATATTTTATAGGCGCCGAAGTATAATATTTCATTGCTATCAAAACTTAGGCGGGCTATCATAACAATACTGGACATGTCCCACATGCGTAATGCTTGAAACATGCATCTAAATATTATTCAAGAACAACATTAAATTGCAAGAATTGTAAATAATTATAAATAAGAAAAGAAATTAGCTATTTTTTATTTCTTACACAGAACAATTATTTGAGAAACCAGTACAGTTATAAGTTTATTGACTTTGTTAATGCTTGAAACATGAATCTAAATTTAACAACAGCATGAAGTTGTAAGAATTGCAAATAACTAAGAAATGAAATTAGCTAATTTTTATTTCTTACACAGAACATTCATTTTAGAAAGTGGTGCAGTTAAAAGTTTAATGACTTTGTTATGCTTGAAACATGCATCAAAATTCAAGAACAGCATAAAATTGCAAGAATTACAAATACCTAAGAAAAGAAATTAGCAAATTTTAATTTCTTACACAGAACATATATTTGATAAAGCAGCGCAGTTGTAAGTTTAATGACTTTGTTAATGCTTGAAACATGCATCTAAATTCATGAACAGCATACATGAATTTGCCAAAGTAGCAAGCAACTTGCAGGTGTATTATGTCCGAATCCAGCCATGAATGTAACATTGTACGGTTTCACTCAATGAATTTCATTATCGCTCTAACTGCATGGGTTTGTCACGCGCAGATAATGAGATTTTCGTAATATCATCATGTGCAAACTGGACGTATACGCGAGAATATGAGAAAGATATTCGGACTCTTTCTTAGAACATGTGACAGCATGTGACTGCAGTCTAAAGAAGAGAGATGCTCGAGTGAAAAATTTTCTTTCAAATTAAATTGCAGTGGTAAAAATCTTGACTCGACGCATGTGGGACATGTCCAGATTTGTTGTGATAGTGCTCCTCAGTTTGCATAGGGGTGAAACGTTATCTTTCGGCGCCTATAAGTTATTAGTCACGCATTTATCCCATGATTCGAGCTGTTATTCAGGTGTATACGAAAGACGAATCCGCGTTTAGTGACGTTTTCTGTCGTCACAGTTGTTTGTCACATGATGGCTCGTGACCTAACTGGATGTTCTTCGGAATTCTAGTTTTCGGCTGGGTGCTACGCGAGGGAACAAGCTGGAGACAGTTTCTTGGTGCCAGCATCGAGCTATTTATCGAATACAACTTTTCCATGTGGGGGCAAGAGAACTTTTGTTCCTGCCCGAAGTTATAGGAGCTTAAATTTTACGTTTTGAGGGCCAATTTTGCAGATCTCGGTTTTGGAGAGGAATTGTTATAATGCCCCCGCATGGAAAAGTTAGTGAATGTGTTGCTATAGCTATTTACGTGTAAAAATAGTCTTAGACACGTTCCTCCATGTAGCACCCAAAGCGTTTCGCTTTTAAGTAGGGCTTAGAAAAACCTCACTAGCTTCTTCGTGATAACTACAGGCCTCTCAACAGGGAAATTATCGAAAAGTTTATAAGTCTACCTGCTTGTTAAGCCCTCGTTTGACGCTCTAAAGCTTCTACAAGTTGAGAACCGAAGCTATAAAAAAAACCGAATTTTTCACACCTCCGAATTAGCGTGGACATGTCCCACATGCGGAAGCAACGGCAATAGTGCCATCGGGGTTCCCATTTGTTCAAACCGCGCAAACCGTTCGAGTTATGTCCTGTGTTTTGTGGTTGGACACCTCCGAAAACGACAGAAACCCCTGGACATAACAGCCGTGCTTTGAGCTATCGGGCTCCAGGAATCTTTCAGGGCACTTATGTATCTAAGGAGTTGTTTTACCCTATTGGCGTGTTCAGAAGCTGAGATTTTTACCACCGCAATTTTGCTTTTTTGTCTTTTTCACAGTAGCCGAAGAAATTGCATGTAGTTGGACGTTTGACTTGTAGATTGTCTTAAAGAGAACACCAACATCACATCAATATGTTTGTAATGTAGAATAGTAGGTTCATGTCAATATTGCCCATTGCAGAAAGCAAAACTGGGGGTTAATTTTAGTGCCTACGAAGCATTGGCCATTTTGTGTTATGTCCAAAATCGGACATAACTCACCTGCGTAGATAAGAAATTAGCTAATTTTCATATTACTCCAATTGCATTGATGTAAGAAAGCAAAGTATTTATAAGTTTAGCGACATTGTTTATGTTTGAAACATGCATCTAAATTCATTAACAGCATGAAATTGCCAAAATTGCAAATAACTTAGAAAAGAAATTAGCTGAATTTTATTTTCTACAACTAGCATTGATTTGAGAAAGAAAAGTATTGATAAGGTTTATGACATTGTTAATGTTTAAAATATATATTGAAATTCATCAACAGTATGAATTTGCCAAAATTGCAAATAACTTAGAACAGGAATTTGCTAATTTTCATATCACTCCAAATTGCATTAATGTAAGAAAGCAAAGTATTTATAAGTTTAACGACATTGTTAATGTTTGAAACATGCATCTTAATATTAACAGCATGAAATTGCCAAAATTGCAAATAACTTAGAAAAGAAATTATAGCGAATTTTCATATTTCTCCAACTAACTGCCAAAATTGCAAATAACTAAGAAAAGAAATTAGCTGAATTTTATCAAGTTTTCTACAACTAGTTAACATTGATTTAGGAAAACAAAGCATTTATAAGGTTAATGACATTGTTTATGTTTGAAGCATGCATCTAAATTCATGAACAGCATGCATGAATTTGCCAAAGTTGCAAGTAACTCAGATAAGAAATTAACTAATTTTTATTTCTTTCCAACTAACATTGATTTGAGAAAGCAAAGTATTTATAATTTTAATGACATTGTTAATGTTTAAAACATGCATCTAAGTTTTTAAACAGCATGAAATTGCCAAAATTGCAAAAAAAACTTGATGAAAATGATTCTAATGACATTGTTAGCGTTAGTAACATATTTCTATATTTAGGAACAGCGTATAATTGCTAAAATTACCAATGCAGGTGATCGTTATGTGCACATTAAGCAAAATTTCAAAATGGCAGCCGCAAAGTTGGTCACAAATACACCCCCTTTTTCTTCTTTCGGAGTAGATAATGTGAAGAAACAAAGATAAATGTAAGCTGTTTGAACACTTTAAACCTCTATTTCTTCACTCTGTTGTTTTTGGAGAAATGTTACATGAACACGTGTACATGAAACGAAAGAAACAAGCTTTCACGAGGCCCTATGTTGAAAAGTTAGTCTTACCCTTTGTTAACAAGCTTGTAAATTATTAAAGCTCCAGCGGGTGGTTTTCATCTCCGCGTTTTGAGAAGAAAACTAGTCATCCAAAATACTCTTCTTCTAGCCATAGTCCCACGGACGTCAGGTGACTGTTACTCGTAAGCGTATAGTTACGCATGTGGGACATGTCCGCACTAATTTGGAGGTGTGAAAATTTCGGTCTTTTTTATAGCTTCTGTTCTCAACTTGTAGTAGATACAGAGAGTCAAACAAGGGATTAAGATGTAGGCAGACACGTAGACCTTCGTACGATTACCTTTTGGAAGACTTGCTTTTATCGCGAAGAAGCTACTGAGGAAAAGCGAAACACTCTAGGTGCTACCTGGCAGAACGCTTCTAGGACTATTTTTTAACATAAATCGCTATCGCATGTGGGACATGTCCGCGCTAATTAGGAGGTGTGAAAATTTCGGTCTTTTTTACAACTTCTGTTCTCGACTTGTAGAAGCTTTAGAGTATCAAGATAAGGCTGCACTAGTAGGCAGACATGTGAACTTCTCAAATGTTACCATTCCGAGCGTCTCATATGAATGGTGAAGCAGCTAGAATGGTTTTCCCGGCCCCTATTCAAGAACAAAATGCTCAGGGTGATAACTGGTGGAACGCTTTCTAAGACATTTTTTCTCATAAATCGCTCTGGCAAAGTATTTTCTAACTTTTCCATGTTGGGTATTTTGCCAATCCTCTTGAAAGCCGAGATCAGTGAAAGCAGCCCTAAAATGGCAACATTCAAGCGCCTATAACTCGGGACTGGAGCAAAAATTTCAAATACCCAACATGGAAAAGTTGTATAGCGCAAATAACTCACAGTTGGCTGTAACAAACCGACGCTAGCTTGTTCCCTCATCTATCACCCAGCAGAAAACTAAATTTCTAAAGACGATACGAAGGAGTCACATGCCATCATGTGATAATTCTGCGATGACGACAGAAAACGTCACTATACCTTGGCTCAGCACTCGTATTCACCCGAATAACAGCCTCAACCACAAGATAAACATGTGACTAATATTTTATCGGCGCCGGATAATAACAAATTCCTCGCTATGCAAACTAAGGAATGCTATCATAACAAATCTGGACATGTCACACATGCGATAACAAAAAATTTACTAACTTTGCCATGCGGGTGAGTTGACCATTCGTTTCCAAAGCCGAGATCTGAACAATTGGTCCTCAAAAGCCAACATTTAAGCTCCTGTAACTTGGGACAGGAACGAAAGCTCTCTCACCCGCATGGAAAAGTTGTATATTTCTGATGGCTCGAAGTTGATACCAAGAAACTGTCTCCAGCTTGTTCCCTCACGTAGCACCCAGCCGAAAACTATGATTCAGAAGAACATCGAGTTAGGTCACAAGCCAGCATGTGACAGAGCAACCGTGACGACAGAAAACATCACTAAACGCGGATTCGCCATTCGTATACACCCAAATATTAGTCCAAATCACGAGATAACTGCATGACTAATAACTTGTAAGCGCCGAAAAATTACACTTTATCGTTATGCAACCTGGGAAGCGCTATCATAACAGATCCTGGACATGTCCCACATGTGTACGAAAGTATACGGATTTTCGTATGCAATGTCTTTGCTCGAATTCGAAGCAAAATTGGTGAAAAGGAACAAAACGTGTACAAAATTTCGAACAAAATGAAGAACTGGAGATGTTTGAGACTTACATGTGCACAAATTCAAATTGGCTTGCTAAATGATCAAAGCACATCGTGAATAGTCATGCAAACTGCACCTGATCACAGCTTGATAATGACATGCAAATTGATTACATTGAATGAAGCCACAAAAACGCCCCTCAGCTGCTCAATGTGCACATAACCTGCCTGCGAATACCTTTGAAAAGAAACCAGCTAATTTTTATTTTCTACAAGAAACATTGATTTGAGAAAGCAAAGTAACTCTAATTCCAATGACATTGTTAATGTTTGACACATGCTTGTAAATTCATGAACAGCATAAAATTACTAAAATTGCAAATAACTTAGAAAAGAAATTAGGTAATTTTCATATTTCTCCAACTAACATCAATTTGAGAAAGCAAAATATTTATAACTCTTGTGACATTGTTAATGTTTTAAACATGCTTCTAAATTCAAGAATAGAATAAAACTGCTAAAATTTTAAACTACTTAGAAAAGAAACTAGTTAATTTTAAATTATACAAATAACACTGATTTGAATTTTGATGCATTCTCAAACATTAACAAAGTCATTAAACTTACAACTGTGCTGCTTTCTCAAATAAAAGTTCTGTGTAGGAAATATAAATTAGCTAATTCCTTCTCTAAGTTACTTGTAATTCTTGCAATTTCATGCTGTTCTTGAATTCTTATGTAAGTTTCAAGCATTAACAAAGTCATGAAAGTTATAACTGCGCTGCTTTCTAGAAAAAACGTTCCGTGCAAGAAATAAAAATTCGCAATTTTCTTATCTAAGTTATTTGCAATTCTTGCAATTTCATGATGTTCTTGAACTTGAATGTTCTTGAATGCTAGTTTCAAGCATTAACAAAGTCATTAAACTTATAACTGTGCTGCTTTCTCAAATAAAAGTTCTGGGTGAAAAATAATTCGCAATTTTATTTTCTAAGCAAATTGAAATTCTTGCAATTTCATGCTTTTCTTGAATTCTTATGCAAGTTTCATGCATTAACAAAGTCATTAAACTTATGACTGTGATGCTTTCTCAAATAATAGTTCTGTGTAAAAAATAAAAATTCGCCAATTTCTTTTCTAAGTTATTTGCAATTCTTGCAATTTTATGCTGTTTTTGAATACTTATGAAAGATTCATGCCATAACAAAGTCATTAACGCAGGGGATTTATGTGCACATTGAGGGAAATTTCAAAATGGCCGCTGCAAAAGTTGGTCACAAATATACCCCCTTTTTCTTCTTTCGCAGTGAATAATATGGAAAGGCGAAGGTAAAAGACTCTATTTGAACTCTTTAACTCTCTAGTTCTCCACTTTGTTAAGTTCTAAAGAGAGTATCGAAGGGGAAATTTTGAATTGATTTGAAGTATACGATTTTAACTTCACCTCAAAACGCGCAGTATTTAAAGATTCTGTGGAGACAAGCTATCTACGGCGAAGAGTTCTTTGGAACGGTAGCTAACTTTTCACTGTAGCGCCTTAAGAAATTCAACTTTGTTCCGAAGATGTGCAAGTTTTTGCGTTCCGGTGCCGGTCAGCGGCGGTCTTTTTCGCTTTTTTTCCCTCCCTTCCGCATATTACCATGTGCCCATACTGAACGGTCTGCTAACTTTAGCCATGTGCCCATACCGGCTGGGAGCTTGGGTTGGCAAGCTGGCTTAGAATACACGTGTGTATTCATCTCTCAATTTTTATAACAGCTATATCTTAATTGTCCCTGACTCCAACGATTCAACAGGCAACTATTATTGCTGTTCAAAGCATTTGGATAGTGCTGAACAAAGGTTAGGATAAGAATTGTCGGTTAGTTACCCCCTGCGTGGTTTTGTACGAAATAAAGCCCCAAGAATGCCCTTGAGATCACCTGTTGTAAGGTACTGATACTGATAAGGCTAGCAAACAGTCTATTTGTAAACATTTGAGTTATTTGTATGCATAATATCAACGTACAGTTCACTCAGTTCATCAGTAATCCGTACCACCCAACAAGTGATTTCAAGGACATTCGCTACTACAAAACCACGCGCAGAGGATACCTAAACTGACAATTCACAATAAATACACAAAACCTAACCGTCGTTCAGCACTAGCAGTGGTTCGGATCCTTCTTTAGAGGAGTATTCACCAACGTGTCACAACTGGTCATCCTTTGGTCACGCAAATTGCGCATGATCTGGCTTGCAAAGGCATTACAATGTAATCACATTCCTTATTACCACAGAAATGCCCCTCTAAAGTTCAATGTGCACATAACCTACCTGCGAAACATATAACTGCACCGCTTTGTCAAATAAATGTTTTGTGTATGAAATAAAAATTCGCTATTTTATTTTCTAAGTAAATTGCAATTTTTGCAATTTTATACTGTTCTTGAATTCTTATGAAAATTTCATGCATTAATAAAGTAATTAAACTTATAACTGCAGTGCTTTCTCAAATATATGTTCTGTGTATGAAATAAAAATTTATTTTATTTTCTAAGTAATTTAAAAGAATCGGATGTTTGCGATTATCTTAAGAAACATGGAGGATACACTAAGAACTATCGTATGGGAGTCAGATTGGTTCAGTGCGGGCATGTCTATGGCATAGAAGCAACAGTCAACAATCATTGTTTTGCAAAAGCAAAGTGTCGACCAACCATGAGAAAGAATCCCCCTTTTTACACTGTATTTACTACCTTCACAACTGTTAATAATGCAGGAGATATCTTGTCAATAGAAAGGGGGAAATTCATGTGTCCGGCAGGGGAATCGCAAAGTTGTGTACACATGGCAGCTTTGTTATTGACTCTGGCAGAAGTCACTCCGACTGCTTGTACAAGTCTTCCTTGTGCATGGTCAAGACCAAGTAGTCGTGGCCTTGCCATGCTGTCTCAGGAACTCGATTTTGGACGTGCATCTGTCGATGGCTATTTCAAATACACGGGTCCCAACTTTAGATACAGTTGATTTTTTGAAACTGCTAGATGAAGAGGATGTGGTAACTGGTGCTGGACTTCATCTTTTAGGAGAGGAAGAAAGAAAAAATGCAATGAAGTCATTGATGACCAGTGAGGAAGTGGCTTCCAGATCAGTGCTAGTGGATCCACTGGATAAACTAGACAAACCCATAGATGAAGTCACAGTGGAGGATTTAACCTCAGCCTTGCTTATGACTTCTGAGGAGATTGCATTACTCCAGACTATGACTTCTGGGCAGCTAAACAATCCCCTGTGGCTGGATGCAAGGCAGTGGGAGTGACAGCAAGCAATTTCGGAAGGGTATGTAATCGCAGAAGAGAGCCAGGTTTTTATCCACCATCACTATTGAAGCTGCTGATGGGCGACTACGGCCATCCAGTTACACTGACGGTTCAGTGGGGCATTGATCACAAAGATATTGCTGTTTCTGAATATGAGAGTAGGACAGGTCTGCATGTACATGCATGTGGGATCTTTATAAGTCATGAACAACCCTTTCTTGGAGCTTCCCCTGATGGTGTAATCTTTGGCAATGAAGATGAGATGGGAATTGTCGAATTGAAATGCCCATTTAAGCACCGAATTGAAACAATAGCTGAAGCATGCCTGGACAAGAAGTTTCACCTTGAAGCTATTGATGGTGGGTTCCGTCTGCAAAGAAACCATGACTATTTCCATCAAGTCACTGGTCAACTTGCCATTTACAAGGCTGTTTTCTGTGACTTCATCACATGGACTTCTGTAGACATTGAACGTATTTACCTTGATCACGAATTATGGGAAAGTATGCTTCTTATAATCTAAACAACTTCTACATGACCTCCTTAGGCCCAGAGATAATTAGATGATTCAAGACAGAATAACTTGAGAATGTTTATCTTAATGATAATATTATGTTGATCAATGACATTCTGTATATTTATTATTACAATATTATATATACATAAATTTATGTGAAATAAATATAATTGTTTGGTTATATAATATATATATATATATATATATATATATATATATATATATAATATGGTAACCATGCATTAATGATATTTATTAACAACTGTAACTGTTACAACTATAACAACCTCATGATGGTACTACAACTTGATTAAAGGAGGCTGAAATTTGCATAATGCAGATGCAACAATTACCATGTCTTCAAGCAGGGCCTTGTTCACTCGATTTGGTACTGTACTTGCAAATAAATGGAAATCTTTTAGCCTTTTAATGGCATTCTCTACACCTATTCGGACGCTAGCAATAGACCTAGTTTCCATTGCCTGTTGAGCTGTATACTTGCTGGAACTTCTCAGAAAAGAAGGAATGGTCAGAAAGGCTTTCTTTGCTATGAGACCCCTCGCTGTGAAGCCATGGTCGGCAAGTATCCGTTGACCAGGCAACAATAAATTCAAAAAGGAGCTGTTCTCATCGATGTACCGGTCACTGACATTCCCTGAGAAACCTCTAGATACAAAATTGAAAGACCCTGTAAAGGGGTCAATAGAGACAAGATACTTTACTGTAGAGTGACTCTTGTAGTCACCATAGGATGACTTCTGCGTACTCAAGTTTGAGGGCCGTTGAAGAAAAATTTCTGTGCCGTCAATGATTGCCACTGCATTGGGAAGATGGTTGTAGGGTGGGTCTGTTGGTCCAATAGTGGTTTGTGGCCATTTTATCAGCCCCTGTAGCTGGCAAGCAAGCAGGGGAATCAAAGTATTTATGGTTCTTGATACCGTACTTTGATCCACACTAAAACGAAATGCAAGATCTTCTTGGATAAGATTTTGATGCATTCGCATCAGAATCATCAGGATTTTCTGACTGCAGCTGTCTGTGAGAAAATCGAGAGCCTTCTGGGAACTGGCCAGTTGTATGCATTACGGGCTGTAGCCACTTCAAGAGTGCACTGAAAACCTTGGTACTCAACCCTGTGTACATTTGTAGCTGTTCATTATCACGAAGAGAGACATGAAGTCTCTGTGGCTTGCTCTGCACCAACACTACCTCCTTCTTCAGTTCATCGATGTACCTTTTCAGACGATCAACTTCACTCTGATAATCAAGGGAACTTTCCTTCCAGTACATCAAATCAACATGTACGTCAGCAGTGTCTTCAGAGAGGTCTTCATTTGTCTCACTAGACTCCTTTTCTTGATCAGAAATGTCGTCCGAAAAGCCAGAACGATCAAGGACTCTCCTCCTTTTCGTAGCCATATACTGACTACTGCTGCGTGGACGCTTGAATAGCGTGGGCATGAGGTTTGGATTCTTTTGCATCGGGCCTTGATATCCATCGTAGTGGTAGTTGCATATGCATGATTCCGTTCCTAACTTCCACGATCCCCCTTTTGAGGCTTTTCTGGTCATACTGATCATGCAATTCACGATTCACAACACTTTCTTGGGCATTTTACTGATGTTATGTAGCATTACTAGTTCGCTAGATTTAGGACACCCTTGGCCACGAAACTCGGGACAACTACAGTGTCTTTCCCCTCGGCATCTTCAGGACATCTTCCCTTTCGGTTACAGCACCCCTAAATGCTGCACTGACGACGAAACATCGCGAAACTTTTGAAAAAGCTAAAATTCGTAATGTTTATTGTAGCATGTTCACATGCAACGAGTTCACCTTCGACTTTATGAACTTCTGTTATTACGTAAGTGTTGCATATCCTCTATTCTTATGCAAGTTTCATGTATTAACAAAGTCATTAAACTTATAACTGCAGTGCTTTCTCAAATAATTGCTATGTGTAAGAAATAAAAATTCGCAATTTTGTTTTCCAAGTTATTGGCAATTCTTGCAAATTCATGCTATTGTTTAATTCCTATGCAAGTTTCATACATTAACAAAGTCATTAAACTTATAGCTGTGGTGCTTTCTCAAATAAATCTTCTGTGTAACAAAATTAATAGAAATTCGCATTTTTCTTTTCTATGTTATTTGCAATTCTTGCAAATTCATGGTATTCTTGAATTCTTATGCAAGTTTCATGCATTGACAAAGTCATTAAACTTATAATTGCGGTGCTTTCTCAAATAAATCTTGTGTGTAAGAAATAAAAATTCGCAAAATTCTTTTCTAAGTTAGTTGCAATTCTTGCAAATTCATGCTGTTCTTGAATTCTTATGCAAGTTTCATGCATTAACAAAGTCATTAAACTTATAACTGCAGTGCTTTCTCAAATTAAACTTCTGTGTAAGAAATAAAAATTCGCAATTCTATTTTCTATGACTTTGTTAATGCATGAAACTTACATAAGAATTCAAGAACAGCATGAATTTGCAACAATTGCAAGTAACTTAGAAAAGAAAAATGCGAATTTTTCTTACGTACACAGAAGTTTTATTTGAAAAAAACACCGCAGTTATAAGTTTAATGACTTTTTAATGCATGAAACTTGCATAAGATTTTAAGAAAAGGATGAATTTGCAAGAATGGCAAATAACTTAGACAAGAAAATTGCGAATTTCTATTTCTTACACAGAAGATTTAGTTGAGAAAGCACCACAGTTATATGATCAATGACTTTGTTAATGCATGAAACTTGCATAAGAATTCAAGAACAGCATGAATTTGCAAGAATTGCAAATAACTTAGAAAAGAAAATTGCGAATTTTTATTTCTTGCACATAACACTTATCTGAGAAAAGACCGCAGTTATATGTTTATAGACTTTGTAAATGCATGAAACTAGCATAAGAATTCAGGAACAGTATGAATTTGCAAGAATTGCAAATAACTTAGAAAAGAAAATTGCGAATTTTTATTTCTTGCACATAACACTTATCTGAGAAAAGACCGCAGTTATATGTTTAAAGACTTTGTAAATGCATGAAACTAGCATAAGAATTCAGGAACAGCATGAATTTGCAAGAATTGCAAAAAAATAGAAAGGAATATTGCGAATTTTTATTTCTTACACAGAAGTTTTATTTGAGAAAGCAGTGCAGTTATAAGTTTAATGACTTTGTTAATGCATGAAACTAGCATAAGAATTCAAGAACAGCATGAATTTGCAAGAATTGCAAAGAACTTAGAAGAGAAAATTGCAAATTTTTATTTCTTGCACATAGATTTATCTGAGAAAAGACCGCAGTTATATGTTTAATGACTTTGTAAATGCGTGAAACTAGCATACACAGGGTATTTATAACCGTCCAGGAATAAAATGCAAGAATGGCCGTCTCGAAATAGCTTCACAAATTATCGATCGTTTCTACTTAGTTGACTTGATTTTCACCGAGTTCTTCTTACTGGACGAAAGTTGTATATATTCCGTGCATGTCGGTACTTAACTAGCGATTGTTTCAATTGTCTGAAGGGAGATAGCGAGCTAGGAATACATAGCAGTTTTAGACAAACTTTGCCTTGGTTAGACCTTTACATCCCTCTCAATTCCCATTAAACAACACCAAAAGGCAGAACAAGTGGTGAGCTATCGGAAAATTGTTCCGGGCTATAGGTTATAATCTTCCGTAAGAAAGTTATAACCGAAAAACCTGTTTTTTCACCCTTCAAACGGCCAAAATTTAGCATAGATGGTCCAATTGCGAAAAACTGCTTGATTGTAGCACTATGCCCAGAACGATTTTCGCAAACCGAAACATCCTAAGATTCCATCGAAGTTGCATTTAGTGAGATTCGAAGACATCTGAGGTCTAACCAAGTGACTTCATCTTCGCCCTCAACAAAAGTGCCATTTTCGTGACGTTTCTCGGATACGTAGGCATAGTGTCACAAAAGTCGCCTTCTTCCCCCATTCTGTTGATACGTGAAATTTCGTACATCATCTGAAAGACGCCAAATGACGCATTAAAAACAGCCGCTAATTGATGACGTTGAAAACAAGCACCGCCCACAATCGGAACAAGCAACAGACGGTTATAAACGCCCTGTGTAAGAATTCAAGAACAGCATGAATTTGCAAGAAGTGCAAAAAATTTAGAAAAGAGTATTGCGAATTTTTATTTCTTACACATAAGATTTATTCGAGAAAGCACCGCAGTTATAAGTTTAATGACTTTGTTAATGCATGAATCTTGCATAAGAATTCAAGAACTGCATGAATTTGCAAGAATTACAAATAACTTACAAAAGAAATTTGCAAATTTCGCATGTGGGACATGTCCAGATTAGTTATGATAACGCTCCTCAGTCTGCATAGTGATAAAATGTTATTTTTAGGCGCCTATAAAATATTAGTCACGCAGTTATCTCGTGTTTCGGGCATATATTCGGACGTATACGAATGCCAAATCTGTGTTCAGTGACGTTTACTGTCATCGCTGCTGGTTTGTCACACGCTCTCATGTGATCCAACTCGCTGTTCTTCAGAATTTTAGTTTTCTTCTGGGTGCAGCGCATAGAATCGCCGAAGAATGGTTTGTTTACTTCGTATTGGGAGTTCACCACACAACTCAACTTTTCCATGCATGGGAAACTGTACTTCGCTTCGCTTCCGAAGTTATGTGCGTTAGAAATTTTGCTGGTAAGCCCTGTTTTGCCATTACTAGGGTTTCGTAAAGAGTTGCTAGATCCCATGCATGGAGATTTTAGTAAATTTTCTGGTATAGTGTTATACCAGCTTACTCATCCTTGGGGTGTTCCTGTGCTTTGCACCCAAGCGATTTCGGTCTCAAGTAGGGGTCAGCAAGCCGGTCGTATTTCACCGATGAAGGACAGAAAGCCTTCGAAACGGTTATTAGATAAAGTTCGAGTGTCTTTCTCTTAGAAAAGTGTTCAGTGGTCCTTCTCAGACGCACACAGGCTGAGAACAAACCTTCGAAAAATCGACATAAATTTCACACCTATCAATTAGGGTGGACATGTCCCACATGTGTTTTATTTCTTACACAGAAGTTTTATTTGAGGAAGCAGCGCAGTTATAAGTTTAATGACTTTGTTAATGCATGAAACTAGCATAAGAATTCAAGAAAAGCTTGAATTTGTAAGAATTGCAAATAACTTAGCAAAGAAATTTGCAAATTTTTATTTCTTACACATAAGAATTATTTGAGGAAGCACCGCAGTTATAAGTTTAATGACTTTGTTAATGCATGAATCTTGCATAAGAATTCAACAACAGCATGAATTTGCAAGAATTGCAAATAACTTAGAAAGCAAAAAATGTGAATTTTCATTTCTTACACAGCACTGCAGTTATAAGTTTAATAACTTTGTCAATGCATGAAACTTGCATAAGATATTCAAGAACAGCATGAATTTGCAAGAATTGCAGAGAACTTAGAAGAGAAAATTGGAATTTTTATTTCTTGCACATAACATTTATCTGAGAAAAGACCGCAGTTATATGTTTAATGACTTTGTAAATGCATGAAACTAGCATAAGAATTCAAGAAAGCATGAATTTGCAAGAATTGCAAAAAAATTAGAAAAGAATATCGTGAATTTTTATTTCTTACACATAAGATTTATTTGAGAAAGCAGCGCGGTTACAAGTTGAATGACTTTGTTAATGCATGAAACTAGCATAAGAATTTAAGAAAAGCTTGAATTTGCAAGAATTGCAGGTAACTTGAAAAGAAATTTGCAATTTTTTATTTCTTACACATAAGATTTATTTGAGAAAGCACCGCAGTTATAAGTTTAATGACTTTGTTACGCAGGTATAACATGTACCTTTCAGAAGAATCGAGGGGTGGGACGTTATGTGGTTTGCAAAGGAATTTGATTTAATACTAACGCGTTTTACTGATGTGCACGCCTTAGTCACGTGTAAGAATACGAAGTCGCCCGAACGATAGGCCTTTTTGTTCTCAAACAGAAGATAATTGTATCGAATATCGTCTTCGTATGCGCATTGAGTGTTTTCAGAATGTTCTTAAGAATATTCGTTCGTGTTAGAAGGAGTATCGATTTCACTGATCGTTACCTTTGGTGGGTGACGTCATCATATCGCATGACAGCATTGTGGCAAACGACGAGAAAGAGACTTCTATAGTGAAGGAGATTCTTTCCAAAACCCAGTCATCTAAACGCTTGTGTAGAGGAGCCATGTCGCGGGAGTTAGATCACCATAGGTAAAGCTAAGTTTTCACCGTGGTAGATTTTGATAGCATGCTCCATTCCCGACATGTCCCCAAGTTTGTGGTTTTACTTTGGATGAAAAACAACATTTCGTTGGACATCTCAGGAACGAAGAGGAATGGTAAGTTCTACCACAGTGAAAATTTAGATATTGTTGTTGGAAGGTTCTTAATAAAGTATGGCTGCTCTAAACAATGGTTTACATGACCGGGTTCTGCACTAAACCTATTCTTAAGGTCCGAATCTATGGTCGTTTTTTGGCTTTGCGAAGCTGTTACAACAAAGTTCAGTGAACTGTTGTATCGTTCAATAGTTGTATTATTGGTTAATGTGCTTGTTATACTCCATAAACACATTAAACGGACGAAAAGGGGGGGGTGATTACAGCCAACTTTCGGGCGGCCATTTTGTTGAGATCCCACATGTGAGACATGTCACACCTGCGTAATGCATGAATCTTGCATAAGAATTCAAGAACCGCATGAATTTGCAAGAATTGCAAATAACTTAGAAAAGAAATTTGCAAATTTTTATTTCTTACACAGAAGAACTAGTGTAAGAATTCAAGAACAGCATGAATTTGCAACAATTGCAAATAACATAGAAAAGGAAAATGCGAATTTTTATTTATTACACATAGCATTTATTTGAGAAAGCACCGCGGTTATAAGTTTAATGTCTTTGTTAATGCATGAAACTTGCATAAGAATTCAAGAACAGCATGAATTTGCAAGAATTGCAAATAACTTAGAAAAGAAAAATTCGAATTTATATTCCTTACACATAACATTTATTTGAGGAAGCACCGCAGTTATAAGTTTAATGACTTTGTTAATGCATGAAACTAGTATTAGAATTCAAGAACAGCATGAATTTGCAAGATCTGCAAATAAGTTAGAAAAGAAAAATGTGCATTTTTATTTCTTACACACAAGTTTTATTTGAGTAAACACCGCCGTTATCAGTTGAATGACTTTGCTAATGCATGAAACTTGCGTAAGAATACAAGAACAGCATGAATTTGCAAGAATTGCAAAAAAATTAGAAAAGAATATTGAGAATTTTTATTTCTTACACAGAAGTTTTGTTTGAGAAAGCAGCGCAGTTATAAGTTTAATGACTTTGTTAATGCATGAAACATGCATAAAAATTCAAGAAAAGTTTGAATTTGCAAGAATTGCAAATAACTTAGTAAAGAAATTTGCAAGTTTTTATTTCTTACACATAAGATTTATTTGAGAAAGCACCGCAGTTTTAAGTTTAATGACTTTGTTAATGACTTTGTTAATGAATCTTGCATAAAAATTCAAGAACCGCATGAATTTGCAAGAATTGCACATAACTTAGAAAAGAAATTTGCAAATTTTTATTTCTTACACAGAAGATTTATTTAAGAAAGCACCGCAGTTATAAGCTTAATGACTTTGTTACACAGGGTGTTCATAACTGTCTGTTGCTTATTCCGATTGTGGGCAGTGCTTGTTTTCAACGTCATCAATTAGCGGCTGTTTTTAATGCGTCATTTAGCATCTTTCAGGTGACGTACAAAGTTTCACATATCAACAGAATGGGGGAAGAAGGCGACTTTTGTGATGCTATGCCTACGTATCCGTGAAACGTCACGAAAATGGCAGTTTTGTATAGGGCGAAGATGAAGTCACTTGGTTAGACCTCAGATGTCTTCGAATCCCACCAAATCCAATTTCGATGGAATCTTAAGATGTTTCGGTTTGCGAAAATTGTTCCGGGCATAGTGCTACAATCAAGCAGTTTTTCGCAATTGGACCATTTATGCTAATTTTTGGCCGTTTGAAGGGTGAAAAAACAGGTTTTTCGGTTATAACTTTCTTACGGAAGATAATAACCTATAGCCCAGAACGATTTTCCGATAGCTCACCACTTGTTCTGTCTTTTCATGTTGTTTGATATGTTCAGAACTAAGAGGGATCAAAAGGTGTAACCAAGGCGAAGTTTGTCTAAAAGTGCTATGTATTCCTAGCTCGCTATCTTTCTTCAGACAAGAGAAACTATTGCCAGTTCAGAACCAACATGCGTGGAATATATACAACTTTCGTCCAGTAAGAAGAACTGGGCGAAAATCTGGTCAACTAAGTAGAAACGATCGATAATTCGTGCTGCTAATTCAAAATGGCCATTTTTGCATTTTATTCCTGGACGGTTATAAATACCCTATGTAATGCATGAAACTTGCATAAGAATTCAAGAACAGCATGAATTTGCAACAATTGCAAATAACATAGAAAAGGAAAATGCGAATTTTTATTTATTACACATAGCATTTATTTGAGAAAGCACCGCGGTTATAAGTTTAATGTCTTTGTTAATGCATGAAACTTGCATAAGAATTCAAGAACAGCATGAATTTGCAAGAATTGCAAATAAATTAGAATAGAAAAATGCAAATTTATATTTCTTACACATATAAATTTATTTGAGTAAGCACCGCAGTTATAAGTTTCATGTCTTTGTTGATGCATGAAACTAGCATAAGAATTCAAGAACAGTATGAATTGGAAAGAATTGCAAATAATTTACAAACGAAATTTTCAAATTTTTATGTCTTACACTTAAGATTTATGTGAGAAAGCACCGCAGTTATAAAGTTTAATGACTTTGTTAATGCATGAATCTTGCATAAGAATTCAAGAACAGCATGAATTGGCAAGAATTGCTAATAACTTAGTAAATAAAAATATGCGAATGTTTATTTCTTTCACGGAAGTTTAATTTGAGAACGCACCATAGTTATATGATCAATGACTTTGTTAATGCATGAAACTAGCATAAGAATTCAAGAACTGCATGAATTTGCAAGAATTGCAAATAACTTAGAAAAGTAAAATGCCATTTTTTATTCCTTACACATAAGATTTATTTTACAAAGCACCGTGGGACAATTTATTGGAGAAATCAACACAGCTATAAGTTTAATGTCTTTGTTAATGCATGAAACTTGCATATGAATTCAAGAACAGCATGAATTTGTTAATGCATGAAACTTGCATATGAATTCAAGAACAGCATGAATTTGTAAGAATTGCAAATAACTTAGAAAAGAAATTTGCAAAATTTTATTTCTTACACAGAAGATTTATTTGAGAAAACACCTCAGTTATAAGTTATAAGACTTTGTTAACCGATTATACACCAATTACGCCATATGGCGTAAAGCAGGTTATGGCCAAATACGCCATGTGGCGTAAGAAAAAATGGCAACCGTAAGAGTCGTTGTTATTCCGCTTAGGAAAGCCACATTGCCTTCTAACTAGCATCGAAGATAGCCTGGACAACGCTTGACTAAATGATATGCGACAATTGCACAAAGGACGAGAATCGACTGTAAACAAAGAAAAGTCTTGAAAGCAACTTTGGCGCTCTGGTTACACGTTCTTGTAGCGTATCTTCTGAGTTCTAAGCCGCTGCTTAATTGTTCGTGCTGCTGCTTAACCGGAGAGCAAACTATCGTTGTTTATTTCAAGCTTCTGCCGTTATTTTTGCTCTCATTTAGACGTCCTTGCTTCCTTCACCGTGGGTGGGCTTTTTGCATCTATTTTAGTGACTATTAATTCGGCCATGAGGCGTCTGCATGACTTAATAAAAATGGCGTATAATCGGTTAATGCATGAAACCTGTGTAAGAATTCAAAAACAGTTTGAATTTGCAAGAATTGCAAATAACTTAGAAAAGAAAAATGCGAATTTTTATTTCTTTTAAAGAAGTTTTATTTGATAAATTACTGCAGTGATAAGTTTAAAGACTTTGTTAATGCATGTAACTTGCAAAAGAATTCAAGCACAGTTTGAATTTGCAAGAATTGCAAATAACTTAGAATGGAAAACTGTAAATTTTTATTTCTTTCATAGAAGTTATATTTGAGAAATCACCGCACTTATAAATTTAATGACTTTGTTAATGCATGAAACTTGCGTAAGAATTCAAGAACAGTTTGAATTTGCAAGAATTGCAAATAACTTAGAATAGAAAAATGCGAAATTTAATTTCTTTCACAGAAGTTTTACTTGAGAAATCACCGCAGTTACAAGTTTAATGACTTTGTTAATGCATGAAACCTGCATAAGAATTCAAGGATCAATCGTAATAAACGGACCCGCCGACATTTGCAATTTGTGATGTCACCGATCGCAGTCTCCTCGCATGACGACAAATATGCCACTCCTGCGGGGCTGATAAAACTATATGGCTGACGGATGACGGCGGCGAATGGCAACAGTGTGTACTACCGGTGGGTTCTTCTTGTTTACGTGTGAGTTTTGCATATTATGTTGCAAATAGAAGCTAATTGTATGAATAATATACTTCCGTGTTTCTACATTTTGTGTTATTTATTTTTGTGTGTATGTTTGCGTGTGTATGTGTGTGTGTGTGTGTGTGTGTGTGTGTGTGCGTGTGTGCGCATGTGTGTATGTGTGCGTATGTGAGTGTGTGTGTGTGTGTGTGTGTGTGTGTGTGTGTATGTATGTGTTAGTTTGCTTACATCTATTTCCTCTTTATTCCTTTTTAGGATTCATTGTAAAATGTGAAGCTGCTTTGAACACAGGATGTTCAACTGTTAAGATGCACGCATGAAATTGTGTTATGCCGCAAAGAAAATCGGTAAGTTACCCGTACCGTACTGTGCATCGAGGAAACATTCTATGTTGCTGTGTTTGCTTTGTTGGGCTTCTTTACCTGTTTTACTCTTCATGCTGTAGGTACCTGCTATGATCGATTTACAATACAAGTTTTACTCTTCACTATAAGTTCATTGTTACTTCATAAGAAGCGGAATCTCGAAGAAGGTATGTAAATCTTTTGTATCCGATATCCTGTGGGATTGTGAGTCAGTGCACTGTTCTTTCCCTTTTTGCAGGTAACTAGCAAGTTTGAGAAAAGGATGGACGATGATCGTTTGGATGGATCAAGTTGAACACTGTTTTTGTTTATAGAACTTGTCCGACAGTGAACGCTTCTTGAACCTTATTAAGTTTATGTAGAACATTCTCTACATAGTTATTTGGCATTTATGTTACTTTTGTATTTGTATTTTTGATTATTTTAAGAATTAAGTAAATTTACATTTAGCGTTTTGCTTGTTCACTCTGGTTTGGAGAGTGAAGAGCACTCCCATTTATAAGAGTGAAAGTCACACCACATTTGCGTCGGGTGAGATTTTTAAGAGACGTTGGAATAATTGTTCAAGTTGAAATTTGAATTAAATGAAAGTTACTAAGTTCACTTTTTAAGATATTTGCAACTTTAGCCATTTTATTCTTATGATAAAATTAAAATTAGCAACGTTAACATTTTTAAGAGACCTTGGAATAATTGTTAAAGCTGAAAATTGCATTAAATGAAAGTAACCAAGTTCACTTTTTAAGATATTTGCAACTTTGGCAATTTTATTCTTATGATAAAATTAAAATTAGCAACGTTAACATTTTAAAGAGACCTTGGAATAATTGTTCAAGTTGAAATTTCCTTTAAATGAAAGTTACTAAGTTCATTTTTTAAGATATTTGCAACTTTGGCAATTTTATTCTTATGATAAAATTAAAATTAGCAACGTTAACATTTTAAAGAGACCTTGGAATAATTGTTCAAGTTGAAATTTGCTTTAAATGAAAGTTACTAAGTTCACTTTTTAAGATATTTGTAACTTTGGCAATTTTATTCTTATGATAAAATTAAAATTAGCAAGGTTAACATTTTAAAGAGACCTTGGAATAATTGTTCAAGTTGAAATTTGCTTTAAATGAAAGTTACTAAGTTCACTTTTTAAGATATTTGCAACTTTGGCAATTTTATTCTTATGATAAAATTAAAATTAGCAACGTTAACATTTTAAAGAGACCTTGGAATTATTGTTCAAGTTCAAATTTGCTTTAAATGAAAGTTACTAAGTTCACTTTTTAAGATATTTGCAACTTTGACAATTTTATTCTTATGATAAATTTAAAATTAGCAACGTTAACATTTTTGAAAGACCTAGGAATAATTGTTGAAGCTGAAATTTACATTAAATGAAAGTTACTAAGTTCACTTTTTAAGATATTGCCAACTTTGGCAATTTTATTCTTATGATAAAATTAAAATTAGCAACGTTAACATTTTAAAGAGACCTTGGAATAATTGTTCAAGTTGAAATTTGCTTTAAATGAAAGTTACTAAGTTCACTTTTTAAGATATTTGCAACTTTGGCAATTTTATTCTTATGATAAATTTAAAATTAGCAACGTTAACATTTTAAAGAGACCTTGGAATAATTGTTCAAGTTGAAATTTGCTTTAAATGAAAGTTACTAAGTTCACTTTTTAAGATATTTGCAACTTTGGCAATTTTATTCTTATGATAAAATTAAAATTAGCAACGTTAACATTTTAAAGAGACCTTGGAATTATTGTTCAAGTTCAAATTTGCTTTAAATGAAAGTTACTAAGTTCACTTTTTAAGATATTTGCAACTTTGACAATTTTATTCTTATGATAAATTTAAAATTAGCAACGTTAACATTTTTGAAAGACCTAGGAATAATTGTTGAAGCTGAAATTTACATTAAATGAAAGTTACTAAGTTCACTTTTTAAGATATTGCCAACTTTGGCAATTTTATTCTTATGATAAAATTAAAATTAGCAACGTTAACATTTTAAAGAGACCTTGGAATAATTGTTCAAGTTGAAATTTGCTTTAATTGAAAGTTACTAAGTTCACATTTTAAGATATTTGCAACTTTGGCAATTTTATTCTTATGATAAATTTAAAATTAGCAACAATTAACATTTTAAAGAGACCTTGGAATAATTGTTCAAGTTGAAATTTGCCTTAAATGAAAGTTACTAAGTTCACTTTTTAAGATATTTGCAACTTTGGCAATTTTATTCTTATGATAAAATTAAAATTAGCAACGTTAACATTTTAAAGAGTCCTTGGAATAATTGTTCAAGTTGAAATTTGCTTTAAATGAAAGTTACTAAGTTCACTTTTTAAGATATTTGAAACTTTGGCAATTTTATTCTTATGATAAATTTAAAATTAGCAGCGTTAACATTTTTAAAAGACCTTGGAATAATTGTTGAAGCTGAAATTTACATTAAATGAAAGTTACTAAGTTCAATTTTTCAGATATTGGCAACTTTGGCAATTTTATTCTTATGATAAATTTAAAATTAGCAACAATAACATTTTAAAGAGACCTTGGAATAATTGTTCAAGTTGAAATTTGCTTTAAATGAAAGTTACTAAGTTCACTTTTTCAGATATTGGCAACTTTGGCAATTTTATTCTTATGATAAAATTAAAATTAGCAACGTTAACATTTTAAAGAGACCTTGGAATAATTGTTCAAGTTGAAATTTGCTTTAAATGAAAGTTACTAAGTTCACTTTTTAAGATATTTGAAACTTTGGCAATTTTATTCTTATGATAAAATTAAAATTAGCAACGTTAACATTTTAAAGAGTCCTTGGAATAATTGTTCAAGTTGAAATTTGCTTTAAATGAAAGTGACTAAGTTCACTTTTTAAGATATTTGCAACTTTGGCAATTTTATTCTTATGATAAATTGAAAATTAGCAACGTTAACATTTTAAAGAGTCCTTGGAATAATTGTTCAAGTTGAAATTTGCTTTAAATGAAAGTGACTAAGTTCACTTTTTAAGATATTTGCAACTTTGGCAATTTTATTCTTATGATAAAATTAAAATTAGCAACGTTAACATTTTAAAGAGTCCTTGGAATAATTGTTCAAGTTGAAATTTGCTTTAAATGAAAGTTACTAAGTTCACTTTTTAAGATATTTGCAACTTTGGCAATTTTATTCTTATGATAAAATTAAAATTAGCAACGTTAACATTTTAAAGAGACCTTGGAATAATTGTTCAAGTTGAAATTTGCTTTAAATGAAAGTTACTAAGTTCACTTTTTAAGATATTTGCAACTTTGGCAATTTTATTCTTATGATAAATTTAAAATTAGCAACGTTAACATTTTAAAGAGACCTTGGAATAATTGTTCAAGTTGAAATTTGCTTTAAATGAAAGTGACAAAGTTCACTTTTTAAGATATTTGCAACTTTGGCAATTTTATTCTTATGATAAAATTAAAATTAGCAACGTTAACACTTTAAAGAGACCTTGGAATAATCTTTAAAGTTGAAATTTGCTTTAAATGAAAGTTACTAAGTTCACTTTTTAAGATATTTGCAACTTTGGCAATTTAATTCTTTTGATAAATTTAAAATTAGCAACGTTAACATTTTAAAGAGTCCTTGGAATAATTGTTCAAGTTGAAATTTGCTTTAAATGAAAGTTACTAAGTTCACTTTTTCAGATATTTGCAACTTTGGCAATTTTATTCTTATGATAAAATTAAAATTAGCAACGTTAACATTTTAAAGAGTCCTTGGAATAATTGTTCAAGTTGAAATTTTCTTTAAATGAAAGTTACTAAGTTCACTTTTTAAGATATTTGCAACTTTGGCAATTTTATTCTTATGATAAAATAAAAATTAGCAACGTTAACATTTTAAAGAGTCCTTGGAATAATTGTTCAAGTTGAAATTTCCTTTAAATGAAAGTTACTAAGTTCACTTTTTAAGATATTTGCAACTTTGGCAATTTTATTCTTATGATAAAATTAAAATTAGCAGCGTTAACATTTTAAAGAGTCCTTGGAATAATTGTTCAAGTTGAAATTTCCTTTAAATGAAAGTTACTAAGTTCACTTTTTAAGATATTTGCAACTTTGGCAATTTTATTCTTATGATAAAATTAAAATTAGCAACGTTAACATTTTAAAGAGTCCTTGGAATAATTGTTCAAGTTGAAATTTGCCTTAAATGAAAGTTACTAAGTTCACTTTTTAAGATATTTGCAACTTTGGCAATTTTATTCTTATGATAAAATAAAAATTAGCAACGTTAACATTTTAAAGAGTCCTTGGAATAATTGTTCAAGTTGAAATTTCCTTTAAATGAAAGTTACTAAGTTCACTTTTTAAGATATTTGCAACTTTGGCAATTTTATTCTTATGATAAAATAAAAATTAGCAACGTTAACATTTTAAAGAGTCCTTGGAATAATTGTTCAAGTTGAAATTTCCTTTAAATGAAAGTTACTAAGTTCACTTTTTAAGATATTTGCAACTTTGGCAATTTTATTCTTATGATAAAATTAAAATTAGCAACGTTAACATTTTAAAGAGTCCTTGGAATAATTGTTCAAGTTGAAATTTGCCTTAAATGAAAGTTACTAAGTTCACTTTTTAAGATATTTGCAACTTTGGCAATTTTATTCTTATGATAAAATTAAAATTAGCAACGTTAACATTTTAAAGAGACCTTGGAATAATTGTTCAAGTTGAAATTTGCTTTAAATGAAAGTTACTAAGATCACTTTTTAAGATATTTGCAACTTTGGCAATTTTATTCTTATGATAAAAGTAAAATTAGCAAGGTTAATATTTTAAAGAGTCCTTGGAATAATTGTTCAAGTTGAAATTTTCTTTAAATGAAAGTTACTAAGTTCACTTTTTAAGATATTTGCAACTTTGGCAATTTTATTCTTATGATAAAATAAAAATTAGCAACGTTAACATTTTAAAGAGTCCTTGGAATAATTGTTCAAGTTGAAATTTCCTTTAAATGAAAGTTACTAAGTTCACTTTTTAAGATATTTGCAACTTTGGCAATTTTATTCTTATGATAAAATTAAAATTAGCAACGTTAACATTTTAAAGAGACCTTGGAATAATTGTTCAAGTTGAAATTTGTTTTAAATGAAAGATACTAAGTTCACTTTTTAAGATATTTGCAACTTTGGCAATTTTATTCTTATGATAAAATTAAAATTAGCAACGTTAACATTTTAAAGAGTCCTTGGAATAATTGTTCAAGTTGAAATTTGCTTTAAATGAAAGTTACTAAGTTCACTTTTTAAGATATTTGCAACTTTGGCAATTTTATTCTTATGATAAAATTAAAATTAGCAAGGTTAACATTTTAAAGAGACCTTGGAATAATCTTTAAAGTTGAAATTTGCTTTAAATGAAAGTTACTAAGTTCACTTTTTAAGATATTTGCAACTTTGGCAATTTTATTCTTATGATAAAATTAAAATTAGCAACGTTAACATTTTAAAGAGTCCTTGGAATAATTGTTCAAGTTGAAATTTGCCTTAAATGAAAGTTACTAAGTTCACTTTTTAAGATATTTGCAACTTTGGCAATTTTATTCTTATGATAAAATTAAAATTAGCAACGTTAACATTTTAAAGAGTCCTTGGAATAATTGTTCAAGTTGAAATTTGCTTTAAATGAAAGTTACTAAGTTCACTTTTTAAGATATTTGCAAATTTGGCAATTTTATTCTTATGATAAAATTAAAATTAGCAAGGTTAACATTTTAAAGAGACCTTGGAATAATCTTTAAAGTTGAAATTTGCTTTAAATGAAAGTTACTAAGTTCACTTTTTAAGATATTTGCAACTTTGGCAATTTAATTCTTTTGATAAATTTAAAATTAGCAACGTTAACATTTTAAAGAGTCCTTGGAATAATTGTTCAATTTGAAATTTGCTTGAAATGAAAGATACTAAGTTCACTTTTTAAGATATTTGCAACTTTGGCAATTTTATTCTTATGATAAAATTAAAATTAGCAACGTTAACATTTTAAAGAGTCCTTGGAATAATTGTTCAAGTTGAAATTTTCTTTAAATGAAAGTTACTAAGTTCACTTTTTAAGATATTTGCAACTTTGGCAATTTTATTCTTATGATAAAATAAAAATTAGCAACGTTAACATTTTAAAGAGTCCTTGGAATAATTGTTCAAGTTGAAATTTCCTTTAAATGAAAGTTACTAAGTTCACTTTTTAAGATATTTGCAACTTTGGCAATTTTATTCTTATGATAAAATTAAAATTAGCAAGGTTAACATTTTAAAGAGACCTTGGAATAATTGTTCAAGTTGAAATTTGTTTTAAATGAAAGATACTAAGTTCACTTTTTAAGATATTTGCAACTTTGGCAATTTTATTCTTATGATAAAATTAAAATTAGCAACGTTAACATTTTAAAGAGTCCTTGGAATAATTGTTCAAGTTGAAATTTGCTTTAAATGAAAGTTACTAAGTTCACTTTTTAAGATATTTGCAAATTTGGCAATTTTATTCTTATGATAAAATTAAAATTAGCAAGGTTAACATTTTAAAGAGACCTTGGAATAATCTTTAAAGTTGAAATTTGCTTTAAATGAAAGTTACTAAGTTCACTTTTTAAGATATTTGCAACTTTGGCAATTTTATTCTTATGATAAAATTAAAATTAGCAACGTTAACATTTTAAAGAGACCTTGGAATAATTGTTCAAGTTGAAATTTGCTTTAAATGAAAGTTACTAAGATCACTTTTTAAGATATTTGCAACTTTGGCAATTTTATTCTTATGATAAAAGTAAAATTAGCAAGGTTAATATTTTAAAGAGTCCTTGGAATAATTGTTCAAGTTGAAATTTTCTTTAAATGAAAGTTACTAAGTTCACTTTTTAAGATATTTGCAACTTTGGCAATTTTATTCTTATGATAAAATAAAAATTAGCAACGTTAACATTTTAAAGAGTCCTTGGAATAATTGTTCAAGTTGAAATTTCCTTTAAATGAAAGTTACTAAGTTCACTTTTTAAGATATTTGCAACTTTGGCAATTTTATTCTTATGATAAAATTAAAATTAGCAACGTTAACATTTTAAAGAGACCTTGGAATAATTGTTCAAGTTGAAATTTGTTTTAAATGAAAGATACTAAGTTCACTTTTTAAGATATTTGCAACTTTGGCAATTTTATTCTTATGATAAAATTAAAATTAGCAACGTTAACATTTTAAAGAGTCCTTGGAATAATTGTTCAAGTTGAAATTTCCTTTAAATGAAAGTTACTAAGTTCACTTTTTAAGATATTTGCAACTTTGGCAATTTTATTCTTATGATAAAATTAAAATTAGCAAGGTTAACATTTTAAAGAGACCTTGGAATAATCTTTAAAGTTGAAATTTGCTTTAAATGAAAGTTACTAAGTTCACTTTTTAAGATATTTGCAACTTTGGCAATTTTATTCTTATGATAAATATAAAATTAGCAACGTTAACATTTTAAAGAGACCTTGGAATAATTGTTCAAGTTGAAATTTGCTTTAAATGAAAGTGACTAAGTTCACTTTTTAAGATATTTGCAACTTTGGCAATTTTATTCTTATGATAAAAGTAAAATTAGCAACGTTAACATTTTAAAGAGTCCTTGGAATAATTGTTCAAGTTGAAATTTGCTTTAAATGAAAGTTACTAAGTTCACTTTTTAAGATATTTGCAACTTTGGCAATTTTATTCTTATGATAAAATTAAAATTAGCAACGTTAACATTTTAAAGAGACCTTGGAATAATTGTTCAAGTTGAAATTTGCTTTAAATGAAAGTTACTAAGATCACTTTTTAAGATATTTGCAACTTTGGCAATTTTATTCTTATGATAAAATAAAAATTAGCAACGTTAACATTTTAAAGAGTCCTTGGAATAATTGTTCAAGTTGAAATTTCCTTTAAATGAAAGTTACTAAGTTCACTTTTTAAGATATTTGCAACTTTGGCAATTTTATTCTTATGATAAAATTAAAATTAGCAACGTTAACATTTTAAAGAGTCCTTGGAATAATTGTTCAAGTTGAAATTTGCCTTAAATGAAAGTTACTAAGTTCACTTTTTAAGATATTTGCAACTTTGGCAATTTTATTCTTATGATAAAATTAAAATTAGCAACGTTAACATTTTAAAGAGACCTTGGAATAATTGTTCAAGTTGAAATTTGCTTTAAATGAAAGTTACTAAGATCACTTTTTAAGATATTTGCAACTTTGGCAATTTTATTCTTATGATAAAAGTAAAATTAGCAAGGTTAATATTTTAAAGAGTCCTTGGAATAATTGTTCAAGTTGAAATTTTCTTTAAATGAAAGTTACTAAGTTCACTTTTTAAGATATTTGCAACTTTGGCAATTTTATTCTTATGATAAAATAAAAATTAGCAACGTTAACATTTTAAAGAGTCCTTGGAATAATTGTTCAAGTTGAAATTTCCTTTAAATGAAAGTTACTAAGTTCACTTTTTAAGATATTTGCAACTTTGGCAATTTTATTCTTATGATAAAATTAAAATTAGCAACGTTAACATTTTAAAGAGACCTTGGAATAATTGTTCAAGTTGAAATTTGTTTTAAATGAAAGATACTAAGTTCACTTTTTAAGATATTTGCAACTTTGGCAATTTTATTCTTATGATAAAATTAAAATTAGCAACGTTAACATTTTAAAGAGTCCTTGGAATAATTGTTCAAGTTGAAATTTGCTTTAAATGAAAGTTACTAAGTTCACTTTTTAAGATATTTGCAACTTTGGCAATTTTATTCTTATGATAAAATTAAAATTAGCAAGGTTAACATTTTAAAGAGACCTTGGAATAATCTTTAAAGTTGAAATTTGCTTTAAATGAAAGTTACTAAGTTCACTTTTTAAGATATTTGCAACTTTGGCAATTTTATTCTTATGATAAAATTAAAATTAGCAACGTTAACATTTTAAAGAGTCCTTGGAATAATTGTTCAAGTTGAAATTTGCTTTAAATGAAAGTTACTAAGTTCACTTTTTAAGATATTTGCAACTTTGGCAATTTTATTCTTATGATAAAATTAAAATTAGCAACGTTAACATTTTAAAGAGTCCTTGGAATAATTGTTCAAGTTGAAATTTGCTTTAAATGAAAGTTACTAAGTTCACTTTTTAAGATATTTGCAAATTTGGCAATTTTATTCTTATGATAAAATTAAAATTAGCAAGGTTAACATTTTAAAGAGACCTTGGAATAATCTTTAAAGTTGAAATTTGCTTTAAATGAAAGTTACTAAGTTCACTTTTTAAGATATTTGCAACTTTGGCAATTTAATTCTTTTGATAAATTTAAAATTAGCAACGTTAACATTTTAAAGAGTCCTTGGAATAATTGTTCAATTTGAAATTTGCTTGAAATGAAAGATACTAAGTTCACTTTTTAAGATATTTGCAACTTTGGCAATTTTATTCTTATGATAAAATTAAAATTAGCAACGTTAACATTTTAAAGAGTCCTTGGAATAATTGTTCAAGTTGAAATTTTCTTTAAATGAAAGTTACTAAGTTCACTTTTTAAGATATTTGCAACTTTGGCAATTTTATTCTTATGATAAAATAAAAATTAGCAACGTTAACATTTTAAAGAGTCCTTGGAATAATTGTTCAAGTTGAAATTTCCTTTAAATGAAAGTTACTAAGTTCACTTTTTAAGATATTTGCAACTTTGGCAATTTTATTCTTATGATAAAATTAAAATTAGCAACGTTAACATTTTAAAGAGACCTTGGAATAATTGTTCAAGTTGAAATTTGTTTTAAATGAAAGATACTAAGTTCACTTTTTAAGATATTTGCAACTTTGGCAATTTTATTCTTATGATAAAATTAAAATTAGCAACGTTAACATTTTAAAGAGTCCTTGGAATAATTGTTCAAGTTGAAATTTGCTTTAAATGAAAGTTACTAAGTTCACTTTTTAAGATATTTGCAAATTTGGCAATTTTATTCTTATGATAAAATTAAAATTAGCAAGGTTAACATTTTAAAGAGACCTTGGAATAATCTTTAAAGTTGAAATTTGCTTTAAATGAAAGTTACTAAGTTCACTTTTTAAGATATTTGCAACTTTGGCAATTTTATTCTTATGATAAAATTAAAATTAGCAACGTTAACATTTTAAAGAGACCTTGGAATAATTGTTCAAGTTGAAATTTGCTTTAAATGAAAGTTACTAAGATCACTTTTTAAGATATTTGCAACTTTGGCAATTTTATTCTTATGATAAAAGTAAAATTAGCAAGGTTAATATTTTAAAGAGTCCTTGGAATAATTGTTCAAGTTGAAATTTTCTTTAAATGAAAGTTACTAAGTTCACTTTTTAAGATATTTGCAACTTTGGCAATTTTATTCTTATGATAAAATAAAAATTAGCAACGTTAACATTTTAAAGAGTCCTTGGAATAATTGTTCAAGTTGAAATTTCCTTTAAATGAAAGTTACTAAGTTCACTTTTTAAGATATTTGCAACTTTGGCAATTTTATTCTTATGATAAAATTAAAATTAGCAACGTTAACATTTTAAAGAGACCTTGGAATAATTGTTCAAGTTGAAATTTGTTTTAAATGAAAGATACTAAGTTCACTTTTTAAGATATTTGCAACTTTGGCAATTTTATTCTTATGATAAAATTAAAATTAGCAACGTTAACATTTTAAAGAGTCCTTGGAATAATTGTTCAAGTTGAAATTTGCTTTAAATGAAAGTTACTAAGTTCACTTTTTAAGATATTTGCAACTTTGGCAATTTTATTCTTATGATAAAATTAAAATTAGCAAGGTTAACATTTTAAAGAGACCTTGGAATAATCTTTAAAGTTGAAATTTGCTTTAAATGAAAGTTACTAAGTTCACTTTTTAAGATATTTGCAACTTTGGCAATTTTATTCTTATGATAAAATTAAAATTAGCAACGTTAACATTTTAAAGAGTCCTTGGAATAATTGTTCAAGTTGAAATTTGCTTTAAATGAAAGTTACTAAGTTCACTTTTTAAGATATTTGAAACTTTGGCAATTTTATTCTTATGATAAAATTAAAATTAGCAACGTTAACATTTTAAAGAGTCCTTGGAATAATTGTTCAAGTTGAAATTTGCTTTAAATGAAAGTTACTAAGTTCACTTTTTAAGATATTTGCAAATTTGGCAATTTTATTCTTATGATAAAATTAAAATTAGCAAGGTTAACATTTTAAAGAGACCTTGGAATAATCTTTAAAGTTGAAATTTGCTTTAAATGAAAGTTACTAAGTTCACTTTTTAAGATATTTGCAACTTTGGCAATTTAATTCTTTTGATAAATTTAAAATTAGCAACGTTAACATTTTAAAGAGTCCTTGGAATAATTGTTCAATTTGAAATTTGCTTGAAATGAAAGATACTAAGTTCACTTTTTAAGATATTTGCAACTTTGGCAATTTTATTCTTATGATAAAATTAAAATTAGCAACGTTAACATTTTAAAGAGTCCTTGGAATAATTGTTCAAGTTGAAATTTGCTTTAAATGAAAGTTACTAAGTTCACTTTTTAAGATATTTGCAACTTTGGCAATTTTATTCTTATGATAAAATTAAAATTAGCAAGGTTAACATTTTAAAGAGACCTTGGAATAATTGTTCAAGTTGAAATTTGCTTTAAATGAAAGTTACTAAGATCACTTTTTAAGATATTTGCAACTTTGGCAATTTTATTCTTATGATAAAATTAAAATTAGCAACGTTAACATTTTAAAGAGTCCTTGGAATAATTGTTCAAGTTGAAATTTGCTTTAAATGAAAGTTACTAAGTTCACTTTTTAAGATATTTGCAACTTTGGAAATTTCATTCTTATGATAAAATTAAAATTAGCAACGTTAACATTTTAAAGAGACCTTGGAATAATTGTTCAAGTTGAAATTTGCTTTAAATGAAAGTTACTAAGTTCACTTTTTAAGATATTTGCAACTTTGGCAATTTTATTCTTATGATAAAATTAAAATTAGCAACGTTAACATTTTAAAGAGTCCTTGGAATAATTGTTCAAGTTGAAATTTGCTTTAAATGAAAGTTACTAAGTTCACTTTTTAAGATATTTGAAAATTTGGCAATTTTATTCTTATGATAAAATTAAAATTAGCAACGTTAACATTTTAAAGAGACCTTGGAATAATTGTTCAAGTTGAAATTTGCTTTAAATGAAAGTTACTAAGTTCACTTTTTAAGATATTTGCAACTTTGGCAATTTTATTCTTATGATAAAATTAAAATTAGCAAGGTTAACATTTTAAAGAGACCTTGGAATAATCTTTAAAGTTGAAATTTGCTTTAAATGAAAGTTACTAAGTTCACTTTTTAAGATATTTGCAACTTTGGCAATTTTATTCTTATGATAAATATAAAATTAGCAACGTTAACATTTTAAAGAGACCTTGGAATAATTGTTCAAGTTGAAATTTGCTTTAAATGAAAGTGACTAAGTTCACTTTTTAAGATATTTGCAACTTTGGCAATTTTATTCTTATGATAAAAGTAAAATTAGCAACGTTAACATTTTAAAGAGTCCTTGGAATAATTGTTCAAGTTGAAATTTGCTTTAAATGAAAGTTACTAAGTTCACTTTTTAAGATATTTGCAACTTTGGCAATTTTATTCTTATGATAAAATTAAAATTAGCAACGTTAACATTTTAAAGAGACCTTGGAATAATTGTTCAAGTTGAAATTTGCTTTAAATGAAAGTTACTAAGATCACTTTTTAAGATATTTGCAACTTTGGCAATTTTATTCTTATGATAAAATAAAAATTAGCAACGTTAACATTTTAAAGAGTCCTTGGAATAATTGTTCAAGTTGAAATTTCCTTTAAATGAAAGTTACTAAGTTCACTTTTTAAGATATTTGCAACTTTGGCAATTTTATTCTTATGATAAAATTAAAATTAGCAACGTTAACATTTTAAAGAGTCCTTGGAATAATTGTTCAAGTTGAAATTTGCCTTAAATGAAAGTTACTAAGTTCACTTTTTAAGATATTTGCAACTTTGGCAATTTTATTCTTATGATAAAATTAAAATTAGCAACGTTAACATTTTAAAGAGACCTTGGAATAATTGTTCAAGTTGAAATTTGCTTTAAATGAAAGTTACTAAGATCACTTTTTAAGATATTTGCAACTTTGGCAATTTTATTCTTATGATAAAAGTAAAATTAGCAAGGTTAATATTTTAAAGAGTCCTTGGAATAATTGTTCAAGTTGAAATTTTCTTTAAATGAAAGTTACTAAGTTCACTTTTTAAGATATTTGCAACTTTGGCAATTTTATTCTTATGATAAAATAAAAATTAGCAACGTTAACATTTTAAAGAGTCCTTGGAATAATTGTTCAAGTTGAAATTTCCTTTAAATGAAAGTTACTAAGTTCACTTTTTAAGATATTTGCAACTTTGGCAATTTTATTCTTATGATAAAATTAAAATTAGCAACGTTAACATTTTAAAGAGACCTTGGAATAATTGTTCAAGTTGAAATTTGTTTTAAATGAAAGATACTAAGTTCACTTTTTAAGATATTTGCAACTTTGGCAATTTTATTCTTATGATAAAATTAAAATTAGCAACGTTAACATTTTAAAGAGTCCTTGGAATAATTGTTCAAGTTGAAATTTGCTTTAAATGAAAGTTACTAAGTTCACTTTTTAAGATATTTGCAACTTTGGCAATTTTATTCTTATGATAAAATTAAAATTAGCAAGGTTAACATTTTAAAGAGACCTTGGAATAATCTTTAAAGTTGAAATTTGCTTTAAATGAAAGTTACTAAGTTCACTTTTTAAGATATTTGCAACTTTGGCAATTTTATTCTTATGATAAAATTAAAATTAGCAACGTTAACATTTTAAAGAGTCCTTGGAATAATTGTTCAAGTTGAAATTTGCTTTAAATGAAAGTTACTAAGTTCACTTTTTAAGATATTTGCAACTTTGGCAATTTTATTCTTATGATAAAATTAAAATTAGCAACGTTAACATTTTAAAGAGTCCTTGGAATAATTGTTCAAGTTGAAATTTGCTTTAAATGAAAGTTACTAAGTTCACTTTTTAAGATATTTGCAAATTTGGCAATTTTATTCTTATGATAAAATTAAAATTAGCAAGGTTAACATTTTAAAGAGACCTTGGAATAATCTTTAAAGTTGAAATTTGCTTTAAATGAAAGTTACTAAGTTCACTTTTTAAGATATTTGCAACTTTGGCAATTTAATTCTTTTGATAAATTTAAAATTAGCAACGTTAACATTTTAAAGAGTCCTTGGAATAATTGTTCAATTTGAAATTTGCTTGAAATGAAAGATACTAAGTTCACTTTTTAAGATATTTGCAACTTTGGCAATTTTATTCTTATGATAAAATTAAAATTAGCAACGTTAACATTTTAAAGAGACCTTGGAATAATTGTTCAAGTTGAAATTTGCTTTAAATGAAAGTTACTAAGTTCACTTTTTAAGATATTTGCAACTTTGGCAATTTTATTCTTATGATAAAATTAAAATTAGCAAGGTTAACATTTTAAAGAGACCTTGGAATAATCTTTAAAGTTGAAATTTGCTTTAAATGAAAGTTACTAAGTTCACTTTTTAAGATATTTGCAACTTTGGCAATTTTATTCTTATGATAAATATAAAATTAGCAACGTTAACATTTTAAAGAGACCTTGGAATAATTGTTCAAGTTGAAATTTGCTTTAAATGAAAGTGACTAAGTTCACTTTTTAAGATATTTGCAACTTTGGCAATTTTATTCTTATGATAAAAGTAAAATTAGCAACGTTAACATTTTAAAGAGTCCTTGGAATAATTGTTCAAGTTGAAATTTGCTTTAAATGAAAGTTACTAAGTTCACTTTTTAAGATATTTGCAACTTTGGCAATTTTATTCTTATGATAAAATTAAAATTAGCAACGTTAACATTTTAAAGAGACCTTGGAATAATTGTTCAAGTTGAAATTTGCTTTAAATGAAAGTTACTAAGATCACTTTTTAAGATATTTGCAACTTTGGCAATTTTATTCTTATGATAAAATAAAAATTAGCAACGTTAACATTTTAAAGAGTCCTTGGAATAATTGTTCAAGTTGAAATTTCCTTTAAATGAAAGTTACTAAGTTCACTTTTTAAGATATTTGCAACTTTGGCAATTTTATTCTTATGATAAAATTAAAATTAGCAACGTTAACATTTTAAAGAGTCCTTGGAATAATTGTTCAAGTTGAAATTTGCCTTAAATGAAAGTTACTAAGTTCACTTTTTAAGATATTTGCAACTTTGGCAATTTTATTCTTATGATAAAATTAAAATTAGCAACGTTAACATTTTAAAGAGACCTTGGAATAATTGTTCAAGTTGAAATTTGCTTTAAATGAAAGTTACTAAGATCACTTTTTAAGATATTTGCAACTTTGGCAATTTTATTCTTATGATAAAAGTAAAATTAGCAAGGTTAATATTTTAAAGAGTCCTTGGAATAATTGTTCAAGTTGAAATTTTCTTTAAATGAAAGTTACTAAGTTCACTTTTTAAGATATTTGCAACTTTGGCAATTTTATTCTTATGATAAAATAAAAATTAGCAACGTTAACATTTTAAAGAGTCCTTGGAATAATTGTTCAAGTTGAAATTTCCTTTAAATGAAAGTTACTAAGTTCACTTTTTAAGATATTTGCAACTTTGGCAATTTTATTCTTATGATAAAATTAAAATTAGCAACGTTAACATTTTAAAGAGACCTTGGAATAATTGTTCAAGTTGAAATTTGTTTTAAATGAAAGATACTAAGTTCACTTTTTAAGATATTTGCAACTTTGGCAATTTTATTCTTATGATAAAATTAAAATTAGCAACGTTAACATTTTAAAGAGTCCTTGGAATAATTGTTCAAGTTGAAATTTGCTTTAAATGAAAGTTACTAAGTTCACTTTTTAAGATATTTGCAACTTTGGCAATTTTATTCTTATGATAAAATTAAAATTAGCAAGGTTAACATTTTAAAGAGACCTTGGAATAATCTTTAAAGTTGAAATTTGCTTTAAATGAAAGTTACTAAGTTCACTTTTTAAGATATTTGCAACTTTGGCAATTTTATTCTTATGATAAAATTAAAATTAGCAACGTTAACATTTTAAAGAGTCCTTGGAATAATTGTTCAAGTTGAAATTTGCTTTAAATGAAAGTTACTAAGTTCACTTTTTAAGATATTTGCAACTTTGGCAATTTTATTCTTATGATAAAATTAAAATTAGCAACGTTAACATTTTAAAGAGTCCTTGGAATAATTGTTCAAGTTGAAATTTGCTTTAAATGAAAGTTACTAAGTTCACTTTTTAAGATATTTGCAAATTTGGCAATTTTATTCTTATGATAAAATTAAAATTAGCAAGGTTAACATTTTAAAGAGACCTTGGAATAATCTTTAAAGTTGAAATTTGCTTTAAATGAAAGTTACTAAGTTCACTTTTTAAGATATTTGCAACTTTGGCAATTTAATTCTTTTGATAAATTTAAAATTAGCAACGTTAACATTTTAAAGAGTCCTTGGAATAATTGTTCAATTTGAAATTTGCTTGAAATGAAAGATACTAAGTTCACTTTTTAAGATATTTGCAACTTTGGCAATTTTATTCTTATGATAAAATTAAAATTAGCAACGTTAACATTTTAAAGAGTCCTTGCAATAATTGTTCAAGTTGAAATTTTCTTTAAATGAAAGTTACTAAGTTCACTTTTTAAGATATTTGCAACTTTGGCAATTTTATTCTTATGATAAAATAAAAATTAGCAACGTTAACATTTTAAAGAGTCCTTGGAATAATTGTTCAAGTTGAAATTTCCTTTAAATGAAAGTTACTAAGTTCACTTTTTAAGATATTTGCAACTTTGGCAATTTTATTCTTATGATAAAATAAAAATTAGCAACGTTAACATTTTAAAGAGTCCTTGGAATAATTGTTCAAGTTGAAATTTCCTTTAAATGAAAGTTACTAAGTTCACTTTTTAAGATATTTGCAACTTTGGCAATTTTATTCTTATGATAAAATTAAAATTAGCAACGTTAACATTTTAAAGAGACCTTGGAATAATTGTTCAAGTTGAAATTTGTTTTAAATGAAAGATACTAAGTTCACTTTTTAAGATATTTGCAACTTTGGCAATTTTATTCTTATGATAAAATTAAAATTAGCAACGTTAACATTTTAAAGAGTCCTTGGAATAATTGTTCAAGTTGAAATTTGCTTTAAATGAAAGTTACTAAGTTCACTTTTTAAGATATTTGCAACTTTGGCAATTTTATTCTTATGATAAAATTAAAATTAGCAAGGTTAACATTTTAAAGAGACCTTGGAATAATCTTTAAAGTTGAAATTTGCTTTAAATGAAAGTTACTAAGTTCACTTTTTAAGATATTTGCAACTTTGGCAATTTTATTCTTATGATAAAATTAAAATTAGCAACGTTAACATTTTAAAGAGTCCTTGGAATAATTGTTCAAGTTGAAATTTGCTTTAAATGAAAGTTACTAAGTTCACTTTTTAAGATATTTGAAACTTTGGCAATTTTATTCTTATGATAAAATTAAAATTAGCAACGTTAACATTTTAAAGAGTCCTTGGAATAATTGTTCAAGTTGAAATTTGCTTTAAATGAAAGTTACTAAGTTCACTTTTTAAGATATTTGCAAATTTGGCAATTTTATTCTTATGATAAAATTAAAATTAGCAAGGTTAACATTTTAAAGAGACCTTGGAATAATCTTTAAAGTTGAAATTTGCTTTAAATGAAAGTTACTAAGTTCACTTTTTAAGATATTTGCAACTTTGGCAATTTAATTCTTTTGATAAATTTAAAATTAGCAACGTTAACATTTTAAAGAGTCCTTGGAATAATTGTTCAATTTGAAATTTGCTTGAAATGAAAGATACTAAGTTCACTTTTTAAGATATTTGCAACTTTGGCAATTTTATTCTTATGATAAAATTAAAATTAGCAACGTTAACATTTTAAAGAGTCCTTGGAATAATTGTTCAAGTTGAAATTTGCTTTAAATGAAAGTTACTAAGTTCACTTTTTAAGATATTTGCAACTTTGGCAATTTTATTCTTATGATAAAATTAAAATTAGCAAGGTTAACATTTTAAAGAGACCTTGGAATAATTGTTCAAGTTGAAATTTGCTTTAAATGAAAGTTACTAAGATCACTTTTTAAGATATTTGCAACTTTGGCAATTTTATTCTTATGATAAAATTAAAATTAGCAACGTTAACATTTTAAAGAGTCCTTGGAATAATTGTTCAAGTTGAAATTTGCTTTAAATGAAAGTTACTAAGTTCACTTTTTAAGATATTTGCAACTTTGGAAATTTCATTCTTATGATAAAATTAAAATTAGCAACGTTAACATTTTAAAGAGACCTTGGAATAATTGTTCAAGTTGAAATTTGCTTTAAATGAAAGTTACTAAGTTCACTTTTTAAGATATTTGCAACTTTGGCAATTTTATTCTTATGATAAAATTAAAATTAGCAACGTTAACATTTTAAAGAGTCCTTGGAATAATTGTTCAAGTTGAAATTTGCTTTAAATGAAAGTTACTAAGTTCACTTTTTAAGATATTTGAAAATTTGGCAATTTTATTCTTATGATAAAATTAAAATTAGCAACGTTAACATTTTAAAGAGACCTTGGAATAATTGTTCAAGTTGAAATTTGCTTTAAATGAAAGTTACTAAGTTCACTTTTTAAGATATTTGCAACTTTGGCAATTTTATTCTTATGATAAAATTAAAATTAGCAAGGTTAACATTTTAAAGAGACCTTGGAATAATCTTTAAAGTTGAAATTTGCTTTAAATGAAAGTTACTAAGTTCACTTTTTAAGATATTTGCAACTTTGGCAATTTTATTCTTATGATAAATATAAAATTAGCAACGTTAACATTTTAAAGAGACCTTGGAATAATTGTTCAAGTTGAAATTTGCTTTAAATGAAAGTGACTAAGTTCACTTTTTAAGATATTTGCAACTTTGGCAATTTTATTCTTATGATAAAAGTAAAATTAGCAACGTTAACATTTTAAAGAGTCCTTGGAATAATTGTTCAAGTTGAAATTTGCTTTAAATGAAAGTTACTAAGTTCACTTTTTAAGATATTTGCAACTTTGGCAATTTTATTCTTATGATAAAATTAAAATTAGCAACGTTAACATTTTAAAGAGACCTTGGAATAATTGTTCAAGTTGAAATTTGCTTTAAATGAAAGTTACTAAGATCACTTTTTAAGATATTTGCAACTTTGGCAATTTTATTCTTATGATAAAATAAAAATTAGCAACGTTAACATTTTAAAGAGTCCTTGGAATAATTGTTCAAGTTGAAATTTCCTTTAAATGAAAGTTACTAAGTTCACTTTTTAAGATATTTGCAACTTTGGCAATTTTATTCTTATGATAAAATTAAAATTAGCAACGTTAACATTTTAAAGAGTCCTTGGAATAATTGTTCAAGTTGAAATTTGCCTTAAATGAAAGTTACTAAGTTCACTTTTTAAGATATTTGCAACTTTGGCAATTTTATTCTTATGATAAAATTAAAATTAGCAACGTTAACATTTTAAAGAGACCTTGGAATAATTGTTCAAGTTGAAATTTGCTTTAAATGAAAGTTACTAAGATCACTTTTTAAGATATTTGCAACTTTGGCAATTTTATTCTTATGATAAAAGTAAAATTAGCAAGGTTAATATTTTAAAGAGTCCTTGGAATAATTGTTCAAGTTGAAATTTTCTTTAAATGAAAGTTACTAAGTTCACTTTTTAAGATATTTGCAACTTTGGCAATTTTATTCTTATGATAAAATAAAAATTAGCAACGTTAACATTTTAAAGAGTCCTTGGAATAATTGTTCAAGTTGAAATTTCCTTTAAATGAAAGTTACTAAGTTCACTTTTTAAGATATTTGCAACTTTGGCAATTTTATTCTTATGATAAAATTAAAATTAGCAACGTTAACATTTTAAAGAGACCTTGGAATAATTGTTCAAGTTGAAATTTGTTTTAAATGAAAGATACTAAGTTCACTTTTTAAGATATTTGCAACTTTGGCAATTTTATTCTTATGATAAAATTAAAATTAGCAACGTTAACATTTTAAAGAGTCCTTGGAATAATTGTTCAAGTTGAAATTTGCTTTAAATGAAAGTTACTAAGTTCACTTTTTAAGATATTTGCAACTTTGGCAATTTTATTCTTATGATAAAATTAAAATTAGCAAGGTTAACATTTTAAAGAGACCTTGGAATAATCTTTAAAGTTGAAATTTGCTTTAAATGAAAGTTACTAAGTTCACTTTTTAAGATATTTGCAACTTTGGCAATTTTATTCTTATGATAAAATTAAAATTAGCAACGTTAACATTTTAAAGAGTCCTTGGAATAATTGTTCAAGTTGAAATTTGCTTTAAATGAAAGTTACTAAGTTCACTTTTTAAGATATTTGCAACTTTGGCAATTTTATTCTTATGATAAAATTAAAATTAGCAACGTTAACATTTTAAAGAGTCCTTGGAATAATTGTTCAAGTTGAAATTTGCTTTAAATGAAAGTTACTAAGTTCACTTTTTAAGATATTTGCAAATTTGGCAATTTTATTCTTATGATAAAATTAAAATTAGCAAGGTTAACATTTTAAAGAGACCTTGGAATAATCTTTAAAGTTGAAATTTGCTTTAAATGAAAGTTACTAAGTTCACTTTTTAAGATATTTGCAACTTTGGCAATTTAATTCTTTTGATAAATTTAAAATTAGCAACGTTAACATTTTAAAGAGTCCTTGGAATAATTGTTCAATTTGAAATTTGCTTGAAATGAAAGATACTAAGTTCACTTTTTAAGATATTTGCAACTTTGGCAATTTTATTCTTATGATAAAATTAAAATTAGCAACGTTAACATTTTAAAGAGACCTTGGAATAATTGTTCAAGTTGAAATTTGCTTTAAATGAAAGTTACTAAGTTCACTTTTTAAGATATTTGCAACTTTGGCAATTTTATTCTTATGATAAAATTAAAATTAGCAAGGTTAACATTTTAAAGAGACCTTGGAATAATCTTTAAAGTTGAAATTTGCTTTAAATGAAAGTTACTAAGTTCACTTTTTAAGATATTTGCAACTTTGGCAATTTTATTCTTATGATAAATATAAAATTAGCAACGTTAACATTTTAAAGAGACCTTGGAATAATTGTTCAAGTTGAAATTTGCTTTAAATGAAAGTGACTAAGTTCACTTTTTAAGATATTTGCAACTTTGGCAATTTTATTCTTATGATAAAAGTAAAATTAGCAACGTTAACATTTTAAAGAGTCCTTGGAATAATTGTTCAAGTTGAAATTTGCTTTAAATGAAAGTTACTAAGTTCACTTTTTAAGATATTTGCAACTTTGGCAATTTTATTCTTATGATAAAATTAAAATTAGCAACGTTAACATTTTAAAGAGACCTTGGAATAATTGTTCAAGTTGAAATTTGCTTTAAATGAAAGTTACTAAGATCACTTTTTAAGATATTTGCAACTTTGGCAATTTTATTCTTATGATAAAATAAAAATTAGCAACGTTAACATTTTAAAGAGTCCTTGGAATAATTGTTCAAGTTGAAATTTCCTTTAAATGAAAGTTACTAAGTTCACTTTTTAAGATATTTGCAACTTTGGCAATTTTATTCTTATGATAAAATTAAAATTAGCAACGTTAACATTTTAAAGAGTCCTTGGAATAATTGTTCAAGTTGAAATTTGCCTTAAATGAAAGTTACTAAGTTCACTTTTTAAGATATTTGCAACTTTGGCAATTTTATTCTTATGATAAAATTAAAATTAGCAACGTTAACATTTTAAAGAGACCTTGGAATAATTGTTCAAGTTGAAATTTGCTTTAAATGAAAGTTACTAAGATCACTTTTTAAGATATTTGCAACTTTGGCAATTTTATTCTTATGATAAAAGTAAAATTAGCAAGGTTAATATTTTAAAGAGTCCTTGGAATAATTGTTCAAGTTGAAATTTTCTTTAAATGAAAGTTACTAAGTTCACTTTTTAAGATATTTGCAACTTTGGCAATTTTATTCTTATGATAAAATAAAAATTAGCAACGTTAACATTTTAAAGAGTCCTTGGAATAATTGTTCAAGTTGAAATTTCCTTTAAATGAAAGTTACTAAGTTCACTTTTTAAGATATTTGCAACTTTGGCAATTTTATTCTTATGATAAAATTAAAATTAGCAACGTTAACATTTTAAAGAGACCTTGGAATAATTGTTCAAGTTGAAATTTGTTTTAAATGAAAGATACTAAGTTCACTTTTTAAGATATTTGCAACTTTGGCAATTTTATTCTTATGATAAAATTAAAATTAGCAACGTTAACATTTTAAAGAGTCCTTGGAATAATTGTTCAAGTTGAAATTTGCTTTAAATGAAAGTTACTAAGTTCACTTTTTAAGATATTTGCAACTTTGGCAATTTTATTCTTATGATAAAATTAAAATTAGCAAGGTTAACATTTTAAAGAGACCTTGGAATAATCTTTAAAGTTGAAATTTGCTTTAAATGAAAGTTACTAAGTTCACTTTTTAAGATATTTGCAACTTTGGCAATTTTATTCTTATGATAAAATTAAAATTAGCAACGTTAACATTTTAAAGAGTCCTTGGAATAATTGTTCAAGTTGAAATTTGCTTTAAATGAAAGTTACTAAGTTCACTTTTTAAGATATTTGCAACTTTGGCAATTTTATTCTTATGATAAAATTAAAATTAGCAACGTTAACATTTTAAAGAGTCCTTGGAATAATTGTTCAAGTTGAAATTTGCTTTAAATGAAAGTTACTAAGTTCACTTTTTAAGATATTTGCAAATTTGGCAATTTTATTCTTATGATAAAATTAAAATTAGCAAGGTTAACATTTTAAAGAGACCTTGGAATAATCTTTAAAGTTGAAATTTGCTTTAAATGAAAGTTACTAAGTTCACTTTTTAAGATATTTGCAACTTTGGCAATTTAATTCTTTTGATAAATTTAAAATTAGCAACGTTAACATTTTAAAGAGTCCTTGGAATAATTGTTCAATTTGAAATTTGCTTGAAATGAAAGATACTAAGTTCACTTTTTAAGATATTTGCAACTTTGGCAATTTTATTCTTATGATAAAATTAAAATTAGCAACGTTAACATTTTAAAGAGTCCTTGCAATAATTGTTCAAGTTGAAATTTTCTTTAAATGAAAGTTACTAAGTTCACTTTTTAAGATATTTGCAACTTTGGCAATTTTATTCTTATGATAAAATAAAAATTAGCAACGTTAACATTTTAAAGAGTCCTTGGAATAATTGTTCAAGTTGAAATTTCCTTTAAATGAAAGTTACTAAGTTCACTTTTTAAGATATTTGCAACTTTGGCAATTTTATTCTTATGATAAAATTAAAATTAGCAACGTTAACATTTTAAAGAGACCTTGGAATAATTGTTCAAGTTGAAATTTGTTTTAAATGAAAGATACTAAGTTCACTTTTTAAGATATTTGCAACTTTGGCAATTTTATTCTTATGATAAAATTAAAATTAGCAACGTTAACATTTTAAAGAGTCCTTGGAATAATTGTTCAAGTTGAAATTTGCTTTAAATGAAAGTTACTAAGTTCACTTTTTAAGATATTTGCAAATTTGGCAATTTTATTCTTATGATAAAATTAAAATTAGCAAGGTTAACATTTTAAAGAGACCTTGGAATAATCTTTAAAGTTGAAATTTGCTTTAAATGAAAGTTACTAAGTTCACTTTTTAAGATATTTGCAACTTTGGCAATTTTATTCTTATGATAAAATTAAAATTAGCAACGTTAACATTTTAAAGAGACCTTGGAATAATTGTTCAAGTTGAAATTTGCTTTAAATGAAAGTTACTAAGATCACTTTTTAAGATATTTGCAACTTTGGCAATTTTATTCTTATGATAAAAGTAAAATTAGCAAGGTTAATATTTTAAAGAGTCCTTGGAATAATTGTTCAAGTTGAAATTTTCTTTAAATGAAAGTTACTAAGTTCACTTTTTAAGATATTTGCAACTTTGGCAATTTTATTCTTATGATAAAATAAAAATTAGCAACGTTAACATTTTAAAGAGTCCTTGGAATAATTGTTCAAGTTGAAATTTCCTTTAAATGAAAGTTACTAAGTTCACTTTTTAAGATATTTGCAACTTTGGCAATTTTATTCTTATGATAAAATTAAAATTAGCAACGTTAACATTTTAAAGAGTCCTTGGAATAATTGTTCAAGTTGAAATTTGCTTTAAATGAAAGTTACTAAGTTCACTTTTTAAGATATTTGCAACTTTGGCAATTTTATTCTTATGATAAAATTAAAATTAGCAAGGTTAACATTTTAAAGAGACCTTGGAATAATCTTTAAAGTTGAAATTTGCTTTAAATGAAAGTTACTAAGTTTACTTTTTAAGATATTTGCAACTTTGGCAATTTTATTCTTATGATAAAATTAAAATTAGCAACGTTAACATTTTAAAGAGTCCTTGGAATAATTGTTCAAGTTGAAATTTGCTTTAAATGAAAGTTACTAAGTTCACTTTTTAAGATATTTGAAACTTTGGCAATTTTATTCTTATGATAAAATTAAAATTAGCAACGTTAACATTTTAAAGAGTCCTTGGAATAATTGTTCAAGTTGAAATTTGCTTTAAATGAAAGTTACTAAGTTCACTTTTTAAGATATTTGCAAATTTGGCAATTTTATTCTTATGATAAAATTAAAATTAGCAAGGTTAACATTTTAAAGAGACCTTGGAATAATCTTTAAAGTTGAAATTTGCTTTAAATGAAAGTTACTAAGTTCACTTTTTAAGATATTTGCAACTTTGGCAATTTAATTCTTTTGATAAATTTAAAATTAGCAACGTTAACATTTTAAAGAGTCCTTGGAATAATTGTTCAAGTTGAAATTTGCTTTAAATGAAAGTTACTAAGTTCACTTTTTAAGATATTTGCAACTTTGGAAATTTCATTCTTATGATAAAATTAAAATTAGCAACGTTAACATTTTAAAGAGACCTTGGAATAATTGTTCAAGTTGAAATTTGCTTTAAATGAAAGTTACTAAGTTCACTTTTTAAGATATTTGCAACTTTGGCAATTTTATTCTTATGATAAAATTAAAATTAGCAACGTTAACATTTTAAAGAGTCCTTGGAATAATTGTTCAAGTTGAAATTTGCTTTAAATGAAAGTTACTAAGTTCACTTTTTAAGTTATTTGAAAATTTGGCAATTTTATTCTTATGATAAATTTAAAATTAGCAACGTTAACATTTTAAAGAGTCCTTGGAATAATTGTTCAAGTTGAAATTTGCTTTAAATGAAAGTTACTAAGTTCACTTTTTAAGATATTTGCAACTTTGGAAATTTCATTCTTATGATAAAATTAAAATTAGCAACGTTAACATTTTAAAGAGAATTTGGAATAATTGTTCAAGTTGAAATTTGCTTTAAATGAAAGTTACTAAGTTCACTTTTTAAGATATTTGCAACTTTGGCAATTTTATTCTTATGATAAAATTAAAATTAGCAACGTTAACATTTTAAAGAGTCCTTGGAATAATTGTTCAAGTTGAAATTTGCTTTAAATGAAAGTTACTAAGTTCACTTTTTAAGATATTTGAAAATTTGGCAATTTTATTCTTATGATAAATTTAAAATTAGCAACGTTAACATTTTAAAGAGTCCTTGGAATAATTGTTCAAGTTGAAATTTGCTTTAAATGAAAGTTACTAAGTTCACTTTTTAAGATATTTGCAACTTTGGCAATTTTATTCTTATGATAAATTTAAAATTAGCAACGTTAACATTTTAAAGAGACCTTGGAATAATTGTTCAAGTTGAAATTTGCTTTAAATAAAAGTTACTAAGTTCACTTTTTAAAATATTTGCAACTTTGGCAATTTTATTCTTATGATAAAAGTAAAATTAGCAACGTTAACATTTTAAAGAGTCCTTGGAATAATTGTTCAAGTTGAAATTTGCTTTAAATGAAAGTTACTAAGTTCACTTTTTAAGATATTTGCAACTTTGGCAATTTTATTCTTATGATAAAATTAAAATTAGCAAGGTTAACATTTTAAAGAGACCTTGGAATAATCTTTAAAGTTGAAATTTGCTTTAAATGAAAGTTACTAAGTTCACTTTTTAAGATATTTGCAACTTTGGTAATTTTATTCTTATGATAAAATTAAAATTAGCAACGTTAACATTTTAAAGAGACCTTGGAATAATTGTTCAAGTTGAAATTTGCTTTAAATGAAAGTTACTAAGTTCACTTTTTAAGATATTTGCAACTTTGGCAATTTTATTCTTATGATAAATTTAAAATTAGCAACGTTAACATTTTAAAGAGTCCTTGGAATAATTGTTCAAGTTGAAATTTGCTTTAAATGAAAGTTACTAAGTTCACTTTTTAAAATATTTGCAACTTTGGCAATTTTATTCTTATGATAAAATTAAAATTAGCAACGTTAACATTTTAAAGCGTTTTTGGAATAGTTGTTCAAGTTGAAATTTGCTTTAAATGAAAGTTACTAAGTTCACTTTTTAAGATATTTGCAACTTTGGCAATTTTATTCTTATGATAAAATTAAAATTAGCAAGGTTAACATTTTAAAGAGACCTTGGAATAATCTTTAAAGTTGAAATTTGCTTTAAATGAAAGTTACTAAGTTCACTTTTTAAGATATTTGCAACTTTGGTAATTTTATTCTTATGATAAAATTAAAATTAGCAACGTTAACATTTTAAAGAGACCTTGGAATAATTGTTCAAGTTGAAATTTGCTTTAAATGAAAGTTACTAAGTTCACTTTTTAAGATATTTGCAACTTTGGCAATTTTATTCTTATGATAAATTTAAAATTAGCAACGTTAACATTTTAAAGAGTCCTTGGAATAATTGTTCAAGTTGAAATTTGCTTTAAATGAAAGTTACTAAGTTCACTTTTTAAGATATTTGCAACTTTGGCAATTTTATTCTTATGATAAAATTAAAATTAGCAACGTTAACATTTTAAAGCGTTTTTGGAATAGTTGTTCAAGTTGAAATTTGCTTTAAATGAAAGTTACTAAGTTCACTTTTTAAGATATTTGCAACTTTGGCAATTTTATTCTTATGATAAAATTAAAATTAGCAACGTTAACATTTTAAAGAGTCCTTGGAATAATTGTTCAAGTTGAAATTTGCTTTAAATGAAAGTTACTAAGTTCACTTTTTAAGATATTTGCAACTTTGGCAATTTTATTCTTATGATAAAATTAAAATTAGCAAGGTTAACATTTTAAAGAGACCTTGGAATAATCTTTAAAGTTGAAATTTGCTTTAAATGAAAGTTACTAAGTTCACTTTTTAAGATATTTGCAACTTTGGTAATTTTATTCTTATGATAAAATTAAAATTAGCAACGTTAACATTTTAAAGAGACCTTGGAATAATTGTTCAAGTTGAAATTTGCTTTAAATGAAAGTTACTAAGTTCACTTTTTAAGATATTTGCAACTTTGGCAATTTTATTCTTATGATAAATTTAAAATTAGCAACGTTAACATTTTAAAGAGTCCTTGGAATAATTGTTCAAGTTGAAATTTGCTTTAAATGAAAGTTACTAAGTTCACTTTTTAAAATATTTGCAACTTTGGCAATTTTATTCTTATGATAAAAGTAAAATTAGCAACGTTAACATTTTAAAGAGTCCTTGGAATAATTGTTCAAGTTGAAATTTGCTTTAAATGAAAGTTACTAAGTTCACTTTTTAAAATATTTGCAACTTTGGCAATTTTATTCTTATGATAAAAGTAAAATTAGCAACGTTAACATTTTAAAGAGTCCTTGGAATAATTGTTCAAGTTGAAATTTGCTTTAAATGAAAGTTACTAAGTTCACTTTTTAAGATATTTGCAACTTTGGCAATTTTATTCTTATGATAAAATTAAAATTAGCAAGGTTAACATTTTAAAGAGACCTTGGAATAATTTTTAAAGTTGAAATTTGCTTTAAATGAAAGTTACTAAGTTCACTTTTTAAGATATTTGCAACTTTGGTAATTTTATTCTTATGATAAAATTAAAATTAGCAACGTTAACATTTTAAAGAGACCTTGGAATAATTGTTCAAGTTGAAATTTGCTTTAAATGAAAGTTACTAAGTTCACTTTTTAAGATATTTGCAACTTTGGCAATTTTATTCTTATGATAAAAGTAAAATTAGCAGCGTTAACATTTTAAAGAGACCTTGGAATAATTGTTCAAGTTGAAATTTGCTTTAAATGAAAGTTACTAAGTTCACTTTTTAAGATATTTGCAACTTTGGCAATTTTATTCTTATGATAAATTTAAAATTAGCAACGTTAACATTTTAAAGAGACCTTGGAATAATTGTTCAAGTTGAAATTTGCTTTAAATGAAAGTTACTAAGTTCACTTTTTAAAATATTTGCAACTTTGGCAATTTTATTCTTATGATAAAATTAAAATTAGCAACGTTAACATTTTAAAGAGTCCTTGGAATAATTGTTCAAGTTGAAATTTGCTTTAAATGAAAGTTACTAAGTTCACTTTTTAAGATATTTGCAACTTTGGCAATTTTATTCTTATGATAAAATTAAAATTAGCAACGTTAACATTTTAAAGAGACCTTGGAATAATCTTTAAAGTTGAAATTTGCTTTAAATGAAAGTTACTAAGTTCACTTTTTAAGATATTTGCAACTTTGGTAATTTTATTCTTATGATAAAATTAAAATTAGCAACGTTAACATTTTAAAGAGACCTTGGAATAATTGTTCAAGTTGAAATTTGCTTTAAATGAAAGTTACTAAGTTCACTTTTTAAGATATTTGCAACTTTGGCAATTTTATTCTTATGATAAATTTAAAATTAGCAACGTTAACATTTTAAAGAGTCCTTGGAATAATTGTTCAAGTTGAAATTTGCTTTAAATGAAAGTTACTAAGTTCACTTTTTAAGATATTTGCAACTTTGGCAATTTTATTCTTATGATAAAATTAAAATTAGCAACGTTAACATTTTAAAGAGTCTTTGGAATAGTTGTTCAAGTTGAAATTTGCTTTAAATGAAAGTTACTAAGTTCACTTTTTAAGATATTTGCAACTTTGGCAATTTTATTCTTATGATAAAATTAAAATTAGCAACGTTAACATTTTAAAGAGTCCTTGGAATAATTGTTCAAGTTGAAATTTGCTTTAAATGAAAGTTACTAAGTTCACTTTTTAAGATATTTGCAACTTTGGCAATTTTATTCTTATGATAAATTTAAAATTAGCAAGGTTAACATTTTAAAGAGTCCTTGGAATAATTGTTCAAGTTGAAATTTGCTTTAAATGAAAGTTACTAAGTTCACTTTTTAAGATATTTGCAACTTTGGCAATTTTATTCTTATGATAAAATTAAAATTAGCAAGGTTAACATTTTAAAGAGACCTTGGAATAATTTTTAAAGTTGAAATTTGCTTTAAATGAAAGTTACTAAGTTCACTTTTTAAGATATTTGCAACTTTGGTAATTTTATTCTTATGATAAAATTAAAATTAGCAACGTTAACATTTTAAAGAGACCTTGGAATAATTGTTCAAGTTGAAATTTGCTTTAAATGAAAGTTACTAAGTTCACTTTTTAAGATATTTGCAACTTTGGCAATTTTATTCTTATGATAAAAGTAAAATTAGCAGCGTTAACATTTTAAAGAGACCTTGGAATAATTGTTCAAGTTGAAATTTGCTTTAAATGAAAGTTACTAAGTTCACTTTTTAAGATATTTGCAACTTTGGCAATTTTATTCTTATGATAAATTTAAAATTAGCAACGTTAACATTTTAAAGAGACCTTGGAATAATTGTTCAAGTTGAAATTTGCTTTAAATGAAAGTTACTAAGTTCACTTTTTAAAATATTTGCAACTTTGGCAATTTTATTCTTATGATAAAATTAAAATTAGCAACGTTAACATTTTAAAGAGTCCTTGGAATAATTGTTCAAGTTGAAATTTGCTTTAAATGAAAGTTACTAAGTTCACTTTTTAAGATATTTGCAACTTTGGCAATTTTATTCTTATGATAAAATTAAAATTAGCAACGTTAACATTTTAAAGAGACCTTGGAATAATCTTTAAAGTTGAAATTTGCTTTAAATGAAAGTTACTAAGTTCACTTTTTAAGATATTTGCAACTTTGGTAATTTTATTCTTATGATAAAATTAAAATTAGCAACGTTAACATTTTAAAGAGACCTTGGAATAATTGTTCAAGTTGAAATTTGCTTTAAATGAAAGTTACTAAGTTCACTTTTTAAGATATTTGCAACTTTGGCAATTTTATTCTTATGATAAATTTAAAATTAGCAACGTTAACATTTTAAAGAGTCCTTGGAATAATTGTTCAAGTTGAAATTTGCTTTAAATGAAAGTTACTAAGTTCACTTTTTAAGATATTTGCAACTTTGGCAATTTTATTCTTATGATAAAATTAAAATTAGCAACGTTAACATTTTAAAGAGTCTTTGGAATAGTTGTTCAAGTTGAAATTTGCTTTAAATGAAAGTTACTAAGTTCACTTTTTAAGATATTTGCAACTTTGGCAATTTTATTCTTATGATAAAATTAAAATTAGCAACGTTAACATTTTAAAGAGTCCTTGGAATAATTGTTCAAGTTGAAATTTGCTTTAAATGAAAGTTACTAAGTTCACTTTTTAAGATATTTGCAACTTTGGCAATTTTATTCTTATGATAAATTTAAAATTAGCAAGGTTAACATTTTAAAGAGACCTTGGAATAATCTTTAAAGTTGAAATTTGCTTTAAATGAAAGTTACTAAGTTCACTTTTTAAGATATTTGCAACTTTGGTAATTTTATTCTTATGATAAAATTAAAATTAGCAACGTTAACATTTTAAAGAGACCTTGGAATAATTGTTCAAGTTGAAATTTGCTTTAAATGAAAGTTACTAAGTTCACTTTTTAAGATATTTGCAACTTTGGCAATTTTATTCTTATGATAAATTTAAAATTAGCAACGTTAACATTTTAAAGAGTCCTTGGAATAATTGTTCAAGTTGAAATTTGCTTTAAATGAAAGTTACTAAGTTCACTTTTTAAGATATTTGCAACTTTGGCAATTTTATTCTTATGATAAAATTAAAATTAGCAACGTTAACATTTTAAAGAGTCTTTGGAATAGTTGTTCAAGTTGAAATTTGCTTTAAATGAAAGTTACTAAGTTCACTTTTTAAGATATTTGCAACTTTGGCAATTTTATTCTTATGATAAAATTAGCAACGTTAACATTTTAAAGAGTCCTTGGAATAATTGTTCAAGTTGAAATTTGCTTTAAATGAAAGTTACTAAGTTCACTTTTTAAGATATTTGCAACTTTGGCAATTTTATTCTTATGATAAAATTAAAATTAGCAACGTTAACATTTTAAAGAGACCTTGGAATAATCTTTAAAGTTGAAATTTGCTTTAAATGAAAGTTACTAAGTTCACTTTTTAAGATATTTGCAACTTTGGCAATTTTATTCTTATGATAAAATTAAAATTAGCAACGTTAACATTTTAAAGAGACCTTGGAATAATTGTTCAAGTTGAAATTTTCTTTAAATGAAAGTTACTAAGTTCACTTTTTAAGATATTTGCAACTTTGGCAATTTTATTCTTATGATAAAATTAAAATTAGCAACGTTAACATTTTAAAGAGTCCTTGGAATAATTGTTCAAGTTGAAATTTGCTTTAAATGAAAGTTACTAAGTTCACTTTTTAAGATATTTGCAACTTTGGCAATTTTATTCTTATGATAAAATTAAAATTAGCAACGTTAACATTTTAAAGAGTCCTTGGAATAATTGTTCAAGTTGAAATTTGCTTTAAATGAAAGTTACTAAGTTCACTTTTTAAGATATTTGCAACTTTGGCAATTTTATTCTTATGATAAAATAAAAATTAGCAAGGTTAACATTTTAAAGAGACCTTGGAATAATCTTTAATGTTGAAATTTTCTTTAAATGAAAGTTACTAAGTTCACTTTTTAAGATATTTGCAACTTTGGCAATTTTATTCTTATGATAAAATTAAAATTAGCAACGTTAACATTTTAAAGAGACCTTGGAATAATTGTTCAAGTTGAAATTTGCTTTAAATGAAAGTTGCTAAGTTCACTTTTTAAGATATTTGCAACTTTGGCAATTTTATTCTTATGATAAATTTAAAATTAGCAACGTTAACATTTTAAAGAGTCCTTGGAATAATTGTTCAAGTTGAAATTTGCTTTAAATGAAAGTTACTAACTTCACTTTTTAAGATATTTGCAACTTTGGCAATTTTATTCTTATGATAAAATTAAAATTAGCAACGTTAACATTTTAAAGAGTCCTTGGAATAGTTGTTCAAGTTGAAATTTGCTTTAAATGAAAGTTACTAAGTTCACTTTTTAAGATATTTGCAACTTTGGCAATTTTATTCTTATGATAAAATTAAAATTAGCAACGTTAACATTTTAAAGAGTCCTTGGAATAATTGTTCAAGTTGAAATTTGCTTTAAATGAAAGTTGCTAAGTTCACTTTTTAAGATATTTGCAACTTTGGCAATTTTATACTTATGATAAAATTAAAATTAGCAACGTTAACATTTTAAAGAGACCTTGGAATAATCTTTAAAGTTGAAATTTGCTTTAAATGAAAGTTACTAAGTTCACTTTTTAAGATATTTGCAACTTTGGCAATTTTATTCTTATGATAAAATTAAAATTAGCAACGTTAACATTTTAAAGAGACCTTGGAATAGTTGTTCAAGTTGAAATTTGCTTTAAATGAAAGTTACTAAGTTCAATTTTTAAGATATTTGCAACTTTGGCAATTTTATTCTTATGATAAAATTAGCAACGTTAACATTTTAAAGAGTCCTTGGAATAATTGTTCAAGTTGAAATTTGCTTTAAATGAAAGTTACTAAGTTCACTTTTTAAGATATTTGCAACTTTGGCAATTTTATTCTTATGATAAAATTAAAATTAGCAACGTTAACATTTTAAAGAGACCTTGGAATAATCTTTAAAGTTGAAATTTGCTTTAAATGAAAGTTACTAAGTTCACTTTTTAAGATATTTGCAACTTTGGCAATTTTATTCTTATGATAAAATTAAAATTAGCAACGTTAACATTTTAAAGAGACCTTGGAATAATTGTTCAAGTTGAAATTTTCTTTAAATGAAAGTTACTAAGTTCACTTTTTAAGATATTTGCAACTTTGGCAATTTTATTCTTATGATAAAATTAAAATTAGCAACGTTAACATTTTAAAGAGTCCTTGGAATAATTGTTCAAGTTGAAATTTGCTTTAAATGAAAGTTACTAAGTTCACTTTTTAAGATATTTGCAACTTTGGCAATTTTATTCTTATGATAAAATTAAAATTAGCAACGTTAACATTTTAAAGAGTCCTTGGAATAATTGTTCAAGTTGAAATTTGCTTTAAATGAAAGTTACTAAGTTCACTTTTTAAGATATTTGCAACTTTGGCAATTTTATTCTTATGATAAAATAAAAATTAGCAAGGTTAACATTTTAAAGAGACCTTGGAATAATCTTTAATGTTGAAATTTTCTTTAAATGAAAGTTACTAAGTTCACTTTTTAAGATATTTGCAACTTTGGCAATTTTATTCTTATGATAAAATTAAAATTAGCAACGTTAACATTTTAAAGAGACCTTGGAATAATTGTTCAAGTTGAAATTTGCTTTAAATGAAAGTTGCTAAGTTCACTTTTTAAGATATTTGCAACTTTGGCAATTTTATTCTTATGATAAATTTAAAATTAGCAACGTTAACATTTTAAAGAGTCCTTGGAATAATTGTTCAAGTTGAAATTTGCTTTAAATGAAAGTTACTAACTTCACTTTTTAAGATATTTGCAACTTTGGCAATTTTATTCTTATGATAAAATTAAAATTAGCAACGTTAACATTTTAAAGAGTCCTTGGAATAGTTGTTCAAGTTGAAATTTGCTTTAAATGAAAGTTACTAAGTTCACTTTTTAAGATATTTGCAACTTTGGCAATTTTATTCTTATGATAAAATTAAAATTAGCAACGTTAACATTTTAAAGAGTCCTTGGAATAATTGTTCAAGTTGAAATTTGCTTTAAATGAAAGTTGCTAAGTTCACTTTTTAAGATATTTGCAACTTTGGCAATTTTATACTTATGATAAAATTAAAATTAGCAACGTTAACATTTTAAAGAGACCTTGGAATAATCTTTAAAGTTGAAATTTGCTTTAAATGAAAGTTACTAAGTTCACTTTTTAAGATATTTGCAACTTTGGCAATTTTATTCTTATGATAAAATTAAAATTAGCAACGTTAACATTTTAAAGAGACCTTGGAATAATTGTTCAAGTTGAAATTTGCTTTAAATGAAAGTTACTAAGTTCACTTTTTAAGATATTTGCAACTTTGGCAATTTTATTCTTATGATAAAATTAAAATTAGCAACGTTAACATTTTAAAGAGACCTTGGAATAATCTTTAAAGTTGAAATTTGCTTTAAATGAAAGTTACTAAGTTCACTTTTTAAGATATTTGCAACTTTGGCAATTTTATTCTTATGATAAAATTAAAATTAGCAACGTTAACATTTTAAATAGACCTTGGAATAATCTTTAAAGTTGAAATTTGCTTTAAATGAAAGTTACTAAGTTCACTTTTTAAGATATTTGCAACTTTGGCAATTTTATTCTTATGATAAAATTAAAATTAGCAACGTTAACATTTTAAAGAGACCTTGGAATAATTGTTCAAGTTGAAATTTGCTTTAAATGAAAGTTACTAAGTTCACTTTTTAAGATATTTGCAACTTTGGCAATTTTATTCTTATGATAAAATTAAAATTAGCAAGGTTAACATTTTAAAGAGTCCTTGGAATAATTGTTCAAGTTGAAATTTGCTTTAAATGAAAGTTACTAAGTTCACTTTTTAAGATATTTGCAACTTTGGCAATTTTATTCTTATGATAAAATTAAAATTAGCAACGTTAACATTTTAAATAGACCTTGGAATAATCTTTAAAGTTGAAATTTGCTTTAAATGAAAGTTACTAAGTTCACTTTTTAAGATATTTGCAACTTTGGCAATTTTATTCTTATGATAAAATTAAAATTAGCAAGGTTAACATTTTAAAGAGACCTTGGAATAATCTTTAAAGTTGAAATTTGCTTTAAATGAAAGTTACTAAGTTCACTTTTTAAGATATTTGCAACTTTGGCAATTTTATTCTTATGATAAAATTAAAATTAGCAACGTTAACATTTTAAAGAGTCTTTGGAATAGTTGTTCAAGTTGAAATTTGCTTTAAATGAAAGTTACTAAGTTCACTTTTTAAGATATTTGAAACTTTGGCAATTTTATTCTTATGATAAAATTAAAATTAGCAACGTTAACATTTTAAAGAGTCCTTGGAATAATTGTTCAAGTTGAAATTTGCTTTAAATGAAAGTTACTAAGTTCACTTTTTAAGATATTTGCAACTTTGGCAATTTTATTCTTATGATAAAATTAAAATTAGCAACGTTAACATTTTAAAGAGACCTTGGAATAATCTTTAAAGTTGAAATTTGCTTTAAATGAAAGTTACTAAGTTCACTTTTTAAGATATTTGCAACTTTGGCAATTTTATTCTTATGATAAAATTTAAATTAGCAACGTTAACAGTTTAAAGAGACCTTGGAATAATTGTTCAAGTTGAAATTTGCTTTAAATGAAAGTTACTAAGTTCACTTTTTAAGATATTTGAAACTTTGGCAATTTTATTCTTATGATAAAATTAAAATTAGCAACGTTAACATTTTAAAGAGTCCTTGGAATAATTGTTCAAGTTGAAATTTGCTTTAAATGAAAGTTACTAAGTTCACTTTTTAAGATATTTGCAACTTTGGCAATTTTATTCTTATGATAAAATAAAAATTAGCAAGGTTAACATTTTAAAGAGACCTTGGAATAATTTTTAAAGTTGAAATTTGCTTTAAATGAAAGTTACTAAGTTCACTTTTTAAGATATTTGAAACTTTGGCAATTTTATTCTTATGATAAAATTAAAATTAGCAACGTTAACATTTTAAAGAGATCTTGGAATAATTGTTCAAGTTGAAATTTGCTTTAAATGAAAGTTACTAAGTTCACTTTTTAAGATATTTGAAACTTTGGCAATTTTATTCTTATGATAAATTTAAAATTAGCAACGTTAACATTTTAAAGAGTCCTTGGAATAATTGTTCAAGTTGAAATTTGCTTTAAATGAAAGTTACTAAGTTCACTTTTTAAGATATTTGAAAATTTGGCAATTTTATTCTTTTGATAAATTTAAAATTAGCAACGTTAACATTTTAAAGAGTCCTTGGAATAATTGTTCAAGTTGAAATTTGCTTTAAATGAAAGTTACTAAGTTCACTTTTTAAAATATTTGCAACTTTGGCAATTTTATTCTTATGATAAAATTAAAATTAGCAACGTTAACATTTTAAAGAGTCCTTGGAATAATTGTTCAAGTTGAAATTTGCTTTAAATGAAAGTTACTAAGTTCACTTTTTAAGATATTTGCAACTTTGGCAATTTTATTCTTATGATAAAATTAAAATTAGCAACGTTAACATTTTAAAGAGACCTTGGAATAATTGTTCAAGTTGAAATTTGCTTTAAATGAAAGTTACTAAGTTCACTTTTTAAGATATTTGCAACTTTGGCAAATTTATTCTTATGATAAAATTAAAATTAGCAACGTTAACATTTTAAAGAGTCCTTGGAATAATTGTTCAAGTTGAAATTTGCTTTAAATGAAAGTTACTAAGTTCACTTTTTAAGATATTTGAAACTTTGGCAATTTTATTCTTATGATAAATTTAAAATTAGCAACGTTAACATTTTAAAGAGACCTTGGAATAATTGTTCAAGTTGAAATTTGCTTTAAATGAAAGTTACTAAGTTCACTTTTTAAGATATTTGCAACTTTGGCAATTTTATTCTTATGATAAAATTAAAATTAGCAACGTTAACATTTTAAAGAGACCTTGAAATAATTGTTCAAGTTGAAATTTGCTTTAAATGAAAGTTACTAAGTTCACTTTTTAAGATATTTGCAACTTTGGCAATTTTATTCTTATGATAAAATTAAAATTAGCAACGTTAACATTTTAAAGAGTCCTTGGAATAATTGTTCAAGTTGAAATTTGCTTTAAATGAAAGTTACTAAGTTCACTTTTTAAGATATTTGCAACTTTGGCAATTTTATTCTTATGATAAAATTAAAATTAGCAACGTTAACATTTTAAAGAGACCTTGGAATAATTGTTCAAGTTGAAATTTGCTTTAAATGAAAGTTACTAAGTTCACTTTTTAAGATATTTGCAACTTTGGCAAATTTATTCTTATGATAAAATTAAAATTAGCAACGTTAACATTTTAAAGAGTCCTTGGAATAATTGTTCAAGTTGAAATTTTCTTTAAATGAAAGTTACTAAGTTCACTTTTTAAGATATTTGCAACTTTGGCAATTTTATTCTTATGATAAATTTAAAATTAGCAACGTTAACATTTTAAAGAGACCTTGGAATAATTGTTAAAGTTGAAATTTGCTTTAAATGAAAGTTACTAAGTTCACTTTTTAAGATATTTGAAACTTTGGCAATTTTATTCTTATGATAAATTTAAAATTAGCAACGTTAACATTTTAAAGAGACCTTGGAATAATTGTTCAAGTTGAAATTTGCTTTAAATGAAAGTTACTAAGTTCACTTTTTAAGATATTTGCAACTTTGGCAATTTTATTCTTATGATAAAATTAAAATTAGCAACGTTAACATTTTAAAGAGACCTTGGAATAATCTTTAAAGTTGAAATTTGCTTTAAATGAAAGTTACTAAGTTCACTTTTTAAGATATTTGCAACTTTGGCAATTTTATTCTTATGATAAAATTAAAATTAGCAACGTTAACATTTTAAAGAGTCCTTGGAATAATTGTTCAAGTTTAAATTTGCTTTAAATGAAAGTTACTAAGTTCACTTTTTAAGATATTTGCAACTTTGGCAATTTTATTCTTATGATAAATTTAAAATTAGCAACGTTAACATTTTAAAGAGACCTTGGAATAATTGTTCAAGTTGAAATTTGCTTTACTTGAAAGTTACTAAGTTCACTTTTTAAGATATTTGCAACTTTGGCAATTTTATTCTTATGATAAAATTAAAATTAGCAACGTTAACATTTTAAAGAGACCTTGGAATAATTGTTCAAGTTGAAATTTGCTTTAAATGAAAGTTACTAAGTTCACTTTTTAAGATATTTGCAACTTTGGCAAATTTATTCTTATGATAAAATTAAAATTAGCAACGTTAACATTTTAAAGAGTCCTTGGAATAATTGTTCAAGTTGAAATTTGCTTTAAATGAAAGTTACTAAGTTCACTTTTTAAGATATTTGAAACTTTGGCAATTTTATTCTTATGATAAATTTAAAATTAGCAACGTTAACATTTTAAAGAGACCTTGGAATAATTGTTCAAGTTGAAATTTGCTTTAAATGAAAGTTACTAAGTTCACTTTTTAAGATATTTGCAACTTTGGCAATTTTATTCTTATGATAAAATTAAAATTAGCAACGTTAACATTTTAAAGAGACCTTGAAATAATTGTTCAAGTTGAAATTTGCTTTAAATGAAAGTTACTAAGTTCACTTTTTAAGATATTTGCAACTTTGGCAATTTTATTCTTATGATAAAATTAAAATTAGCAACGTTAACATTTTAAAGAGTCCTTGGAATAATTGTTCAAGTTGAAATTTGCTTTAAATGAAAGTTACTAAGTTCACTTTTTAAGATATTTGCAACTTTGGCAATTTTATTATTATGATAAAATTAAAATTAGCAACGTTAACATTTTAAAGAGACCTTGGAATAATTGTTCAAGTTGAAATTTGCTTTAAATGAAAGTTACTAAGTTCACTTTTTAAGATATTTGCAACTTTGGCAAATTTATTCTTATGATAAAATTAAAATTAGCAACGTTAACATTTTAAAGAGTCCTTGGAATAATTGTTCAAGTTGAAATTTTCTTTAAATGAAAGTTACTAAGTTCACTTTTTAAGATATTTGCAACTTTGGCAATTTTATTCTTATGATAAATTTAAAATTAGCAACGTTAACATTTTAAAGAGACCTTGGAATAATTGTTCAAGTTGAAATTTGCTTTAAATGAAAGTTACTAAGTTCACTTTTTAAGATATTTGCAACTTTGGCAATTTTATTCTTATGATAAAATTAAAATTAGCAACGTTAACATTTTAAAGAGACCTTGGAATAATTGTTCAAGTTGAAATTTGCTTTACTTGAAAGTTACTAAGTTCACTTTTTAAGATATTTGCAACTTTGGCAATTTTATTCTTATGATAAAATTAAAATTAGCAACGTTAACATTTTAAAGAGTCCTTGGAATAATTGTTCAAGTTTAAATTTGCTTTAAATGAAAGTTACTAAGTTCACTTTTTAAGATATTTGCAACTTTGGCAATTTTATTCTTATGATAAAATTAAAATTAGCAACGTTAACATTTTAAAGAGTCCTTGGAATAATTGTTCAAGTTGAAATTTGCTTTAAATGAAAGTTACTAAGTTCACTTTTTAAGATATTTGAAACTTTGGCAATTTTATTCTTATGATAAATTTAAAATTAGCAACGTTAACATTTTAAAGAGACCTTGGAATAATTGTTCAAGTTGAAATTTGCTTTAAATGAAAGTTACTAATTTCACTTTTTAAGATATTTGCAACTTTGGCAATTTTATTCTTATGATAAAATTAAAATTAGCAACGTTAACATTTTAAAGAGACCTTGGAATAATTGTTCAAGTTGAAATTTGCTTTAAATGAAAGTTACTAAGTTCACTTTTTAAGATATTTGAAACTTTGGCAATTTTATTCTTATGATAAATTTAAAATTAGCAACGTTAACATTTTAAAGAGACCTTGGAAGAATTGTTCAAGTTGAAATTTGCTTTAAATGAAAGTTACTAAGTTCACTTTTTAAGATATTTGCAACTTTGGCAATTTTATTCTTATGATAAAATTAAAATTAGCAACGTTAACATTTTAAAGAGACCTTGGAATAATTGTTCAAGTTGAAATTTGCTTTACTTGAAAGTTACTAAGTTCACTTTTTAAGATATTTGCAACTTTGGCAATTTTATTCTTATGATAAAATTAAAATTAGCAACGTTAACATTTTAAAGAGTCCTTGGAATAATTGTTCAAGTTTAAATTTGCTTTAAATGAAAGTTACTAAGTTCACTTTTTAAGATATTTGCAACTTTGGCAATTTTATTCTTATGATAAAATTAAAATTAGCAACGTTAACATTTTAAAGAGTCCTTGGAATAATTGTTCAAGTTGAAATTTGCTTTAAATGAAAGTTACTAAGTTCACTTTTTAAGATATTTGAAACTTTGGCAATTTTATTCTTATGATAAATTTAAAATTAGCAACGTTAACATTTTAAAGAGACCTTGGAATAATTGTTCAAGTTGAAATTTGCTTTAAATGAAAGTTACTAATTTCACTTTTTAAGATATTTGCAACTTTGGCAATTTTATTCTTATGATAAAATTAAAATTAGCAACGTTAACATTTTAAAGAGACCTTGGAATAATTGTTCAAGTTGAAATTTGCTTTAAATGAAGGTTACTAAGTTCACTTTTTAAGATATTTGCAACTTTGGCAATTTTATTCTTATGATAAAATTAAAATTAGCAACGTTAACATTTTAAAGAGTCCTTGGAATAATTGTTCAAGTTGAAATTTGCTTTAAATGAAAGTTACTAAGTTCACTTTTTAAGATATTTGCAACTTTGGCAATTTTATTCTTATGATAAAATTAGCAACGTTAACATTTTAAAGAGTCCTTGGAATAATTGTTCAAGTTGAAATTTGCTTTAAATGAAAGTTACTAAGTTAACTTTTTAAGATATTTGAAACTTTGGCAATTTTATTCTTATGATAAAATTAAAATTAGCAACGTTAACATTTTAAAGAGTCCTTGGAATAATTGTTCAAGTTGAAATTTGCTTTAAATGAAAGTTACTAAGTTCACTTTTTAAGATATTTGCAACTTTGGCAATTTTATTCTTATGATAAATTTAAAATTAGCAACGTTAACATTTTAAAGAGTCCTTGGAATAATTGTTCAAGTTGAAATTTGCTTTAAATGAAAGTTACTAAGTTCACTTTTTAAGATATTTGCAACTTTGGCAATTTTATTCTTATGATAAATTTAAAATTAGCAACGTTAACATTTTAAAGAGTCCTTGGAATAATTGTTCAAGTTGAAATTTGCTTTAAATGAAAGTTACTAAGTTCACTTTTTAAGATATTTGAAACTTTGGCAATTATATTCTTATGATAAATTTAAAATTAGCAACGTTAACATTTTAAAGAGACCTTGGAATAATTGTTCAAGTTGAAATTTGCTTTAAATGAAAGTTACTAATTTCACTTTTTAAGATATTTGCAACTTTGGTAATTTTCTTCTTATGATAAAATTAAAATTAGCAACGTTAACATTTTAAAGAGACCTTGGAATAATTGTTCAAGTTGAAATTTGCTTTAAATGAAAGTTACTAAGTTCACTTTTTAAGATATTTGCAACTTTGGCAATTTTATTATTATGATAAAATTAAAATTAGCAACGTTAACATTTTAAAGAGTCCTTGGAATAATTGTTCAAGTTGAAATTTGCTGAAAATGAAAGTTACTAAGTTCACTTTTTAAGATATTTGCAACTTTGGCAATTTTATTCTTATGATAAAATTAAAATTAGCAACGTTAACATTTTAAAGAGACCTTGGAATAATTGTTCAAGTTGAAATTTTCTTTAAATGAAAGTTACTAAGTTCACTTTTTAAGATATTTGCAACTTTGGCAATTTTATTCTTATGATAAAATTAAAATTAGCAACGTTAAAATTTTAAAGAGTCCTTGGAATAATTGTTCAAGTTGAAATTTGCTTTAAATGAAAGTTACTAAGTTCACTTTTTAAGATATTTGCAACTTTGGCAATTTTATTCTTATGATAAAATTAAAATTAGCAACGTTAACATTTTAAAGAGACCTTGGAATAATTGTTCAAGTTGAAATTTGCTTTAAATGAAAGTTACTAAGTTCACTTTTTAAGATATTTGCAACTTTGGCAATTTTATTCTTATGATAAAATTAAAATTAGCAACGTTAACATTTTAAAGAGATCTTGGAATAATTGTTCAAGTTGAAATTTGCTTTAAATGAAAGTTACTAAGTTCACTTTTTAAGATATTTGAAACTTTGGCAATTTTATTCTTATGATAAATTTAAAATTAGCAACGTTAACATTTTAAAGAGACCTTGGAATAATTGTTCAAGTTGAAATTTGCTTTAAATGAAAGTTACTAAGTTCACTTTTTAAGATATTTGCAACTTTGGCAATTTTATTCTTATGATAAAATTAAAATTAGCAACGTTAACATTTTAAAGAGACCTTGGAATAATTGTTCAAGTTGAAATTTGCTTTACTTGAAAGTTACTAAGTTCACTTTTTAAGATATTTGCAACTTTGGCAATTTTATTCTTATGATAAAATTAAAATTAGCAACGTTAACATTTTAAAGAGTCCTTGGAATAATTGTTCAAGTTTAAATTTGCTTTAAATGAAAGTTACTAAGTTCACTTTTTAAGATATTTGCAACTTTGGCAATTTTATTCTTATGATAAAATTAAAATTAGCAACGTTAACATTTTAAAGAGTCCTTGGAATAATTGTTCAAGTTGAAATTTGCTTTAAATGAAAGTTACTAAGTTCACTTTTTAAGATATTTGAAACTTTGGCAATTTTATTCTTATGATAAATTTAAAATTAGCAACGTTAACATTTTAAAGAGACCTTGGAATAATTGTTCAAGTTGAAATTTGCTTTAAATGAAAGTTACTAAGTTCACTTTTTAAGATATTTGAAACTTTGGCAATTTTATTCTTATGATAAATTTAAAATTAGCAACGTTAACATTTTAAAGAGACCTTGGAATAATTGTTCAAGTTGAAATTTGCTTTAAATGAAAGTTACTAATTTCACTTTTTAAGATATTTGCAACTTTGGCAATTTTATTCTTATGATAAAATTAAAATTAGCAACGTTAACATTTTAAAGAGACCTTGGAATAATTGTTCAAGTTGAAATTTGCTTTAAATGAAGGTTACTAAGTTCACTTTTTAAGATATTTGCAACTTTGGCAATTTTATTCTTATGATAAAATTAAAATTAGCAACGTTAACATTTTAAAGAGTCCTTGGAATAATTGTTCAAGTTGAAATTTGCTTTAAATGAAAGTTACTAAGTTCACTTTTTAAGATATTTGCAACTTTGGCAATTTTATTCTTATGATAAAATTAGCAACGTTAACATTTTAAAGAGTCCTTGGAATAATTGTTCAAGTTGAAATTTGCTTTAAATGAAAGTTACTAAGTTCACTTTTTAAGATATTTGAAACTTTGGCAATTTTATTCTTATGATAAAATTAAAATTAGCAACGTTAACATTTTAAAGAGTCCTTGGAATAATTGTTCAAGTTGAAATTTGCTTTAAATGAAAGTTACTAAGTTCACTTTTTAAGATATTTGCAACTTTGGCAATTTTATTCTTATGATAAATTTAAAATTAGCAACGTTAACATTTTAAAGAGTCCTTGGAATAATTGTTCAAGTTGAAATTTGCTTTAAATGAAAGTTACTAAGTTCACTTTTTAAGATATTTGCAACTTTGGCAATTTTATTCTTATGATAAATTTAAAATTAGCAACGTTAACATTTTAAAGAGACCTTGGAATAATTGTTGAAGTTGAAATTTGCTTTAAATGAAAGTTACTAAGTTCACTTTTTAAGATATTTGCAACTTTGGCAATTATATTCTTATGATAAATTTAAAATTAGCAACGTTAACATTTTAAAGAGACCTTGGAATAATTGTTCAAGTTGAAATTTGCTTTAAATGAAAGTTACTAATTTCACTTTTTAAGATATTTGCAACTTTGGTAATTTTCTTCTTATGATAAAATTAAAATTAGCAACGTTAACATTTTAAAGAGACCTTGGAATAATTGTTCAAGTTTAAATTTGCTTTAAATGAAAGTTACTAAGTTCACTTTTTAAGATATTTGCAACTTTGGCAATTTTATTCTTATGATAAAATTAAAATTAGCAACGTTAACATTTTAAAGAGTCCTTGGAATAATTGTTCAAGTTGAAATTTGCTGAAAATGAAAGTTACTAAGTTCACTTTTTAAGATATTTGCAACTTTGGCAATTTTATTCTTATGATAAAATTAAAATTAGCAACGTTAACTTTTTAAAGAGACCTTGGAATAATTGTTCAAGTTGAAATTTGCTTTAAATGAAAGTTACTAAGTTCACTTTTTAAGATATTTGCAACTTTGGCAATTTTATTCTTATGATAAATTTAAAATTAGCAACGTTAACATTTTAAAGAGACCTTGGAATAATTGTTCAAGTTGAAATTTGCTTTAAATGAAAGTTACTAAGTTCACTTTTTAAGATATTTGCAACTTTGGCAATTTTATTCTTATGATAAATTTAAAATTAGCAACGTTAACATTTTAAAGAGACCTTGGAATAATTGTTCAAGTTGAAATTTGCTTTAAATGAAAGTTACTAATTTCACTTTTTAAGATATTTGCAACTTTGGCAATTTTATTCTTATGATAAATTTAAAATTAGCAACGTTAACATTTTAAAGAGACCTTGGAATAATTGTTCAAGTTGAAATTTTCTTTAAATGAAAGTTACTAAGTTCACTTTTTAAGATATTTGCAACTTTGGCAATTTTATTCTTATGATAAAATTAAAATAAGCAACGTTAAAATTTTAAAGAGTCCTTGGAATAATTGTTCAAGTTGAAATTTGCTTTAAATGAAAGTTACTAAGTTCACTTTTTAAGATATTTGCAACTTTGGCAATTTTATTCTTATGATAAAATTAAAATTAGCAACGTTAACATTTTAAAGAGACCTTGGAATAATTGTTCAAGTTGAAATTTGCTTTAAATGAAAGTTACTAAGTTCACTTTTTAAGATATTTGCAACTTTGGCAATTTTATTCTTATGATAAAATTAAAATTAGCAACGTTAACATTTTAAAGAGTCCTTGGAATAATTGTTCAAGTTGAAATTTGCTTTAAATGAAAGTTACTAAGTTCACTTTTTAAGATATTTGCAACTTTGGCAATTTTATTCTTATGATAAAATTAAAATTAGCAACGTTAACATTTTAAAGAGATCTTGGAATAATTGTTCAAGTTGAAATTTGCTTTAAATGAAAGTTACTAAGTTCACTTTTTAAGATATTTGAAACTTTGGCAATTTTATTCTTATGATAAATTTAAAATTAGCAACGTTAACATTTTAAAGAGACCTTGGAATAATTGTTCAAGTTGAAATTTGCTTTAAATGAAAGTTACTAAGTTCACTTTTTAAGATATTTGCAACTTTGGCAATTTTATTCTTATGATAAAATTAAAATTAGCAACGTTAACATTTTAAAGAGACCTTGGAATAATTGTTCAAGTTGAAATTTGCTTTAAATGAAAGTTACTAAGTTCACTTTTTAAGATATTTGAAACTTTGGCAATTATATTCTTATGATAAAATTAAAATTAGCAACGTTAACATTTTAAAGAGACCTTGGAATAATTGTTCAAGTTGAAATTTGCTTTAAATGAAAGTTACTAAGTTCACTTTCTAAGATATTTGCAACTTTGGCAATTTTATTCTTATGATAAAATTAAAATTAGCAACGTTAACATTTTAAAGAGACCTTGGAATAATTGTTCAAGTTGAAATTTGCTTTAAATGAAAGTTACTAAGTTCACTTTTTAAGATATTTGAAACTTTGGCAATTTTATTCTTATGATAAATTTAAAATTAGCAGCGTTAACATTTTAAAGAGACCTTGGAATAATTGTTAAAGTTGAAATTTGCTTTAAATGAAAGTTACTAAGTTCACTTTTTAAGATATTTGCAACTTTGGCAATTTTATTCTTATGATAAATTTAAAATTAGCAACGTTAACATTTTAAAGAGACCTTGGAATAATTGTTCAAGTTGAAATTTGCTTTAAATGAAAGTTACTAAGTTCACTTTTTAAGATATTTGAAACTTTGGCAATTTTATTCTTATGATAAATTTAAAATTAGCAACGTTAACATTTTAAAGAGACCTTGGAATAATTGTTCAAGTTGAAATTTGCTTTAAATGAAAGTTACTAATTTCACTTTTTAAGATATTTGCAACTTTGGCAATTTTATTCTTATGATAAATTTAAAATTAGCAACGTTAACATTTTAAAGAGACCTTGGAATAATTGTTCAAGTTGAAATTTGCTTTAAATGAAAGTTACTAAGTTCACTTTTTAAGATATTTGCAACTTTGGCAATTTTATTCTTATGATAAAATTAAAATTAGCAACGTTAACATTTTAAAGAGACCTTGGAATAATTGTTCAAGTTGAAATTTGCTTTAAATGAAAGTTACTAAGTTCACTTTTTAAGATATTTGAAACTTTGGCAATTATATTCTTATGATAAAATTAAAATTAGCAACGTTAACATTTTAAAGAGACCTTGGAATAATTGTTCAAGTTGAAATTTGCTTTAAATGAAAGTTACTAAGTTCACTTTCTAAGATATTTGCAACTTTGGCAATTTTATTCTTATGATAAAATTAAAATTAGCAACGTTAACATTTTAAAGAGACCTTGGAATAATTGTTCAAGTTGAAATTTGCTTTAAATGAAAGTTACTAAGTTCACTTTTTAAGATATTTGAAACTTTGGCAATTTTATTCTTATGATAAATTTAAAATTAGCAGCGTTAACATTTTAAAGAGACCTTGGAATAATTGTTAAAGTTGAAATTTGCTTTAAATGAAAGTTACTAAGTTCACTTTTTAAGATATTTGCAACTTTGGCAATTTTATTCTTATGATAAATTTAAAATTAGCAACGTTAACATTTTAAAGAGACCTTGGAATAATTGTTCAAGTTGAAATTTGCTTTAAATGAAAGTTACTAAGTTCACTTTTTAAGATATTTGAAACTTTGGCAATTTTATTCTTATGATAAATTTAAAATTAGCAACGTTAACATTTTAAAGAGACCTTGGAATAATTGTTCAAGTTGAAATTTGCTTTAAATGAAAGTTACTAATTTCACTTTTTAAGATATTTGCAACTTTGGCAATTTTATTCTTATGATAAATTTAAAATTAGCAACGTTAACATTTTAAAGAGACCTTGGAATAATTGTTCAAGTTGAAATTTTCTTTAAATGAAAGTTACTAAGTTCACTTTTTAAGATATTTGCAACTTTGGCAATTTTATTCTTATGATAAAATTAAAATAAGCAACGTTAAAATTTTAAAGAGTCCTTGGAATAATTGTTCAAGTTGAAATTTGCTTTAAATGAAAGTTACTAAGTTCACTTTTTAAGATATTTGCAACTTTGGCAATTTTATTCTTATGATAAAATTAAAATTAGCAACGTTAACATTTTAAAGAGACCTTGGAATAATTGTTCAAGTTGAAATTTGCTTTAAATGAAAGTTACTAAGTTCACTTTTTAAGATATTTGCAACTTTGGCAATTTTATTCTTATGATAAAATTAAAATTAGCAACGTTAACATTTTAAAGAGTCCTTGGAATAATTGTTCAAGTTGAAATTTGCTTTAAATGAAAGTTACTAAGTTCACTTTTTAAGATATTTGCAACTTTGGCAATTTTATTCTTATGATAAAATTAAAATTAGCAACGTTAACATTTTAAAGAGATCTTGGAATAATTGTTCAAGTTGAAATTTGCTTTAAATGAAAGTTACTAAGTTCACTTTTTAAGATATTTGAAACTTTGGCAATTTTATTCTTATGATAAATTTAAAATTAGCAACGTTAACATTTTAAAGAGACCTTGGAATAATTGTTCAAGTTGAAATTTGCTTTAAATGAAAGTTACTAAGTTCACTTTTTAAGATATTTGCAACTTTGGCAATTTTATTCTTATGATAAAATTAAAATTAGCAACGTTAACATTTTAAAGAGACCTTGGAATAATTGTTCAAGTTGAAATTTGCTTTAAATGAAAGTTACTAAGTTCACTTTTTAAGATATTTGCAACTTTGGCAATTTTATTCTTATGATAAATTTAAAATTAGCAACGTTAACATTTTAAAGAGACCTTGGAATAATTGTTCAAGTTGAAATTTTCTTTAAATGAAAGTTACTAAGTTCACTTTTTAAGATATTTGCAACTTTGGCAATTTTATTCTTATGATAAAATTAAAATAAGCAACGTTAAAATTTTAAAGAGTCCTTGGAATAATTGTTCAAGTTGAAATTTGCTTTAAATGAAAGTTACTAAGTTCACTTTTTAAGATATTTGCAACTTTGGCAATTTTATTCTTATGATAAAATTAAAATTAGCAACGTTAACATTTTAAAGAGACCTTGGAATAATTGTTCAAGTTGAAATTTTCTTTAAATGAAAGTTACTAAGTTCACTTTTTAAGATATTTGCAACTTTGGCAATTTTATTCTTATGATAAAATTAAAATAAGCAACGTTAAAATTTTAAAGAGTCCTTGGAATAATTGTTCAAGTTGAAATTTGCTTTAAATGAAAGTTACTAAGTTCACTTTTTAAGATATTTGCAACTTTGGCAATTTTATTCTTATGATAAAATTAAAATTAGCAACGTTAACATTTTAAAGAGACCTTGGAATAATTGTTCAAGTTGAAATTTGCTTTAAATGAAAGTTACTAAGTTCACTTTTTAAGATATTTGCAACTTTGGCAATTTTATTCTTATGATAAAATTAAAATTAGCAACGTTAACATTTTAAAGAGTCCTTGGAATAATTGTTCAAGTTGAAATTTGCTTTAAATGAAAGTTACTAAGTTCACTTTTTAAGATATTTGCAACTTTGGCAATTTTATTCTTATGATAAAATTAAAATTAGCAACGTTAACATTTTAAAGAGATCTTGGAATAATTGTTCAAGTTGAAATTTGCTTTAAATGAAAGTTACTAAGTTCACTTTTTAAGATATTTGAAACTTTGGCAATTTTATTCTTATGATAAATTTAAAATTAGCAACGTTAACATTTTAAAGAGACCTTGGAATAATTGTTCAAGTTGAAATTTGCTTTAAATGAAAGTTACTAAGTTCACTTTTTAAGATATTTGCAACTTTGGCAATTTTATTCTTATGATAAAATTAAAATTAGCAACGTTAACATTTTAAAGAGACCTTGGAATAATTGTTCAAGTTGAAATTTGCTTTAAATGAAAGTTACTAAGTTCACTTTTTAAGATATTTGAAACTTTGGCAATTATATTCTTATGATAAAATTAAAATTAGCAACGTTAACATTTTAAAGAGACCTTGGAATAATTGTTCAAGTTGAAATTTGCTTTAAATGAAAGTTACTAAGTTCACTTTCTAAGATATTTGCAACTTTGGCAATTTTATTCTTATGATAAAATTAAAATTAGCAACGTTAACATTTTAAAGAGACCTTGGAATAATTGTTCAAGTTGAAATTTGCTTTAAATGAAAGTTACTAAGTTCACTTTTTAAGATATTTGAAACTTTGGCAATTTTATTCTTATGATAAATTTAAAATTAGCAGCGTTAACATTTTAAAGAGACCTTGGAATAATTGTTAAAGTTGAAATTTGCTTTAAATGAAAGTTACTAAGTTCACTTTTTAAGATATTTGCAACTTTGGCAATTTTATTCTTATGATAAATTTAAAATTAGCAACGTTAACATTTTAAAGAGACCTTGGAATAATTGTTAAAGTTGAAATTTGCTTTAAATGAAAGTTACTAAGTTCACTTTTTAAGATATTTGCAACTTTGGCAATTTTATTCTTATGATAAAATTAAAATTAGCAACGTTAACATTTTAAAGAGACCTTGGAATAATTGTTCAAGTTGAAATTTGCTTTAAATGAAAGTTACTAAGTTCACTTTTTAAGATATTTGAAACTTTGGCAATTTTATTCTTATGATAAAATTAAAATTAGCAACGTTAACATTTTAAAGAGACCTTGGAATAATTGTTCAAGTTGAAATTTGTTTTAAATGAAAGTTACTAAGTTCACTTTTTAAGATATTTGCAACTTTGGCAATTTTATTCTTATGATAAAATTAAAATTAGCAACGTTAACATTTTAAAGAGTCCTTGGAATAATTGTTCAAGTTCAAATTTGCTTTAAATGAAAGTTACTAAGTTCACTTTTTAAGATATTTGCAACTTTGGCAATTTTATTCTTATGATAAAATTAAAATTAGCAACGTTAACATTTTAAAGAGTCCTTGGAATAATTGTTCAAGTTGAAATTTGCTTTAAATGAAAGTTACTAAGTTCACTTTTTAAGATATTTGCAACTTTGGCAATTTTATTCTTATGATAAAATTAAAATTAGCAACGTTAACATTTTAAAGAGTCCTTGGAATAATTGTTCAAGTTGAAATTTGCTTTAAATGAAAGTTACTAAGTTCACTTTTTAAGATATTTGAAACTTTGGCAATTATATTCTTATGATAAATTTAAAATTAGCAACGTTAACATTTTAAAGAGACCTTGGAATAATTGTTAAAGTTGAAATTTGCTTTAAATGAAAGTTACTAAGTTCACTTTCTAAGATATTTGCAACTTTGGCAATTTTATTCTTATGATAAAATTAAAATTAGCAACGTTAACATTTTAAAGAGACCTTGGAATAATTGTTGAAGTTGAAATTTGCTTTAAATGAAAGTTACTAAGTTCACTTTTTAAGATATTTGAAACTTTGGCAATTTTATTCTTATGATAAATTTAAAATTAGCAACGTTAACATTTTAAAGAGACCTTGGAATAATTGTTCAAGTTGAAATTTGCTTTAAATGAAAGTTACTAAGTTCACTTTTTAAGATATTTGCAACTTTGGCAATTTTATTCTTATGATAAAATTAAAATTAGCAACGTTAACATTTTAAAGAGACCTTGGAATAATTGTTCAAGTTGAAATTTGCTTTAAATGAAAGTTACTAAGTTCACTTTTTAAGATATTTGCAACTTTGGCAATTTTATTCTTATGATAAAATTAAAATTAGCAACGTTAACATTTTAAAGAGTCCTTGGAATAATTGTTCAAGTTGAAATTTGCTTTAAATGAAAGTTACTAAGTTCACTTTTTAAGATATTTGAAACTTTGGCAATTATATTCTTATGATAAATTTAAAATTAGCAACGTTAACATTTTAAAGAGACCTTGGAATAATTGTTCAAGTTGAAATTTGCTTTAAATGAAAGTTACTAAGTTCACTTTTTAAGATATTTGCAACTTTGGCAATTTTATTCTTATGATAAAATTAAAATTAGCAACGTTAACATTTTAAAGAGACCTTGGAATAATTGTTCAAGTTGAAATTTGCTTTAAATGAAAGTTACTAAGTTCACTTTTTAAGATATTTGCAACTTTGGCAATTTTATTCTTATGATAAAATTAAAATTAGCAACGTTAACATTTTAAAGAGTCCTTGGAATAATTGTTCAAGTTGAAATTTGCTTTAAATGAAAGTTACTAAGTTCACTTTTTAAGATATTTGAAACTTTGGCAATTATATTCTTATGATAAATTTAAAATTAGCAACGTTAACATTTTAAAGAGACCTTGGAATAATTGTTCAAGTTGAAATTTGCTTTAAATGAAAGTTACTAAGTTCACTTTTTAAGATATTTGCAACTTTTGCAATTTTATTCTTATGATAAAATTAAAATTAGCAAGGTTAACATTTTAAAGAGACCTTGGAATAATCTTTAAAGTTGAAATTTGCTTTAAATGAAAGTTACTAAGTTCACTTTTTAAGATATTTGCAACTTTGGCAATTTTATTCTTATGATAAAATTAAAATTAGCAACGTTAACATTTTAAAGAGTCCTTGGAATAATTGTTCAAGTTGAAATTTGCTTTAAATGAAAGTTACTAAGTTCACTTTTTAAGATATTTGCAACTTTGGCAATTTTATTCTTATGATAAAATTAAAATTAGCAACGTTAACATTTTAAAGAGTCCTTGGAATAATTGTTCAAGTTGAAATTTGCTTTAAATGAAAGTTACTAAGTTCACTTTTTAAGATATTTGCAAATTTGGCAATTTTATTCTTATGATAAAATTAAAATTAGCAAGGTTAACATTTTAAAGAGACCTTGGAATAATCTTTAAAGTTGAAATTTGCTTTAAATGAAAGTTACTAAGTTCACTTTTTAAGATATTTGCAACTTTGGCAATTTTATTCTTATGATAAAATTAAAATTAGCAACGTTAACATTTTAAAGAGACCTTGGAATAATTGTTCAAGTTGAAATTTGCTTTAAATGAAAGTTACTAAGTTCACTTTTTTAAGATATTTGCAACTTTGGCAATTTTATTCTTATGATAAAATTAAAATTAGCAAGGTTAACATTTTAAAGAGACCTTGGAATAATCTTTAAAGTTGAAATTTGCTTTAAATGAAAGTTACTAAGTTCACTTTTTAAGATATTTGCAACTTTGGCAATTTTATTCTTATGATAAATTTAAAATTAGCAGCGTTAACAATTAGCAACGTTAACATTTTAAAGAGACCTTGGAATAATTGTTCAAGTTGAAATTTGCTTTAAATGAAAGTTACTAAGTTCACTTTTTAAGATATTTGCAACTTTGGCAATTTTATTCTTATGATAAAATTAAAATTAGCAAGGTTAATATTTTAAAGAGACCTTGGAATAATTGTTCAAGTTGAAATTTGCTTTAAATGAAAGTTACTAAGTTCACTTTTTAAGATATTTGCAACTTTGGCAATTTTATTCTTATGATAAAATTAAAATTAGCAAGGTTAACATTTTAAAGAGACCTTGGAATAATTGTTCAAGTTGAAATTTGCTTTAAATGAAAGTTACTAAGTTCACTTTTTAAGATATTTGCAACTTTGGCAATTTTATTCTTATGATAAAATTAAAATTAGCAACGTTAACATTTTAAAGAGACCTTGGAATAATTGTTCAAGTTGAAATTTGCTTTAAATGAAAGTTACTAAGTTCACTTTTTAAGATATTTGCAACTTTGGCAATTTTATTCTTATGATAAAATTAAAATTAGCAACGTTAACATTTTAAAGAGACCTTGGAATAATTGTTGAAGTTTAAATTTGCTTTAAATGAAAGTTACTAAGTTCACTTTTTAAGATATTTGCAACTTTGGCAATTTTATTCTTATGATAAAATTAAAATTAGCAACGTTAAATTTTTAAAGAGACCTTGGAATAATTGTTCAAGTTGAAATTTGCTTTAAATGAAAGTTACTAAGTTCACTTTTTAAGATATTTGCAACTTTGGCAATTTTATTCTAATGATAAAATTAAAATTAGCAACGTTAACATTTTAAAGAGACCTTGGAATAATTGTTCAAGTTGAAATTTGCTTTAAATGAAAGTTACTAAGTTCACTTTTTAAGATATTTGCAACTTTGGCAATTTTATTCTTATGATAAAATTAGCAACGTTAACATTTTAAAGAGACCTTGGAATATTTGTTCAAGTTGAAATTTGCTTTAAATGAAAGTTACTAAGTTCACTTTTTAAGATATTTGCAACTTTGGCAATTTTATTCTTATGATAAAATTAAAATTAGCAACGTTAACATTTTAAAGAGACCTTGGAATATTTGTTCAAGTTGAAATTTGCTTTAAATGAAAGTTACTAAGTTCACTTTTTAAGATATTTGCAACTTTGGCAATTTTATTCTTATGATAAAATTAAAATTAGCAAGGTTAACATTTTAAAGAGACCTTGGAATAATTGTTCAAGTTGAAATTTGCTTTAAATGAAAGTTACTAAGTTCACTTTTTAAGATATTTGCAACTTTGGCAATTTTATTCTTATGATAAAATTAAAATTAGCAACGTTAACATTTTAAAGAGACCTTGGAATAATTGTTCAAGTTGAAATTTGCTTTAAATGAAAGTTACTAAGTTCACTTTTTAAGATATTTGCAACTTTGGCAATTTTATTCTTATGATAAAATTAAAATTAGCAACGTTAACATTTTAAAGAGACCTTGGAATAATTGTTGAAGTTTAAATTTGCTTTAAATGAAAGTTACTAAGTTCACTTTTTAAGATATTTGCAACTTTGGCAATTTTATTCTTATGATAAAATTAAAATTAGCAACGTTAAATTTTTAAAGAGACCTTGGAATAATTGTTCAAGTTGAAATTTGCTTTAAATGAAAGTTACTAAGTTCACTTTTTAAGATATTTGCAACTTTGGCAATTTTATTCTAATGATAAAATTAAAATTAGCAACGTTAACATTTTAAAGAGACCTTGGAATAATTGTTCAAGTTGAAATTTGCTTTAAATGAAAGTTACTAAGTTCACTTTTTAAGATATTTGCAACTTTGGCAATTTTATTCTTATGATAAAATTAGCAACGTTAACATTTTAAAGAGACCTTGGAATATTTGTTCAAGTTGAAATTTGCTTTAAATGAAAGTTACTAAGTTCACTTTTTAAGATATTTGCAACTTTGGCAATTTTATTCTTATGATAAAATTAAAATTAGCAACGTTAACATTTTAAAGAGACCTTGGAATATTTGTTCAAGTTGAAATTTGCTTTAAATGAAAGTTACTAAGTTCACTTTTTAAGATATTTGCAACTTTGGCAATTTTATTCTTATGATAAAATTAAAATTAGCAACGTTAAATTTTTAAAGAGACCTTGGAATATTTGTTCAAGTTGAAATTTGCTTTAAATGAAAGTTACTAAGTTCACTTTTTAAGATATTTGCAACTTTGGCAATTTTATTCTTATGATAAAATTAAAATTAGCAACGTTAACATTTTAAAGAGACCTTGGAATAATTGTTCAAGTTGAAATTTGCTTTAAATGAAAGTTACTAAGTTCACTTTTTAAGATATTTGCAACTTTGGCAATTTTATTCTTATGATAAAATTAAAATTAGCAACGTTAACATTTTAAAGAGACCTTGGAATAATTGTTCAAGTTGAAATGTGCTTTAAATGAAAGTTACTAAGTTCACTTTTTAGGATATTTGCAACTTTGGCAATTTTATTCTTATGATAAAATTAAAATTAGCAACGTTAACATTTTAAAGAGACCTTGGAATAATTGTTCAAGTTTAAATTTGCTTTAAATGAAAGTTACTAAGTTCACTTTTTAAGATATTTGCAACTTTGGCAATTTTATTCTTATGATAAAATTAGCAACGTTAACATTTTAAAGAGACCTTGGAATATTTGTTCAAGTTGAAATTTGCTTTAAATGAAAGTTACTAAGTTCACTTTTTAAGATATTTGCAACTTTGGCAATTTTATTCTTATGATAAAATTAAAATTAGCAACGTTAACATTTTAAAGAGACCTTGGAATAATATTTGAAGTTTAAATTTGCTTTAAATGAAAGTTACTAAGTTCACTTTTTAAGATATTTGCAACTTTGGCAATTTTATTCTTATGATAAAATTAAAATTAGCAACGTTAACATTTTAAAGAGACCTTGGAATATTTGTTCAAGTTGAAATTTGCTTTAAATGAAAGTTACTAAGTTCACTTTTTAAGATATTTGCAACTTTGGCAATTTTATTCTTATGATAAAATTAAAATTAGCAACGTTAACATTTTAAAGAGACCTTGGAATAATTGTTCAAGTTGAAATTTGCTTTAAATGAAAGTTACTAAGTTCACTTTTTAAGATATTTGCAACTTTGGCAATTTTATTCTTATGATAAAATTAAAATTAGCAACGTTAACATTTTAAAGAGACCTTGGAATAATTGTTCAAGTTTAAATTTGCTTTAAATGAAAGTTACTAAGTTCACTTTTTAAGATATTTGCAACTTTGGCAATTTTATTCTTATGATAAAATTAAAATTAGCAACGTTAACATTTTAAAGAGACCTTGGAATAATTGTTCAAGTTGAAATTTGCTTTAAATGAAAGTTACTAAGTTCACTTTTTAAGATATTTGCAACTTTGGCAATTTTATTCTTATGATAAAATTAAAATTAGCAACGTTAAATTTTTAAAGAGACCTTGGAATAATTGTTCAAGTTTAAATTTGCTTTAAATGAAAGTTACTAAGTTCACTTTTTAAGATATTTGCAACTTTGGCAATTTTATTCTTATGATAAAATTAAAATTAGCAACGTTAACATTTTAAAGAGACCTTGGAATAATTGTTCAAGTTGAAATTTGCTTTAAATGAAAGTTACTAAGTTCACTTTTTAAGATATTTGCAACTTTGGCAATTTTATTCTTATGATAAAATTAAAATTAGCAAGGTTAATATTTTAAAGAGACCTTGGAATAATTGTTCAAGTTGAAATTTGCTTTAAATGAAAGTTACTAAGTTCACTTTTTAAGATATTTGCAACTTTGGCAATTTTATTCTTATGATAAAATTAAAATTAGCAAGGTTAATATTTTAAAGAGACCTTGGAATATTTGTTCAAGTTGAAATTTGCTTTAAATGAAAGTTACTAAGTTCACTTTTTAAGATATTTGTAACTTTGGCAATTTTATTCTTATGATAAAATTAAAATTAGCAACGTTAACATTTTGAAGAGACCTTGGAATAATTGTTCAAGTTGAAATTTGCTTTAAATGAAAGTTACTAAGTTCACTTTTTAAGATATTTGCAACTTTGGCAATTTTATTCTTATGATAAAATTAAAATTAGCAACGTTAACATTTTAAAGAGACCTTGGAATAATTGTTCAAGTTGAAATGTGCTTTAAATGAAAGTTACTAAGTTCACTTTTTAGGATATTTGCAACTTTGGCAATTTTATTCTTATGATAAAATTAAAATTAGCAACGTTAACATTTTAAAGAGACCTTGGAATAATTGTTCAAGTTTAAATTTGCTTTAAATGAAAGTTACTAAGTTCACTTTTTAAGATATTTGCAACTTTGGCAATTTTATTCTTATGATAAAATTAAAATTAGCAACGTTAAATTTTTAAAGAGACCTTGGAATATTTGTTCAAGTTGAAATTTGCTTTAAATGAAAGTTACTAAGTTCACTTTTTAAGATATTTGCAACTTTGGCAATTTTATTCTTATGATAAAATTAAAATTAGCAACGTTAACATTTTAAAGAGACCTTGGAATAATATTTGAAGTTTAAATTTGCTTTAAATGAAAGTTACTAAGTTCACTTTTTAAGATATTTGCAACTTTGGCAATTTTATTCTTATGATAAAATTAAAATTAGCAACGTTAACATTTTAAAGAGACCTTGGAATAATTGTTCAAGTTGAAATTTGCTTTAAATGAAAGTTACTAAGTTCACTTTTTAAGATATTTGCAACTTTGGCAATTTTATTCTTATGATAAAATTAAAATTAGCAACGTTAACATTTTAAAGAGACCTTGGAATATTTGTTCAAGTTGAAATTTGCTTTAAATGAAAGTTACTAAGTTCACTTTTTAAGATATTTGCAACTTTGGCAATTTTATTCTTATGATAAAATTAAAATTAGCAACGTTAACATTTTAAAGAGACCTTGGAATAATTGTTCAAGTTGAAATTTGCTTTAAATGAAAGTTACTAAGTTCACTTTTTAAGATATTTGCAACTTTGGCAATTTTATTCTTATGATAAAATTAAAATTAGCAACGTTAACATTTTAAAGAGACCTTGGAATAATTGTTCAAGTTTAAATTTGCTTTAAATGAAAGTTACTAAGTTCACTTTTTAAGATATTTGCAACTTTGGCAATTTTATTCTTATGATAAAATTAAAATTAGCAACGTTAACATTTTAAAGAGACCTTGGAATAATTGTTCAAGTTGAAATTTGCTTTAAATGAAAGTTACTAAGTTCACTTTTTAAGATATTTGCAACTTTGGCAATTTTATTCTTATGATAAAATTAAAATTAGCAACGTTAAATTTTTAAAGAGACCTTGGAATAATTGTTCAAGTTTAAATTTGCTTTAAATGAAAGTTACTAAGTTCACTTTTTAAGATATTTGCAACTTTGGCAATTTTATTCTTATGATAAAATTAAAATTAGCAAGGTTAACATTTTAAAGAGACCTTGGAATAATTGTTCAAGTTGAAATTTGCTTTAAATGAAAGTTACTAAGTTCACTTTTTAAGATATTTGCAACTTTGGCAATTTTATTCTTATGATAAAATTAAAATTAGCAAGGTTAATATTTTAAAGAGACCTTGGAATAATTGTTCAAGTTGAAATTTGCTTTAAATGAAAGTTACTAAGTTCACTTTTTAAGATATTTGCAACTTTGGCAATTTTATTCTTATGATAAAATTAAAATTAGCAAGGTTAATATTTTAAAGAGACCTTGGAATATTTGTTCAAGTTGAAATTTGCTTTAAATGAAAGTTACTAAGTTCACTTTTTAAGATATTTGTAACTTTGGCAATTTTATTCTTATGATAAAATTAAAATTAGCAACGTTAACATTTTAAAGAGACCTTGGAATAATTGTTCAAGTTGAAATTTGCTTTAAATGAAAGTTACTAAGTTCACTTTTTAAGATATTTGCAACTTTGGCAATTTTATTCTTATGATAAAATTAAAATTAGCAACGTTAACATTTTAAAGAGACCTTGGAATATTTGTTCAAGTTGAAATTTGCTTTAAATGAAAGTTACTAAGTTCACTTTTTAAGATATTTGCAACTTTGGCAATTTTATTCTTATGATAAAATTAAAATTAGCAACGTTAACATTTTAAAGAGACCTTGGAATAATTGTTCAAGTTGAAATTTGCTTTAAATGAAAGTTACTAAGTTCACTTTTTAAGATATTTGCAACTTTGGCAATTTTATTCTTATGATAAAATTAAAATTAGCAACGTTAACATTTTAAAGAGACCTTGGAATAATTGTTCAAGTTGAAATTTGCTTTAAATGAAAGTTACTAAGTTCACTTTTTAAGATATTTGCAACTTTGGCAATTTTATTCTTATGATAAAATTAAAATTAGCAACGTTAACATTTTAAAGAGACCTTGGAATAATTGTTCAAGTTGAAATTTGCTTTAAATGAAAGTTACTAAGTTCACTTTTTAAGATATTTGCAACTTTGGCAATTTTATTCTTATGATAAAATTAAAATTAGCAACGTTAACATTTTAAAGAGACCTTGGAATATTTGTTCAAGTTGAAATTTGCTTTAAATGAAAGTTACTAAGTTCACTTTTTAAGATATTTGCAACTTTGGCAATTTTATTCTTATGATAAAATTAAAATTAGCAACGTTAACATTTTAAAGAGACCTTGGAATAATTGTTCAAGTTGAAATTTGCTTTAAATGAAAGTTACTAAGTTCACTTTTTAAGATATTTGCAACTTTGGCAATTTTATTCTTATGATAAAATTAAAATTAGCAAGGTTAACATTTTAAAGAGACCTTGGAATAATTGTTCAAGTTGAAATTTGCTTTAAATGAAAGTTACTAAGTTCACTTTTTAAGATATTTGCAACTTTGGCAATTTTATTCTTATGATAAAATTAAAATTAGCAACGTTAACATTTTAAAGAGACCTTGGAATAATTGTTCAAGTTGAAATTTGCTTTAAATGAAAGTTACTAAGTTCACTTTTTAAGATATTTGCAACTTTGGCAATTTTATTCTTATGATAAAATTAAAATTAGCAACGTTAACATTTTAAAGAGACCTTGGAATAATTGTTGAAGTTTAAATTTGCTTTAAATGAAAGTTACTAAGTTCACTTTTTAAGATATTTGCAACTTTGGCAATTTTATTCTTATGATAAAATTAAAATTAGCAACGTTAACATTTTAAAGAGACCTTGGAATAATTGTTCAAGTTGAAATTTGCTTTAAATGAAAGTTACTAAGTTCACTTTTTAAGATATTTGCAACTTTGGCAATTTTATTCTTATGATAAAATTAAAATTAGCAACGTTAACATTTTAAAGAGACCTTGGAATATTTGTTCAAGTTGAAATTTGCTTTAAATGAAAGTTACTAAGTTCACTTTTTAAGATATTTGCAACTTTGGCAATTTTATTCTTATGATAAAATTAAAATTAGCAACGTTAACATTTTAAAGAGACCTTGGAATAATTGTTCAAGTTGAAATTTGCTTTAAATGAAAGTTACTAAGTTCACTTTTTAAGATATTTGCAACTTTGGCAATTTTATTCTTATGATAAAATTAAAATTAGCAACGTTAACATTTTAAAGAGACCTTGGAATAATTGTTCAAGTTTAAATTTGCTTTAAATGAAAGTTACTAAGTTCACTTTTTAAGATATTTGCAACTTTGGCAATTTTATTCTTATGATAAAATTAAAATTAGCAACGTTAACATTTTAAAGAGACCTTGGAATAATTGTTCAAGTTGAAATTTGCTTTAAATGAAAGTTACTAAGTTCACTTTTTAAGATATTTGCAACTTTGGCAATTTTATTCTTATGATAAAATTAAAATTAGCAACGTTAAATTTTTAAAGAGACCTTGGAATAATTGTTCAAGTTTAAATTTGCTTTAAATGAAAGTTACTAAGTTCACTTTTTAAGATATTTGCAACTTTGGCAATTTTATTCTTATGATAAAATTAAAATTAGCAACGTTAACATTTTAAAGAGACCTTGGAATAATTGTTCAAGTTGAAATTTGCTTTAAATGAAAGTTACTAAGTTCACTTTTTAAGATATTTGCAACTTTGGCAATTTTATTCTTATGATAAAATTAAAATTAGCAAGGTTAATATTTTAAAGAGACCTTGGAATAATTGTTCAAGTTGAAATTTGCTTTAAATGAAAGTTACTAAGTTCACTTTTTAAGATATTTGCAACTTTGGCAATTTTATTCTTATGATAAAATTAAAATTAGCAAGGTTAATATTTTAAAGAGACCTTGGAATATTTGTTCAAGTTGAAATTTGCTTTAAATGAAAGTTACTAAGTTCACTTTTTAAGATATTTGTAACTTTGGCAATTTTATTCTTATGATAAAATTAAAATTAGCAACGTTAACATTTTAAAGAGACCTTGGAATAATTGTTCAAGTTGAAATTTGCTTTAAATGAAAGTTACTAAGTTCACTTTTTAAGATATTTGCAACTTTGGCAATTTTATTCTTATGATAAAATTAAAATTAGCAACGTTAACATTTTAAAGAGACCTTGGAATATTTGTTCAAGTTGAAATTTGCTTTAAATGAAAGTTACTAAGTTCACTTTTTAAGATATTTGCAACTTTGGCAATTTTATTCTTATGATAAAATTAAAATTAGCAACGTTAACATTTTAAAGAGACCTTGGAATAATTGTTCAAGTTGAAATTTGCTTTAAATGAAAGTTACTAAGTTCACTTTTTAAGATATTTGCAACTTTGGCAATTTTATTCTTATGATAAAATTAAAATTAGCAACGTTAACATTTTAAAGAGACCTTGGAATAATTGTTCAAGTTGAAATTTGCTTTAAATGAAAGTTACTAAGTTCACTTTTTAAGATATTTGCAACTTTGGCAATTTTATTCTTATGATAAAATTAAAATTAGCAACGTTAACATTTTAAAGAGACCTTGGAATAATTGTTCAAGTTGAAATTTGCTTTAAATGAAAGTTACTAAGTTCACTTTTTAAGATATTTGCAACTTTGGCAATTTTATTCTTATGATAAAATTAAAATTAGCAACGTTAACATTTTAAAGAGACCTTGGAATATTTGTTCAAGTTGAAATTTGCTTTAAATGAAAGTTACTAAGTTCACTTTTTAAGATATTTGCAACTTTGGCAATTTTATTCTTATGATAAAATTAAAATTAGCAACGTTAACATTTTAAAGAGACCTTGGAATAATTGTTCAAGTTGAAATTTGCTTTAAATGAAAGTTACTAAGTTCACTTTTTAAGATATTTGCAACTTTGGCAATTTTATTCTTATGATAAAATTAAAATTAGCAACGTTAACATTTTAAAGAGACCTTGGAATAATTGTTCAAGTTGAAATTTGCTTTAAATGAAAGTTACTAAGTTCACTTTTTAAGATATTTGCAACTTTGGCAATTTTATTCTTATGATAAAATTAAAATTAGCAACGTTAACATTTTAAAGAGACCTTGGAATATTTGTTCAAGTTGAAATTTGCTTTAAATGAAAGTTACTAAGTTCACTTTTTAAGATATTTGCAACTTTGGCAATTTTATTCTTATGATAAAATTAAAATTAGCAACGTTAACATTTTAAAGAGACCTTGGAATAATTGTTCAAGTTGAAATTTGCTTTAAATGAAAGTTACTAAGTTCACTTTTTAAGATATTTGCAACTTTGGCAATTTTATTCTTATGATAAAATTAAAATTAGCAACGTTAACATTTTAAAGAGACCTTGGAATAATTGTTGAAGTTTAAATTTGCTTTAAATGAAAGTTACTAAGTTCACTTTTTAAGATATTTGCAACTTTGGCAATTTTATTCTTATGATAAAATTAAAATTAGCAATGTTAACATTTTAAAGAGACCTTGGAATAATTGTTGAAGTTTAAATTTGCTTTAAATGAAAGTTACTAAGTTCACTTTTTAAGATATTTGCAACTTTGGCAATTTTATTCTTATGATAAAATTAAAATTAGCAACGTTAAATTTTTAAAGAGACCTTGGAATATTTGTTCAAGTTGAAATTTGCTTTAAATGAAAGTTACTAAGTTCACTTTTTAAGATATTTGCAACTTTGGCAATTTTATTCTTATGATAAAATTAAAATTAGCAACGTTAACATTTTAAAGAGACCTTGGAATAATTGTTCAAGTTGAAATTTGCTTTAAATGAAAGTTACTAAGTTCACTTTTTAAGATATTTGCAACTTTGGCAATTTTATTCTTATGATAAAATTAAAATTAGCAACGTTAACATTTTAAAGAGACCTTGGAATATTTGTTCAAGTTGAAATTTGCTTTAAATGAAAGTTACTAAGTTCACTTTTTAAGATATTTGCAACTTTGGCAATTTTATTCTTATGATAAAATTAAAATTAGCAACGTTAACATTTTAAAGAGACCTTGGAATAATTGTTCAAGTTGAAATTTGCTTTAAATGAAAGTTACTAAGTTCACTTTTTAAGATATTTGCAACTTTGGCAATTTTATTCTTATGATAAAATTAAAATTAGCAACGTTAACATTTTAAAGAGACCTTGGAATAATTGTTCAAGTTGAAATTTGCTTTAAATGAAAGTTACTAAGTTCACTTTTTAAGATATTTGCAACTTTGGCAATTTTATTCTTATGATAAAATTAAAATTAGCAACGTTAACATTTTAAAGAGACCTTGGAATATTTGTTCAAGTTGAAATTTGCTTTAAATGAAAGTTACTAAGTTCACTTTTTAAGATATTTGCAACTTTGGCAATTTTATTCTTATGATAAAATTAAAATTAGCAACGTTAAATTTTTAAAGAGACCTTGGAATATTTGTTCAAGTTGAAATTTGCTTTAAATGAAAGTTACTAAGTTCACTTTTTAAGATATTTGCAACTTTGGCAATTTTATTCTTATGATAAAATAAAAATTGGCAACGTTAACATTTTAAAGAGACCTTGGAATAATTGTTCAAGTTGAAATTTGCTTTAAATGAAAGTTACTAAGTTCACTTTTTAAGATATTTGCAACTTTGGCAATTTTATTCTTATGATAAAATTAAAATTAGCAACGTTAACATTTTAAAGAGACCTTGGAATATTTGTTCAAGTTGAAATTTGCTTTAAATGAAAGTTACTAAGTTCACTTTTTAAGATATTTGCAACTTTGGCAATTTTATTCTTATGATAAAATTAAAATTAGCAACGTTAAATTTTTAAAGAGACCTTGGAATATTTGTTCAAGTTGAAATTTGCTTTAAATGAAAGTTACTAAGTTCACTTTTTAAGATATTTGCAACTTTGGCAATTTTATTCTTATGATAAAATTAAAATTAGCAACGTTAACATTTTAAAGAGACCTTGGAATATTTGTTCAAGTTGAAATTTGCTTTAAATGAAAGTTACTAAGTTCACTTTTTAAGATATTTGCAACTTTGGCAATTTTATTCTTATGATAAAATTAAAATTAGCAACGTTAAATTTTTAAAGAGACCTTGGAATATTTGTTCAAGTTGAAATTTGCTTTAAATGAAAGTTACTAAGTTCACTTTTTAAGATATTTGCAACTTTGGCAATTTTATTCTTATGATAAAATTAAAATTAGCAACGTTAACATTTTAAAGAGACCTTGGAATAATTGTTGAAGTTTAAATTTGCTTTAAATGAAAGTTACTAAGTTCACTTTTTAAGATATTTGCAACTTTGGCAATTTTATTCTTATGATAAAATTAAAATTAGCAAGGTTAACATTTTAAAGAGACCTTGGAATAATTGTTCAAGTTGAAATTTGCTTTAAATGAAAGTTACTAAGTTCACTTTTTAAGATATTTGCAACTTTGGCAATTTTATTCTTATGATAAAATTAAAATTAGCAACGTTAACATTTTGAAGAGACCTTGGAATAATTGTTCAAGTTGAAATTTGCTTTAAATGAAAGTTACTAAGTTCACTTTTTAAGATATTTGCAACTTTGGCAATTTTATTCTTATGATAAAATTAAAATTAGCAAGGTTAACATTTTAAAGAGACCTTGGAATAATTGTTCAAGTTGAAATTTGCTTTAAATGAAAGTTACTAAGTTCACTTTTTAAGATATTTGCAACTTTGGCAATTTTATTCTTATGATAAAATTAAAATTAGCAACGTTAACATTTTAAAGAGACCTTGGAATAATTGTTCAAGTTGAAATTTGCTTTAAATGAAAGTTACTAAGTTCACTTTTTAAGATATTTGCAACTTTGGCAATTTTATTCTTATGATAAAATTAAAATTAGCAAGGTTAACATTTTAAAGAGACCTTGGAATAATTGTTCAAGTTGAAATTTGCTTTAAATGAAAGTTACTAAGTTCACTTTTTAAGATATTTGCAACTTTGGCAATTTTATTCTTATGATAAAATTAAAATTAACAACGTTAACATTTTAAAGAGACCTTGGAATAATTGTTCAAGTTGAAATTTGCTTTAAATGAAAGTTACTAAGTTTACTTTTTAAGATATTTGCAAGTTTGGCAATTTTATTCTTATGATAAAATTAAAATTAGCAACGTTAACATTTTAAAGAGCCCTTGGAATAATTGTTCAAGTTGAAATTTGCTTTAAATGAAAGTTACTAAGTTAACTTTTTAAGATATTTGCAACTTTGGCAATTTTATTCTTATGATAAAATTAAAATTAGCAACGTTAACATTTTAAAGAGACCTTGGAATAATTGTTCAAGTTGAAATTTGCTTTAAATGAAAGTTACTAAGTTCACTTTTTAAGATATTTGCAACTTTGGCAATTTTATTCTTATGATAAAATTTAAATTAGCAACGTTAACATTTTAAAGAGACCTTGGAATAATTGTTCAAGTTGAAATTTGCTTTAAATGAAAGTTACTAAGTTCACTTTTTAAGATATTTGCAACTTTGGCAATTTTATTCTTATGATAAAATTAAAATTAGCAAGGTTAACATTTTAAAGAGACCTTGGAATAATTGTTCAAGTTGAAATTTGCTTTAAATGAAAGTTACTAAGTTCACTTTTTAAGATATTTGCAACTTTGGCAATTTTATTCTTATGATAAAATTAAAATTAGCAAGGTTAACATTTTAAAGAGACCTTGGAATAATTGTTCAAGTTGAAATTTGCTTTAAATGAAAGTTACTAAGTTCACTTTTTAAGATATTTGCAACTTTGGCAATTTTATTCTTATGATAAAATTAAAATTAGCAAGGTTAACATTTTAAAGAGACCTTGGAATAATTGTTCAAGTTGAAATTTGCTTTAAATGAAAGTTACTAAGTTCACTTTTTAAGATATTTGCAACTTTGGCAATTTTATTCTTATGATAAAATTAAAATTAGCAACGTTAACATTTTGAAGAGACCTTGGAATAATTGTTCAAGTTGAAATTTGCTTTAAATGAAAGTTACTAAGTTCACTTTTTAAGATATTTGCAACTTTGGCAATTTTATTCTTATGATAAAATTAAAATTAGCAACGTTAAATTTTTAAAGAGACCTTGGAATATTTGTTCAAGTTGAAATTTGCTTTAAATGAAAGTTACTAAGTTCACTTTTTAAGATATTTGCAACTTTGGCAATTTTATTCTTATGATAAAATTAAAATTAGCAAGGTTAATATTTTAAAGAGACCTTGGAATAATTGTTCAAGTTGAAATTTGCTTTAAATGAAAGTTACTAAGTTCACTTTTTAAGATATTTGCAACTTTGGCAATTTTATTCTTATGATAAAATTAAAATTAGCAACGTTAACATTTTGAAGAGACCTTGGAATAATTGTTCAAGTTGAAATTTGCTTTAAATGAAAGTTACTAAGTTCACTTTTTAAGATATTTGAAACTTTGGCAATTTTATTCTTATGATAAAATTAAAAATAGCAACGTTAAATTTTTAAAGAGACCTTGGAATATTTGTTCAAGTTGAAATTTGCTTTAAATGAAAGTTACTAAGTTCACTTTTTAAGATATTTGCAACTTTGGCAATTTTATTCTTATGATAAAATTAAAATTTGCAAGGTTAATATTTTAAAGAGACCTTGGAATAATTGTTCAAGTTGAAATTTGCTTTAAATGAAAGTTACTAAGTTCACTTTTTAAGATATTTGCAACTTTGGCAATTTTATTCTTATGATAAAATTAGCAAGGTTAACATTTTAAAGAGACCTTGGAATAATTGTTCAAGTTGAAATTTGCTTTAAATGAAAGTTACTAAGTTCACTTTTTAAGATATTTGCAACTTTGGCAATTTTATTCTTATGATAAAATTAAAATTAGCAAGGTTAACATTTTTAAAAGACCTTGGAATAATTGTTGAAGCTGAAATTTACATTAAATGAAAGTTACTAAGTTCACTTTTTAAGATATTGGCAACTTTGGCAATTTTATTCTTATGATAAAATTAAAATTAGCAACGTTAACATTTTAAAGAGACCTTGGAATAATTGTTCAAGTTGAAATTTGCTTTAAATGTAAGTTACTAAGTTCACTTTTTAAGATATTTGCAACTTTGGCAATTTTATTCTTATGATAAAATTAAAATTAGCAAGGTTAACATTTTAAAGAGACCTTGGAATAATTGTTCAAGTTGAAATTTGCTTTAAATGAAAGTTACTAAGTTCACTTTTTAAGATATTTGCAACTTTGGCAATTTTATTCTTATGATAAAATTAAAATTAGCAACGTTAACATTTTGAAGAGACCTTGGAATAATTGTTCAAGTTGAAATTTGCTTTAAATGAAAGTTACTAAGTTCACTTTTTAAGATATTTGCAACTTTGGCAATTTTATTCTTATGATAAAATTAGCAACGTTAACATTTTGAAGAGACCTTGGAATAATTGTTCAAGTTGAAATTTGCTTTAAATGAAAGTTACTAAGTTCACTTTTTAAGATATTTGCAACTTTGGCAATTTTATTCTTATGATAAAATTAAAATTAGCAAGGTTAATAATTTAAAGAGACCTTGGAATAATTGTTCAAGTTGAAATTTGCTTTAAATGAAAGTTACTAAGTTCACTTTTTAAGATATTTGCAACTTTGGCAATTTTATTCTTATGATAAAATTAAAATTAGCAACGTTAACATTTTAAAGAGACCTTGGAATAATTGTTCAAGTTGAAATTTGCTTTAAATGAAAGTTACTAAGTTCACTTTTTAAGATATTTGCAACTTTGGCAATTTTTTTCTTATGATAAAATTAAAATTAGCAACGTTAAATTTGTAAAGAGACCTTGGAATATTTTTCAAGTTGAAATTTGCTTTAAATGAAAGTTACTAAGTTCACTTTTTAAGATATTTGCAACTTTGGCAATTTTATTCTTATGATAAAATTAAAATTAGCAAGGTTAACATTTTAAAGAGACCTTGGAATAATTGTTCAAGTTGAAATTTGCTTTAAATGAAAGTTACTAAGTTCACTTTTTAAGATATTTGCAACTTTGGCAATTTTATTCTTATGATAAAATTAAAATTAGCAAGGTTAACATTTTAAAGAGACCTTGGAATAATTGTTCAAGTTGAAATTTGCTTTAAATGAAAGTTACTAAGTTCACTTTTTAAGATATTTGCAACTTTGGCAAATTTATTCTTATGATAAAATTAATATTAGCAACGTTAACATTTTAAAGAGACCTTGGAATAATTGTTCAAGTTGAAATTTGCTTTAAATGAAAGTTACTAAGTTCACTTTTTAAGATATTTGCAACTTTGGCAATTTTTTTCTTATGATAAAATTAAAATTAGCAACGTTAAATTTGTAAAGAGACCTTGGAATATTTGTTCAAGTTGAAATTTGCTTTAAATGAAAGTTACTAAGTTCACTTTTTAAGATATTTGCAACTTTGGCAATTTTATTCTTATGATAAAATTAAAATTAGCAACGTTAAATTTGTAAAGAGACCTTGGAATATTTGTTCAAGTTGAAATTTGCTTTAAATGAAAGTTACTAAGTTCACTTTTTAAGATATTTGCAACTTTGGCAATTTTATTCTTATGATAAAATTAAAATTAGCAAGGTTAACATTTTAAAGAGACCTTGGAATAATTGTTCAAGTTGAAATTTGCTTTAAATGAAAGTTACTAAGTTCACTTTTTAAGATATTTGCAACTTTGGCAATTTTTTTCTTATGATAAAATTAAAATTAGCAACGTTAACATTTTAAAGAGACCTTGGAATAATTGTTCAAGTTGAAATTTGCTTTAAATGAAAGTTACTAAGTTCACTTTTTAAGATATTTGCAACTTTGGCAATTTTATTCTTATGATAAAATTAAAATTAGCAAGGTTAACATTTTAAAGAGACCTTGGAATAATTGTTCAAGTTGAAATTTGCTTTAAATGAAAGTTACTAAGTTCACTTTTTAAGATATTTGCAACTTTGGCAATTTTATTCTTATGATAAAATTAAAATTAGCAACGTTAACATTTTGAAGAGACCTTGGAATAATTGTTCCAGTTGAAATTTGCTTTAAATGAAAGTTACTAAGTTCACTTTTTAAGATATTTGCAACTTTGGCAATTTTATTCTTATGATAAAATTAAAATTAGCAACGTTAACATTTTGAAGAGACCTTGGAATAATTGTTCAAGTTGAAATTTGCTTTAAATGAAAGTTACTAAGTTCACTTTTTAAGATATTTGCAACTTTGGCAATTTTATTCTTATGATAAAATTAAAATTTGCAAGGTTAACATTTTAAAGAGACCTTGGAATAATTGTTCAAGTTGAAATTTGCTTTAAATGAAAGTTACTAAGTTCACTTTTTAAGATATTTGCAACTTTGGCAATTTTATTCTTATGATAAAATTAAAATTAGCAAGGTTAACATTTTAAAGAGACCTTGGAATAATTGTTCAAGTTGAAATTTGCTTTAAATGAAAGTTACTAAGTTCACTTTTTAAGATATTTGCAACTTTGGCAATTTTATTCTTATGATAAAATTAAAATTAGCAAGGTTAACATTTTAAAGAGACCTTGGAATAATTGTTCAAGTTGAAATTTGCTTTAAATGAAAGTTACTTAGTTCACTTTTTAAGATATTTTCAACTTTGGCAATTTTATTCTTATGATAAAATTAAAATTAGCAAGGTTAACATTTTAAAGAGACCTTGGAATAATTGTTCAAGTTGAAATTTGCTTTAAATGAAAGTTACTAAGTTCACTTTTTAAGATATTTGCAACTTTGGCAATTTTATTCTTATGATAAAATTAAAATTAGCAAGGTTAACATTTTAAAGAGACCTTGGAATAATTGTTCAAGTTGAAATTTGCTTTAAATGAAAGTTACTAAGTTCACTTTTTAAGATATTTGCAACTTTGGCAATTTTTTTCTTATGATAAAATTAAAATTAGCAACGTTAACATTTTAAAGAGACCTTGGAATAATTGTTCAAGTTGAAATTTGCTTTAAATGAAAGTTACTAAGTTCACTTTTTAAGATATTTGCAACTTTGGCAATTTTATTCTTATGATAAAATTAAAATTAGCAAGGTTAACATTTTAAAGAGACCTTGGAATAATTGTTCAAGTTGAAATTTGCTTTAAATGAAAGTTACTAAGTTCACTTTTTAAGATATTTGCAACTTTGGCAATTTTATTCTTATGATAAAATTAAAATTAGCAACGTTAACATTTTGAAGAGACCTTGGAATAATTGTTCCAGTTGAAATTTGCTTTAAATGAAAGTTACTAAGTTCACTTTTTAAGATATTTGCAACTTTGGCAATTTTATTCTTATGATAAAATTAAAATTAGCAACGTTAACATTTTGAAGAGACCTTGGAATAATTGTTCAAGTTGAAATTTGCTTTAAATGAAAGTTACTAAGTTCACTTTTTAAGATATTTGCAACTTTGGCAATTTTATTCTTATGATAAAATTAAAATTAGCAAGGTTAACATTTTAAAGAGACCTTGGAATAATTGTTCAAGTTGAAATTTGCTTTAAATGAAAGTTACTAAGTTCACTTTTTAAGATATTTGCAACTTTGGCAATTTTATTCTTATGATAAAATTAAAATTAGCAACGTTAACATTTTGAAGAGACCTTGGAATAATTGTTCCAGTTGAAATTTGCTTTAAATGAAAGTTACTAAGTTCACTTTTTAAGATATTTGCAACTTTGGCAATTTTATTCTTATGATAAAATTAAAATTAGCAACGTTAACATTTTGAAGAAACCTTGGAATAATTGTTCAAGTTGAAATTTGCTTTAAATGAAAGTTACTAAGTTCACTTTTTAAGATATTTGCAACTTTGGCAATTTTATTCTTATGATAAAATTAAAATTTGCAAGGTTAACATTTTAAAGAGACCTTGGAATAATTGTTCAAGTTGAAATTTGCTTTAAATGAAAGTTACTAAGTTCACTTTTTAAGATATTTGCAACTTTGGCAATTTTATTCTTATGATAAAATTAAAATTAGCAAGGTTAACATTTTAAAGAGACCTTGGAATAATTGTTCAAGTTGAAATTTGCTTTAAATGAAAGTTACTAAGTTCACTTTTTAAGATATTTGCAACTTTGGCAATTTTATTCTTATGATAAAATTAAAATTAGCAAGGTTAACATTTTAAAGAGACCTTGGAATAATTGTTCAAGTTGAAATTTGCTTTAAATGAAAGTTACTTAGTTCACTTTTTAAGATATTTGCAACTTTGGCAATTTTATTCTTATGATAAAATTAAAATTAGCAAGGTTAACATTTTAAAGAGACCTTGGAATAATTGTTAAAGTTGAAATTTGCTTTAAATGAAAGTTACTAAGTGCACTTTTTAAGATATTTGCAACTTTGGCAATTTCATTCTTATGATAAAATTAAAATTAGCAACGTTAACATTTTGAAGAGACCTTGGAATAATTGTTCCAGTTGAAATTTGCTTTAAATGAAAGTTACTAAGTTCACTTTTTAAGATATTGGCAACTTTGGCAATTCTATTCTTATGATAAAATTAAAATTAGCAAGGTTAACATTTTAAAGAGACCTTGGAATAATTGTTGAAGCTGAAATTTACATTAAATGAAAGTTACTAAGTTCACTTTTTAAGATATTGGCAACTTTGGCAATTTTATTCTTATGATAAAATTAAAATTAGCAACGTTAACATTTTAAAGAGACCTTGGAATAATTGTTCAAGTTGAAATTTGCTTTAAATGTAAGTTACTAAGTTCACTTTTTAAGATATTTGCAACTTTGGCAATTTTATTCTTATGATAAAATTAAAATTAGCAAGGTTAACATTTTAAAGAGACCTTGGAATAATTGTTAAAGTTGAAATTTGCTTTAAATGAAAGTTACTAAGTGCACTTTTTAAGATATTTGCAACTTTGGCAATTTCATTCTTATGATAAAATTAAAATTAGCAACGTTAACATTTTGAAGAGACCTTGGAATAATTGTTCCAGTTGAAATTTGCTTTAAATGAAAGTTACTAAGTTCACTTTTTAAGATATTGGCAACTTTGGCAATTCTATTCTTATGATAAAATTAAAATTAGCAAGGTTAACATTTTAAAGAGACCTTGGAATAATTGTTGAAGCTGAAATTTACATTAAATGAAAGTTACTAAGTTCACTTTTTAAGATATTGGCAACTTTGGCAATTTTATTCTTATGATAAAATTAAAATTAGCAACGTTAACATTTTAAAGAGACCTTGGAATAATTGTTCAAGTTGAAATTTGCTTTAAATGTAAGTTACTAAGTTCACTTTTTAAGATATTTGCAACTTTGGCAATTTTATTCTTATGATAAAATTAAAATTAGCAAGGTTAACATTTTAAAGAGACCTTGGAATATTTGTTCAAGTTGAAATTTGCTTTAAATGAAAGTTACTAAGTTCACTTTTTAAGATATTTGCAACTTTGGCAATTTTATTCTTATGATAAAATTAATATTAGCAACGTTAACATTTTGAAGAGACCTTGGAATAATTGTTCCAGTTGAAATTTGCTTTAAATGAAAGTTACTAAGTTCACTTTTTAAGATATTTGCAACTTTGGCAATTTTATTCTTATGATAAAATTAAAATTAGCAACTTTAACATTTTGAAGAGACCTTGGAATAATTGTTCAAGTTGAAATTTGCTTTAAATGAAAGTTACTAAGTTCACTTTTTAAGATATTTGCAACTTTGGCAATTTTATTCTTATGATAAAATTAAAATTAGCAAGGTTAACATTTTTAAAAGACCTTGGAATAATTGTTGAAGCTGAAATTTACATTAAATGAAAGTTACTAAGTTCACTTTTTAAGATATTGGCAACTTTGGCAATTTTATTCTTATGATAAAATTAAAATTAGCAACGTTAACATTTTAAAGAGACCTTGGAATAATTGTTCAAGTTGAAATTTGCTTTAAATGTAAGTTACTAAGTTCACTTTTTAAGATATTTGCAACTTTGGCAATTTTATTCTTATGATAAAATTAAAATTAGCAAGGTTAACATTTTAAAGAGACCTTGGAATATTTGTTCAAGTTGAAATTTGCTTTAAATGAAAGTTACTAAGTTCACTTTTTAAGATATTTGCAACTTTGGCAATTTTATTCTTATGATAAAATTAAAATTAGCAACGTTAACATTTTGAAGAGACCTTGGAATAATTGTTCCAGTTGAAATTTGCTTTAAATGAAAGTTACTAAGTTCACTTTTTAAGATATTTGCAACTTTGGCAATTTTATTCTTATGATAAAATTAAAATTAGCAACGTTAACATTTTGAAGAGACCTTGGAATAATTGTTCAAGTTGAAATTTGCTTTAAATGAAAGTTACTAAGTTCACTTTTTAAGATATTTGCAACTTTGGCAATTTTATTCTTATGATAAGATTAAAATTAGCAAGGTTAATAATTTAAAGAGACCTTGGAATAATTGTTCAAGTTGAAATTTGCTTTAAATGAAAGTTACTAAGTTCACTTTTTAAGATATTTGCAACTTTGGCAATTTTATTCTTATGATAAAATTAAAATTAGCAAGGTTAACATTTTAAAGAGACCTTGGAATAATTGTTCAAGTTGAAATTTGCTTTAAATGAAAGTTACTAAGTTCACTTTTTAAGATATTTGCAACTTTGGCAATTTTATTCTTATGATAAAATTAAAATTAGCAACGTTAACATTTTAAAGAGACCTTGGAATAATTGTTCAAGTTGAAATTTGCTTTAAATGAAAGTTACTAAGTTCACTTTTTAAGATATTTGCAACTTTGGCAATTTTTTTCTTATGATAAAATTAAAATTAGCAACGTTAAATTTGTAAAGAGACCTTGGAATATTTGTTCAAGTTGAAATTTGCTTTAAATGAAAGTTACTAAGTTCACTTTTTAAGATATTTGCAACTTTGGCAATTTTATTCTTATGATAAAATTAAAATTAGCAAGGTTAACATTTTAAAGAGACCTTGGAATAATTGTTCAGGTTGAAATTTGCTTTAAATGAAAGTTACTAAGTTCACTTTTTAAGATATTTGCAACTTTGGCAATTTTATTCTTATGATAAAATTAAAATTAGCAAGGTTAACATTTTAAAGAGACCTTGGAATAATTGTTCAAGTTGAAATTTGCTTTAAATGAAAGTTACTAAGTTCACTTTTTAAGATATTTGCAACTTTGGCAATTTTATTCTTATGATAAAATTAAAATTAGCAAGGATAACATTTTAAAGAGACCTTGGAATAATTGTTCAAGTTGAAATTTGCTTTAAATGAAAGTTACTAAGTTCACTTTTTAAGATATTTGCAACTTTGGCAATTTTATTCTTATGATAAAATTAGCAAGGTTAACATTTTAAAGAGACCTTGGAATAATTGTTCAAGTTGAAATTTGCTTTAAATGAAAGTTACTAAGTTCACTTTTTAAGATATTTGCAACTTTGGCAATTTTATTCTTATGATAAAATTAAAATTAGCAAGGTTAACATTTTAAAGAGACCTTGGAATAATTGTTCAAGTTGAAATTTGCTTTAAATGAAAGTTACTAAGTTCACTTTTTAAGATATTTGCAACTTTGGCAATTTTATTCTTATGATAAAATTAGCAAGGTTAACATTTTAAAGAGACCTTGGAATAATTGTTCAAGTTGAAATTTGCTTTAAATGAAAGTTACTAAGTTCACTTTTTAAGATATTTGCAACTTTGGCAATTTTATTCTTATGATAAAATTAAAATTAGCAAGGTTAATAATTTAGAGAGACCTTGGAATAATTGTTCAGGTTGAAATTTGCTTTAAATGAAAGTTACTAAGTTCACTTTTTAAGATATTTGCAACTTTGGCAATTTTATTCTTATGATAAAACTAAAATTAGCAAGGTTAACATTTTAAAGAGACCTTGGAATAATTGTTCAAGTTGAAATTTGCTTTAAATGAAAGTTACTAAGTTCACTTTTTAAGATATTTGCAACTTTGGCAATTTTATTCTTATGATAAAATTAAAATTAGCAAGGTTAACATTTTCAAAGAGACCTTGGAATAATTGTTCAAGTTTAAATTTGCTTTAAATGAAAGTTACTAAGTTCACTTTTTAAGATATTTGCAACTTTGGCAATTTTATTCTTATGATAAAATTAGCAAGGTTAACATTTTAAAGAGACCTTGGAATAATTGTTCAAGTTGAAATTTGTTTTAAATGAAAGTTACTAAGTTCACTTTTTAAGATATTTGCAACTTTGGCAATTTTATTCTTATGATAAAATTAAAATTAGCAAGGTTAACATTTTAAAGAGACCTTGGAATAATTGTTCAAGTTGAAATTTGCTTTAAATGAAAGTTACTAAGTTCACTTTTTAAGATATTTGCAACTTTGGCAATTTTATTCTTATGATAAAATTAAAATTAGCAAGGTTAACATTTTAAAGAGACCTTGGAATAATTGTTCAGGTTGAAATTTGCTTTAAATGAAAGTTACTAAGTTCACTTTTTAAGATATTTGCAACTTTGGCAATTTTATTCTTATGATAAAATTAAAATTAGCAAGGTTAACATTTTAAAGAGACCTTGGAATAATTGTTCAAGTTGAAATTTGCTTTAAATGAAAGTTACTAAGTTCACTTTTTAAGATATTTGCAACTTTGGCAATTTTATTCTTATGATAAAATTAAAATTAGCAAGGATAACATTTTAAAGAGACCTTGGAATAATTGTTCAAGTTGAAATTTGCTTTAAATGAAAGTTACTAAGTTCACTTTTTAAGATATTTGCAACTTTGGCAATTTTATTCTTATGATAAAATTAGCAAGGTTAACATTTTAAAGAGACCTTGGAATAATTGTTCAAGTTGAAATTTGCTTTAAATGAAAGTTACTAAGTTCACTTTTTAAGATATTTGCAACTTTGGCAATTTTATTCTTATGATAAAATTAAAATTAGCAAGGTTAACATTTTAAAGAGACCTTGGAATAATTGTTCAAGTTGAAATTTGCTTTAAATGAAAGTTACTAAGTTCACTTTTTAAGATATTTGCAACTTTGGCAATTTTATTCTTATGATAAAATTAGCAAGGTTAACATTTTAAAGAGACCTTGGAATAATTGTTCAAGTTGAAATTTGCTTTAAATGAAAGTTACTAAGTTCACTTTTTAAGATATTTGCAACTTTGGCAATTTTATTCTTATGATAAAATTAAAATTAGCAAGGTTAATAATTTAGAGAGACCTTGGAATAATTGTTCAGGTTGAAATTTGCTTTAAATGAAAGTTACTAAGTTCACTTTTTAAGATATTTGCAACTTTGGCAATTTTATTCTTATGATAAAACTAAAATTAGCAAGGTTAACATTTTAAAGAGACCTTGGAATAATTGTTCAAGTTGAAATTTGCTTTAAATGAAAGTTACTAAGTTCACTTTTTAAGATATTTGCAACTTTGGCAATTTTATTCTTATGATAAAATTAAAATTAGCAAGGTTAACATTTTCAAAGAGACCTTGGAATAATTGTTCAAGTTGAAATTTGCTTTAAATGAAAGTTACTAAGTTCACTTTTTAAGATATTTGCAACTTTGGCAATTTTATTCTTATGATAAAATTAGCAAGGTTAACATTTTAAAGAGACCTTGGAATAATTGTTCAAGTTGAAATTTGTTTTAAATGAAAGTTACTAAGTTCACTTTTTAAGATATTTGCAACTTTGGCAATTTTATTCTTATGATAAAATTAAAATTAGCAAGGTTAACATTTTAAAGAGACCTTGGAATAATTGTTCAAGTTGAAATTTGCTTTAAATGAAAGTTACTAAGTTCACTTTTTAAGATATTTGCAACTTTGGCAATTTTATTCTTATGATAAAATTAGCAAGGTTAACATTTTAAAGAGACCTTGGAATAATTGTTCAAGTTGAAATTTGCTTTAAATGAAAGTTACTAAGTTCACTTTTTAAGATATTTGCAACTTTGGCAATTTTATTCTTATGATAAAATTAAAATTAGCAAGGTTAACATTTTAAAGAGACCTTGGAATATTTGTTCAAGTTGAAATTTGCTTTAAATGAAAGTTACTAAGTTCACTTTTTAAGATATTTGCAACTTTGGCAATTTTATTCTTATGATAAAATTAAAATTAGCAAGGTTAATAATTTAGAGAGACCTTGGAATAATTGTTCAGGTTGAAATTTGCTTTAAATGAAAGTTACTAAGTTCACTTTTTAAGATATTTGCAACTTTGGCAATTTTATTCTTATGATAAAACTAAAATTAGCAAGGTTAACATTTTAAAGAGACCTTGGAATAATTGTTCAAGTTGAAATTTGCTTTAAATGAAAGTTACTAAGTTCACTTTTTAAGATATTTGCAACTTTGGCAATTTTATTCTTATGATAAAATTAAAATTAGCAAGGTTAACATTTTCAAAGAGACCTTGGAATAATTGTTCAAGTTGAAATTTGCTTTAAATGAAAGTTACTAAGTTCACTTTTTAAGATATTTGCAACTTTGGCAATTTTATTCTTATGATAAAATTAGCAAGGTTAACATTTTAAAGAGACCTTGGAATAATTGTTCAAGTTGAAATTTGTTTTAAATGAAAGTTACTAAGTTCACTTTTTAAGATATTTGCAACTTTGGCAATTTTATTCTTATGATAAAATTAAAATTAGCAACGTTAACATTTTAAAGAGACCTTGGAATAATTGTTCAAGTTGAAATTTGCTTTAAATGAAAGTTACTAAGTTCACTTTTTAAGATATTTGCAACTTTGGCAATTTTATTCTTATGATAAAATTAGCAAGGTTAACATTTTAAAGAGACCTTGGAATAATTGTTCAAGTTGAAATTTGCTTTAAATGAAAGTTACTAAGTTCACTTTTTAAGATATTTGCAACTTTGGCAATTTTATTCTTATGATAAAATTAAAATTAGCAACGTTAACATTTTAAAGAGACCTTGGAATAATTGTTCAAGTTGAAATTTGCTTTAAATGAAAGTTACTAAGTTCACTTTTTAAGATATTTGCAACTTTGGCAATTTTATTCTTATGATAAAATTAAAATTAGCAACGTTAACATTTTAAAGAGACCTTGGAATATTTGTTCAAGTTGAAATTTGCTTTAAATGAAAGTTACTAAGTTCACTTTTTAAGATATTTGCAACTTTGGCAATTTTATTCTTATGATAAAATTAAAATTAGCAAGGTTATAATTTAGAGAGACCTTGGAATAATTGTTCAAGTTGAAATTTGCTTTAAATGAAAGTTACTAAGTTCACTTTTTAAGATATTTGCAACTTTGGCAATTTTATTCTTATGATAAAATTAAAATTAGCAAGGTTAACATTTTAAAGAGACCTTGGAATAATTGTTCAAGTTGAAATTTGCTTTAAATGAAAGTTACTAAGTTCACTTTTTAAGATATTTGCAACTTTGGCAATTTTATTCTTATGATAAAATTAAAATTAGCAACGTTAACATTTTAAAGAGACCTTGGAATAATTGTTCAAGTTGAAATTTGCTTTAAATGAAAGTTACTAAGTTCACTTTTTAAGATATTTGCAACTTTGGCAATTTTATTCTTATGATAAAATTAAAATTAGCAACGTTAACATTTTAAAGAGACCTTGGAATAATTGTTCAAGTTGAAATTTGCTTTAAATGAAAGTTACTAATTTCACATTTTAAGATATTTGCAACTTTGGCAATTTTATTCTTATGATAAAATTAAAATTAGCAAGGTTAATATTTTAAAGAGACCTTGGAATAATTGTTCAAGTTGAAATTTGCTTTAAATGAAAGTTACTAAGTTCACTTTTTAAGATATTTGCAACTTTGGCAATTTTATTCTTATGATAAAATTAAAATTAGCAAGGTTAACATTTTAAAGAGACCTTGGAATAATTGTTCAAGTTGAAATTTGCTTTAAATGAAAGTTACTAAGTTCACTTTTTAAGATATTTGCAACTTTGGCAATTTTATTCTTATGATAAAATTAAAATTAGCAACGTTAACATTTTGAAGAGACCTTGGAATAATTGTTCCAGTTGAAATTTGCTTTAAATGAAAGTTACTAAGTTCACTTTTTAAGATATTTGCAACTTTGGCAATTTTATTCTTATGATAAAATTAAAATTAGCAACGTTAACATTTTAAAGAGACCTTGGAATAATTGTTCAAGTTGAAATTTGCTTTAAATGAAAGTTACTAAGTTCACTTTTTAAGATATTTGCAACTTTGGCAATTTTATTCTTATTATAAAATTAAAATTAGCAACGTTAACATTTTAAAGAGACCTTGGAATATTTGTTCAAGTTGAAATTTGCTTTAAATGAAAGTTACTAAGTTCACTTTTTAAGATATTTGCAACTTTGGCAATTTTATTCTTATGATAAAATTAAAATTAGCAACGTTAAATTTTTAAAGAGACCTTGGAATATTTGTTCAAGTTGAAATTTGCTTTAAATGAAAGTTACTAAGTTCACTTTTTAAGATATTTGCAACTTTGGCAATTTTATTCTTATGATAAAATTAAAATTAGCAAGGTTAATATTTTAAAGAGACCTTGGAATAATTGTTCAAGTTGAAATTTGCTTTAAATGAAAGTTACTAAGTTCACTTTTTAAGATATTTGCAACTTTGGCAATTTTATTCTTATGATAAAATTAAAATTAGCAACGTTAACATTTTAAAGAGACCTTGGAATAATTGTTCAAGTTGAAATTTGCTTTAAATGAAAGTTACTAAGTTCACTTTTTAAGATATTTGCAACTTTGGCAATTTTATTCTTATGATAAAATTAAAATTAGCAACGTTAACATTTTAAAGAGACCTTGGAATATTTGTTCGAGTTGAAATTTGCTTTAAATGAAAGTTACTAAGTTCACTTTTTAAGATATTTGCAACTTTGGCAATTTTATTCTTATCATAAAATTAAAATTAGCAACGTTAAATTTTTAAAGAGACCTTGGAATATTTGTTCAAGTTGAAATTTGCTTTAAATGAAAGTTACTAAGTTCACTTTTTAAGATATTTGCTACTTTGGCAATTTTATTCTTATGATAAAATTAAAATTAGCAACGTTAACATTTTAAAGAGACCTTGGAATATTTGTTCGAGTTGAAATTTGCTTTAAATGAAAGTTACTAAGTTCACTTTTTAAGATATTTGCAACTTTGGCAATTTTATTCTTATGATAAAATTAAAATTAGCAAGGTTAACATTTTAAAGAGACCTTGGAATAATTGTTCAAGTTGAAATTTGCTTTAAATGAAAGTTACTAAGTTCACTTTTTAAGATATTTGCAACTTTGGCAATTTTATTCTTATGATAAAATTAAAATTAGCAACGTTAACATTTTGAAGAGACCTTGGAATAATTGTTCCAGTTGAAATTTGCTTTAAATGAAAGTTACTAAGTTCACTTTTTAAGATATTTGCAACTTTGGCAATTTTATTCTTATGATAAAATTAAAATTAGCAACGTTAACATTTTAAAGAGACCTTGGAATAATTGTTCAAGTTGAAATTTGCTTTAAATGAAAGTTACTAAGTTCACTTTTTAAGATATTTGCAACTTTGGCAATTTTATTCTTATTATAAAATTAAAATTAGCAACGTTAACATTTTAAAGAGACCTTGGAATATTTGTTCAAGTTGAAATTTGCTTTAAATGAAAGTTACTAAGTTCACTTTTTAAGATATTTGCAACTTTGGCAATTTTATTCTTATGATAAAATTAAAATTAGCAACGTTAAATTTTTAAAGAGACCTTGGAATATTTGTTCAAGTTGAAATTTGCTTTAAATGAAAGTTACTAAGTTCACTTTTTAAGATATTTGCAACTTTGGCAATTTTATTCGTATGATAAAATTAAAATTAGCAAGGTTAATATTTTAAAGACACCTTGGAATAATTGTTCAAGTTGAAATTTGCTTTAAATGAAAGTTACTAAGTTCACTTTTTAAGATATTTGCAACTTTGGCAATTTTATTCTTATGATAAAATTAAAATTAGCAACGTTAACATTTTAAAGAGACCTTGGAATAATTGTTCAAGTTGAAATTTGCTTTAAATGAAAGTTACTAAGTTCACTTTTTAAGATATTTGCAACTTTGGCAATTTTATTCTTATGATAAAATTAAAATTAGCAACGTTAACATTTTAAAGAGACCTTGGAATATTTGTTCGAGTTGAAATTTGCTTTAAATGAAAGTTACTAAGTTCACTTTTTAAGATATTTGCAACTTTGGCAATTTTATTCTTATGATAAAATTAGCAAGGTTAACATTTTAAAGAGACCTTGGAATAATTGTTCAAGTTGAAATTTGCTTTAAATGAAAGTTACTAAGTTCACTTTTTAAGATATTTGCAACTTTGGCAATTTTATTCTTATGATAAAATTAAAATTAGCAAGGTTAACATTTTAAAGAGACCTTGGAATATTTGTTCGAGTTGAAATTTGCTTTAAATGAAAGTTACTAAGTTCACTTTTTAAGATATTTGCAACTTTGGCAATTTTATTCTTATCATAAAATTAAAATTAGCAACGTTAAATTTTTAAAGAGACCTTGGAATATTTGTTCAAGTTGAAATTTGCTTTAAATGAAAGTTACTAAGTTCACTTTTTAAGATATTTGCTACTTTGGCAATTTTATTCTTATGATAAAATTAAAATTAGCAACGTTAACATTTTAAAGAGACCTTGGAATATTTGTTCGAGTTGAAATTTGCTTTAAATGAAAGTTACTAAGTTCACTTTTTAAGATATTTGCAACTTTGGCAATTTTATTCTTATGATAAAATTAAAATTAGCAAGGTTAACATTTTAAAGAGACCTTGGAATAATTGTTCAAGTTGAAATTTGCTTTAAATGAAAGTTACTAAGTTCACTTTTTAAGATATTTGCAACTTTGGCAATTTTATTCTTATGATAAAATTAAAATTAGCAACGTTAACATTTTGAAGAGACCTTGGAATAATTGTTCCAGTTGAAATTTGCTTTAAATGAAAGTTACTAAGTTCACTTTTTAAGATATTTGCAACTTTGGCAATTTTATTCTTATGATAAAATTAAAATTAGCAACGTTAACATTTTAAAGAGACCTTGGAATAATTGTTCAAGTTGAAATTTGCTTTAAATGAAAGTTACTAAGTTCACTTTTTAAGATATTTGCAACTTTGGCAATTTTATTCTTATTATAAAATTAAAATTAGCAACGTTAACATTTTAAAGAGACCTTGGAATATTTGTTCAAGTTGAAATTTGCTTTAAATGAAAGTTACTAAGTTCACTTTTTAAGATATTTGCAACTTTGGCAATTTTATTCTTATGATAAAATTAAAATTAGCAACGTTAAATTTTTAAAGAGACCTTGGAATATTTGTTCAAGTTGAAATTTGCTTTAAATGAAAGTTACTAAGTTCACTTTTTAAGATATTTGCAACTTTGGCAATTTTATTCGTATGATAAAATTAAAATTAGCAAGGTTAATATTTTAAAGACACCTTGGAATAATTGTTCAAGTTGAAATTTGCTTTAAATGAAAGTTACTAAGTTCACTTTTTAAGATATTTGCAACTTTGGCAATTTTATTCTTATGATAAAATTAAAATTAGCAACGTTAACATTTTAAAGAGACCTTGGAATAATTGTTCAAGTTGAAATTTGCTTTAAATGAAAGTTACTAAGTTCACTTTTTAAGATATTTGCAACTTTGGCAATTTTATTCTTATGATAAAATTAAAATTAGCAACGTTAACATTTTAAAGAGACCTTGGAATATTTGTTCGAGTTGAAATTTGCTTTAAATGAAAGTTACTAAGTTCACTTTTTAAGATATTTGCAACTTTGGCAATTTTATTCTTATCATAAAATTAAAATTAGCAACGTTAAATTTTTAAAGAGACCTTGGAATATTTGTTCAAGTTGAAATTTGCTTTAAATGAAAGTTACTAAGTTCACTTTTTAAGATATTTGCTACTTTGGCAATTTTATTCTTATGATAAAATTAAAATTAGCAACGTTAACATTTTAAAGAGACCTTGGAATATTTGTTCGAGTTGAAATTTGCTTTAAATGAAAGTTACTAAGTTCACTTTTTAAGATATTTGCAACTTTGGCAATTTTATTCTTATAATAAAATTAAAATTAGCAACGTTAAATTTTTAAAGAGACCTTGGAATATTTGTTCAAGTTGAAATTTGCTTTAAATGAAAGTTACTAAGTTCACTTTTTAAGATATTTGCAACTTTGGCAATTTTATTCTTATGATAAAATTAAAATTAGCAACGTTAACATTTTAAAGAAACCTTGGAATATTTGTTCAAGTTGAAATTTGCTTTAAATGAAAGTTACTAAGTTCACTTTTTAAGATATTTGCAACTTTGGCAATTTTATTCTTATGATAAAATTAAAATTAGCAACGTTAAATTTTTAAAGAGACCTTGGAATATTTGTTCAAGTTGAAATTTGCTTTAAATGAAAGTTACTAAGTTCACTTTTTAAGATATTTGCAACTTTGGCAATTTTATTCTTATGATAAAATTAAAATTAGCAAGGTTAATATTTTAAAGAGACCTTGGAATAATTGTTCAAGTTGAAATTTGCTTTAAATGAAAGTTACTAAGTTCACTTTTTAAGATATTTGCAACTTTGGCAATTTTATTCTTATGATAAAATTAAAATTAGCAACGTTAACATTTTAAAGAGACCTTGGAATAATTGTTCAAGTTGAAATTTGCTTTAAATGAAAGTTACTAAGTTCACTTTTTAAGATATTTGCAACTTTGGCAATTTTATTCTTATGATAAAATTAAAATTAGCAACGTTAACAATTTAAAGAGACCTTGGAATATTTGTTCGAGTTGAAATTTGCTTTAAATGAAAGTTACTAAGTTCACTTTTTAAGATATTTGCAACTTTGGCAATTTTATTCTTATGATAAAATTAAAATTAGCAACGTTAAATTTTTAAAGAGACCTTGGAATATTTGTTCAAGTTGAAATTTGCTTTAAATGAAAGTTACTAAGTTCACTTTTTAAGATATTTGCAACTTTGGCAATTTTATTCTTATGATAAAATTAAAATTAGCAACGTTAACATTTTGAAGAGACCTTGGAATAATTGTTCAAGTTGAAATTTGCTTTAAATGAAAGTTACTAAGTTCACTTTTTAAGATATTTGCAACTTTGGCAATTTTATTCTTATGATAAAATTAAAATTAGCAACGTTAACATTTTGAAGAGACCTTGGAATAATTGTTCAAGTTGAAATTTGCTTTAAATGAAAGTTACTAAGTTCACTTTTTAAGATATTTGCAACTTTGGCAATTTTATTCTTATGATAAAATTAAAATTAGCAACGTTAACATTTTCAAGAGACCTTGGAATATTTGTTCGAGTTGAAATTTGCTTTAAATGAAAGTTACTAAGTTCACTTTTTAAGATATTTGCAACTTTGGCAATTTTATTCTTATGATAAAATTAAAATTAGCAACGTTAACATTTTGAAGAGACCTTGGAATAATTGTTCAAGTTGAAATTTGCTTTAAATGAAAGTTACTAAGTTCACTTTTTAAGATATTTGCAACTTTGGCAATTTTATTCTTATGATAAAATTAAAATTAGCAACGTTAACATTTTCAAGAGACCTTGGAATATTTGTTCGAGTTGAAATTTGCTTTAAATGAAAGTTACTAAGTTCACTTTTTAAGATATTTGCAACTTTGGCAATTTTATTCTTATGATAAAATTAAAATTAGCAACGTTAACATTTTGAAGAGACCTTGGAATAATTGTTCAAGTTGAAATTTGCTTTAAATGAAAGTTACTAAGTTCACTTTTTAAGATATTTGCAACTTTGGCAATTTTATTCTTATGATAAAATTAAAATTAGCAACGTTAACATTTTGAAGAGACCTTGGAATAATTGTTCAAGTTGAAATTTGCTTTAAATGAAAGTTACTAAGTTCACTTTTTAAGATATTTGCAACTTTGGCAATTTTATTCTTATGATAAAATTAAAATTAGCAACGTTAAATTTTTAAAGAGACCTTGGAATATTTGTTCAAGTTGAAATTTGCTTTAAATGAAAGTTACTAAGTTCACTTTTTAAGATATTTGCAACTTTGGCAATTTTATTCTTATGATAAAATTAAAATTAGCAAGGTTAATATTTTAAAGAGACCTTGGAATAATTGTTCAAGTTGAAATTTGCTTTAAATGAAAGTTACTAAGTTCACTTTTTAAGATATTTGCAACTTTGGCAATTTTATTCTTATGATAAAATTAAAATTAGCAACGTTAACAATTTAAAGAGACCTTGGAATATTTGTTCGAGTTGAAATTTGCTTTAAATGAAAGTTACTAAGTTCACTTTTTAAGATATTTGCAACTTTGGCAATTTTATTCTTATGATAAAATTAAAATTAGCAACGTTAAATTTTTAAAGAGACCTTGGAATATTTGTTCAAGTTGAAATTTGCTTTAAATGAAAGTTACTAAGTTCACTTTTTAAGATATTTGCAACTTTGGCAATTTTATTCTTATGATAAAATTAAAATTAGCAACGTTAACATTTTGAAGAGACCTTGGAATAATTGTTCAAGTTGAAATTTGCTTTAAATGAAAGTTACTAAGTTCACTTTTTAAGATATTTGCAACTTTGGCAATTTTATTCTTATGATAAAATTAAAATTAGCAACGTTAACATTTTGAAGAGACCTTGGAATAATTGTTCAAGTTGAAATTTGCTTTAAATGAAAGTTACTAAGTTCACTTTTTAAGATATTTGCAACTTTGGCAATTTTATTCTTATGATAAAATTAAAATTTGCAACGTTAACATTTTCAAGAGACCTTGGAATATTTGTTCGAGTTGAAATTTGCTTTAAATGAAAGTTACTAAGTTCACTTTTTAAGATATTTGCAACTTTGGCAATTTTATTCTTATGATAAAATTAAAATTAGCAACGTTAACATTTTGAAGAGACCTTGGAATAATTGTTCAAGTTGAAATTTGCTTTAAATGAAAGTTACTAAGTTCACTTTTTAAGATATTTGCAACTTTGGCAATTTTATTCTTATGATAAAATTAAAATTAGCAACGTTAACATTTTGAAGAGACCTTGGAATAATTGTTCAAGTTGAAATTTGCTTTAAATGAAAGTTACTAAGTTCACTTTTTAAGATATTTGCAACTTTGGCAATTTTATTCTTATGATAAAATTAAAATTAGCAACGTTAAATTTTTAAAGAGACCTTGGAATATTTGTTCAAGTTGAAATTTGCTTTAAATGAAAGTTACTAAGTTCACTTTTTAAGATATTTGCAACTTTGGCAATTTTATTCTTATGATAAAATTAAAATTAGCAAGGTTAATATTTTAAAGAGACCTTGGAATAATTGTTCAAGTTGAAATTTGCTTTAAATGAAAGTTACTAAGTTCACTTTTTAAGATATTTGCAACTTTGGCAATTTTATTCTTATGATAAAATTAAAATTAGCAACGTTAACAATTTAAAGAGACCTTGGAATATTTGTTCGAGTTGAAATTTGCTTTAAATGAAAGTTACTAAGTTCACTTTTTAAGATATTTGCAACTTTGGCAATTTTATTCTTATGATAAAATTAAAATTAGCAACGTTAAATTTTTAAAGAGACCTTGGAATATTTGTTCAAGTTGAAATTTGCTTTAAATGAAAGTTACTAAGTTCACTTTTTAAGATATTTGCAACTTTGGCAATTTTATTCTTATGATAAAATTAAAATTAGCAACGTTAACATTTTGAAGAGACCTTGGAATAATTGTTCAAGTTGAAATTTGCTTTAAATGAAAGTTACTAAGTTCACTTTTTAAGATATTTGCAACTTTGGCAATTTTATTCTTATGATAAAATTAAAATTAGCAACGTTAACATTTTGAAGAGACCTTGGAATAATTGTTCAAGTTGAAATTTGCTTTAAATGAAAGTTACTAAGTTCACTTTTTAAGATATTTGCAACTTTGGCAATTTTATTCTTATGATAAAATTAAAATTTGCAACGTTAACATTTTCAAGAGACCTTGGAATATTTGTTCGAGTTGAAATTTGCTTTAAATGAAAGTTACTAAGTTCACTTTTTAAGATATTTGCAACTTTGGCAATTTTATTCTTATGATAAAATTAAAATTAGCAACGTTAACATTTTGAAGAGACCTTGGAATAATTGTTCAAGTTGAAATTTGCTTTAAATGAAAGTTACTAAGTTCACTTTTTAAGATATTTGCAACTTTGGCAATTTTATTCTTATGATAAAATTAAAATTAGCAACGTTAACATTTTGAAGAGACCTTGGAATAATTGTTCAAGTTGAAATTTGCTTTAAATGAAAGTTACTAAGTTCACTTTTTAAGATATTTGCAACTTTGGCAATTTTATTCTTATGATAAAATTAAAATTAGCAACGTTAAATTTTTAAAGAGACCTTGGAATATTTGTTCAAGTTGAAATTTGCTTTAAATGAAAGTTACTAAGTTCACTTTTTAAGATATTTGCAACTTTGGCAATTTTATTCTTATGATAAAATTAAAATTAGCAAGGTTAATATTTTAAAGAGACCTTGGAATAATTGTTCAAGTTGAAATTTGCTTTAAATGAAAGTTACTAAGTTCACTTTTTAAGATATTTGCAACTTTGGCAATTTTATTCTTATGATAAAATTAAAATTAGCAACGTTAACATTTTAAAGAGACCTTGGAATAATTGTTCAAGTTGAAATTTGCTTTAAATGAAAGTTACTAAGTTCACTTTTTAAGATATTTGCAACTTTGGCAATTTTATTCTTATGATAAAATTAAAATTAGCAACGTTAACATTTTGAAGAGACCTTGGAATAATTGTTCAAGTTGAAATTTGCTTTAAATGAAAGTTACTAAGTTCACTTTTTAAGATATTTGCAACTTTGGCAATTTTATTCTTATGATAAAATTAAAATTAGCAACGTTAACATTTTGAAGAGACCTTGGAATAATTGTTCAAGTTGAAATTTGCTTTAAATGAAAGTTACTAAGTTCACTTTTTAAGATATTTGCAACTTTGGCAATTTTATTCTTATGATAAAATTAAAATTAGCAACGTTAACATTTTAAAGAGACCTTGGAATATTTGTTCGAGTTGAAATTTGCTTTAAATGAAAGTTACTAAGTTCACTTTTTAAGATATTTGCAACTTTGGCAATTTTATTCTTATGATAAAATTAAAATTAGCAACGTTAACATTTTGAAGAGACCTTGGAATAATTGTTCAAGTTGAAATTTGCTTTAAATGAAAGTTACTAAGTTCACTTTTTAAGATATTTGCAACTTTGGCAATTTTATTCTTATGATAAAATTAAAATTAGCAACGTTAACATTTTAAAGAGACCTTGGAATATTTGTTGAAGTTTAAATTTGCTTTAAATGAAAGTTACTAAGTTCACTTTTTAAGATATTTGCAACTTTGGCAATTTTATTCTTATGATAAAATTAAAATTAGCAACATTAACATTTTAAAGAGACCTTGGAATATTTGTTCGAGTTGAAATTTGCTTTAAATGAAAGTTACTAAGTTCACTTTTTAAGATATTTGCAACTTTGGCAATTTTATTCTTATAATAAAATTAAAATTAGCAACGTTAAATTTTTAAAGAGACCTTGGAATATTTGTTCAAGTTGAAATTTGCTTTAAATGAAAGTTACTAAGTTCACTTTTTAAGATATTTGCAACTTTGGCAATTTTATTCTTATGATAGAATTAAAATTAGCAACGTTAACATTTTGAAGAGACCTTGGAATAATTGTTCCAGTTGAAATTTGCTTTAAATGAAAGTTACTAAGTTCACTTTTTAAGATATTTGCAACTTTGGCAATTTTATTCTTATGATAAAATTAAAATTAGCAACGTTAACATTTTGAAGAGACCTTGGAATACTTGTTCCAGTTGAAATTTGCTTTAAATGAAAGTTACTAAGTTCACTTTTTAAGATATTTGCAACTTTGGCAATTTTATTCTTATGATAAAATTAAAATTAGCAACGTTAACATTTTAAAGAGACCTTGGAATATTTGTTCAAGTTGAAATTTGCTTTAAATGGAAGTTACTAAGTTCACTTTTTAAGATATTTGCAACTTTGGCAATTTTATTCTTATGATAAAATTAAAATTAGCAACGTTAACATTTTAAAGAGACCTTGGAATATTTGTTGAAGTTGAAATTTGCTTTAAATGAAAGTTACTAAGTTCACTTTTTAAGATATTTGCAACTTTGGCAATTTTATTCTTATGATAAAATTAAAATTAGCAACATTAACATTTTAAAGAGACCTTGGAATATTTGTTCGAGTTGAAATTTGCTTTAAATGAAAGTTACTAAGTTCACTTTTTAAGATATTTGCAACTTTGGCAATTTTATTCTTATAATAAAATTAAAATTAGCAACGTTAAATTTTTAAAGAGACCTTGGAATATTTGTTCAAGTTGAAATTTGCTTTAAATGAAAGTTACTAAGTTCACTTTTTAAGATATTTGCAACTTTGGCAATTTTATTCTTATGATAGAATTAAAATTAGCAACGTTAACATTTTGAAGAGACCTTGGAATAATTGTTCCAGTTGAAATTTGCTTTAAATGAAAGTTACTAAGTTCACTTTTTAAGATATTTGCAACTTTGGCAATTTTATTCTTATGAAAAAATTATAATTAGCAACGTTAACATTTTAAAGAGACCTTGGAATATTTGTTCAAGTTGAAATTTGCTTTAAATGAAAGTTACTAAGTTCACTTTTTAAGATATTTGCAACTTTGGCAATTTTATTCTTATGATAAAATTAAAATTAGCAACGTTAACATTTTAAAGAGACCTTGGAATATTTGTTCAAGTTGAAATTTGCTTTAAATGAAAGTTACTAAGTTCACTTTTTAAGATATTTGCAACTTTGGCAATTTTATTCTTATGATAAAATTAAAATTAGCAACGTTAACATTTTGAAGAGACCTTGGAATACTTGTTCCAGTTGAAATTTGCTTTAAATGAAAGTTACTAAGTTCACTTTTTAAGATATTTGCAACTTTGGCAATTTTATTCTTATGATAAAATTAAAATTAGCAACGTTAAATTTTTAAAGAGACCTTGGAATATTTGTTCAAGTTGAAATTTGCTTTAAATGAAAGTTACTAAGTTCACTTTTTAAGATATTTGCAACTTTGGCAATTTTATTCTTATGATAGAATTAAAATTAGCAACGTTAACATTTTGAAGAGACCTTGGAATAATTGTTCCAGTTGAAATTTGCTTTAAATGAAAGTTACTAAGTTCACTTTTTAAGATATTTGCAACTTTGGCAATTTTATTCTTATGATAAAATTAAAATTAGCAACGTTAACATTTTAAAGAGACCTTGGAATATTTGTTCGAGTTGAAATTTGCTTTAAATGAAAGTTACTAAGTTCACTTTTTAAGATATTTGCAACTTTGGCAATTTTATTCTTATAATAAAATTAAAATTAGCAACGTTAAATTTTTAAAGAGACCTTGGAATATTTGTTCAAGTTGAAATTTGCTTTAAATGAAAGTTACTAAGTTCACTTTTTAAGATATTTGCAACTTTGGCAATTTTATTCTTATGATAAAATTAAAATTAGCAACGTTAAATTTTTAAAGAGACCTTGGAATATTTGTTCAAGTTGAAATTTGCTTTAAATGAAAGTTACTAAGTTCACTTTTTAAGTTATTTGCAACTTTGGCAATTTTATTCTTATGATAAAATTAAAATTAGCAACGTTAACATTTTGAAGAGACCTTGGAATAATTGTTCAAGTTGAAATTTGCTTTGAATGAAAGTTACTAAGTTCACTTTTTAAGATATTTGCAACTTTGGGAATTTTTTTCTTATGATAAAATTAAAATTAGCAACGTTAACATTTTAAAGAGACCTTGGAATATTTGTTCAAGTTGAAATTTGCTTTAAATGAAAGTTACTAAGTTCACTTTTTAAGATATTTGCAACTTTGGCAATTTTATTCTTATGATAAAATTAAAATTAGCAACGTTAACATTTTAAAGAGACCTTGGAATAATTGTTCAAGTTGAAATTTGCTTTAAATGAAAGTTACTAAGTTCACTTTTTAAGATATTTGCAACTTTGGCAATTTTATTCTTATGATAAAATTAAAATTAGCAACGTTAACATTTTAAAGAGACCTTGGAATATTTGTTCAAGTTGAAATTTGCTTTAAATGAAAGTTACTAAGTTCACTTTTTAAGATATTTGCAACTTTGGCAATTTTATTCTTATGATAAAATTAAAATTAGCAACGTTAACATTTTAAAGAGACCTTGGAATATTTGTTCGAGTTGAAATTTGCTTTAAATGAAAGTTACTAAGTTCACTTTTTAAGATATTTGCAACTTTGGCAATTTTATTCTTATAATAAAATTAAAATTAGCAACGTTAAATTTTTAAAGAGACCTTGGAATATTTGTTCAAGTTGAAATTTGCTTTAAATGAAAGTTACTAAGTTCACTTTTTAAGATATTTGCAACTTTGGCAATTTTATTCTTATGATAAAATTAAAATTAGCAACGTTAAATTTTTAAAGAGACCTTGGAATATTTGTTCAAGTTGAAATTTGCTTTAAATGAAAGTTACTAAGTTCACTTTTTAAGATATTTGCAACTTTGGCAATTTTATTCTTATGATAAAATTAAAATTAGCAACGTTAACATTTTAAAGAGACCTTGGAATATTTGTTTGAGTTGAAATTTGCTTTAAATGAAAGTTACTAAGTTCACTTTTTAAGATATTTGCAACTTTGGCAATTTTATTCTTATAATAAAATTAAAATTAGCAACGTTAAATTTTTAAAGAGACCTTGGAATAATTGTTCAAGTTGAAATTTGCTTTAAATGAAAGTTACTAAGTTCACTTTTTAAGATATTTGCAACTTTGGCAATTTTATTCTTATGATAAAATTAAAATTAGCAACGTTAACATTTTAAAGAGACCTTGGAATATTTGTTCGAGTTGAAATTTGCTTTAAATGAAAGTTACTAAGTTCACTTTTTAAGATATTTGCAACTTTGGCAATTTTATTCTTATAATAAAATTAAAATTAGCAACGTTAAATTTTTAAAGAGACCTTGGAATATTTGTTCAAGTTGAAATTTGCTTTAAATGAAAGTTACTAAGTTCACTTTTTAAGATATTTGCAACTTTGGCAATTTTATTCTTATGATAAAATTAAAATTAGCAACGTTAAATTTTTAAAGAGACCTTGGAATATTTGTTCAAGTTGAAATTTGCTTTAAATGAAAGTTACTAAGTTCACTTTTTAAGATATTTGCAACTTTGGCAATTTTATTCTTATGATAAAATTAAAATTAGCAACGTTAACATTTTGAAGAGACCTTGGAATAATTGTTCAAGTTGAAATTTGCTTTGAATGAAAGTTACTAAGTTCACTTTTTAAGATATTTGCAACTTTGGCAATTTTTTTCTCATGATAAAATTAAAATTAGCAACGTTAACATTTTAAAGAGACCTTGGAATATTTGTTCAAGTTGAAATTTGCTTTAAATGAAAGTTACTAAGTTCACTTTTTAAGATATTTGCAACTTTGGCAATTTTATTCTTATGATAAAATTAAAATTAGCAACGTTAACATTTTAAAGAGACCTTGGAATATTTGTTCAAGTTGAAATTTGCTTTAAATGAAAGTTACTAAGTTCACTTTTTAAGATATTTGCAACTTTGGCAATTTTATTCTTATGATAAAATTAAAATTAGCAACGTTAACATTTTAAAGAGACCTTGGAATAATTGTTCAAGTTGAAATTTGCTTTAAATGAAAGTTACTAAGTTCACTTTTTAAGATATTTGCAACTTTGGCAATTTTATTCTTATGATAAAATTAAAATTAGCAACGTTAACATTTTAAAGAGACCTTGGAATAATTGTTCAAGTTGAAATTTGCTTTAAATGAAAGTTACTAAGTTCACTTTTTAAGATATTTGCAACTTTGGCAATTTTATTCTTATGATAAAATTAAAATTAGCAACGTTAACATTTTAAAGAGACCTTGGAATATTTGTTCGAGTTGAAATTTGCTTTAAATGAAAGTTACTAAGTTCACTTTTTAAGATATTTGCAACTTTGGCAATTTTATTCTTATAATAAAATTAAAATTAGCAACGTTAAATTTTTAAAGAGACCTTGGAATATTTGTTCAAGTTGAAATTTGCTTTAAATGAAAGTTACTAAGTTCACTTTTTAAGATATTTGCAACTTTGGCAATTTTATTCTTATGATAAAATTAAAATTAGCAACGTTAACATTTTAAAGAGACCTTGGAATATTTGTTCAAGTTGAAATTTGCTTTAAATGAAAGTTACTAAGTTCACTTTTTAAGATATTTGCAACTTTGGCAATTTTATTCTTATGATAAAATTAAAATTAGCAACGTTAACATTTTAAAGAGACCTTGGAATATTTGTTCAAGTTGAAATTTGCTTTAAATGAAAGTTACTAAGTTCACTTTTTAAGATATTTGCAACTTTGGCAATTTTATTCTTATGATAAAATTAAAATTAGCAAGGTTAACATTTTAAAGATACCTTGGAATAATTGTTCAAGTTGAAATTTGCTTTAAATGAAAGTTACTAAGTTCACTTTTTAAGATATTTGCAACTTTGGCAATTTTATTCTTATGATAAAATTAAAATTAGCAACGTTAACATTTTAAAGAGACCTTGGAATAATTGTTCAAGTTGAAATTTGCTTTAAATGAAAGTTACTAAGTTCACTTTTTAAGATATTTGCAACTTTGGCAATTTTATTCTTATGATAAAATTAAAATTAGCAACGTTAACATTTTGAAGAGACCTTGGAATAATTGTTCAAGTTGAAATTTGCTTTAAATGAAAGTTACTAAGTTCACTTTTTAAGATATTTGCAACTTTGGCAATTTTATTCTTATGATAAAATTAAAATTAGCAACGTTAAATTTTTAAAGAGACCTTGGAATATTTGTTCAAGTTGAAATTTGCTTTAAATGAAAGTTACTAAGTTCACTTTTTAAGATATTTGCAACTTTGGCAATTTTATTCTTATGATAAAATTAAAATTAGCAAGGTTAATATTTTAAAGAGACCTTGGAATAATTGTTCAAGTTGAAATTTGCTTTAAATGAAAGTTACTAAGTTCACTTTTTAAGATATTTGCAACTTTGGCAATTTTATTCTTATGATAAAATTAAAATTAGCAACGTTAACATTTTAAAGAGACCTTGGAATAATTGTTCAAGTTGAAATTTGCTTTAAATGAAAGTTACTAAGTTCACTTTTTAAGATATTTGCAACTTTGGCAATTTTATTCTTATGATAAAATTAAAATTAGCAACGTTAACATTTTGAAGAGACCTTGGAATAATTGTTCAAGTTGAAATTTGCTTTAAATGAAAGTTACTAAGTTCACTTTTTAAGATATTTGCAACTTTGGCAATTTTATTCTTATGATAAAATTAAAATTAGCAACGTTAACATTTTAAAGAGACCTTGGAATATTTGTTCAAGTTGAAATTTGCTTTAAATGAAAGTTACTAAGTTCACTTTTTAAGATATTTGCAACTTTGGCAATTTTATTCTTATGATAAAATTAAAATTAGCAAAGTTAACATTTTGAAGAGACCTTGGAATAATTGTTCAAGTTGAAATTTGCTTTAAATGAAAGTTACTAAGTTCACTTTTTAAGATATTTGCAACTTTGGCAATTTTATTCTTATGATAAAATTAAAATTAGCAACGTTAACATTTTAAAGAGACCTTGGAATATTTGTTCGAGTTGAAATTTGCTTTAAATGAAAGTTACTAAGTTCACTTTTTAAGATATTTGCAACTTTGGCAATTTTATTCTTATAATAAAATTAAAATTAGCAACGTTAACATTTTAAAGAGACCTTGGAATAATTGTTCAAGTTGAAATTTGCTTTAAATGAAAGTTACTAAGTTCACTTTTTAAGATATTTGCAACTTTGGCAATTTTATTCTTATGATAAAATTAAAATTAGCAACGTTAAATTTTTAAAGAGACCTTGGAATATTTGTTCAAGTTGAAATTTGCTTTAAATGAAAGTTACTAAGTTCACTTTTTAAGATATTTGCAACTTTGGCAATTTTATTCTTATGATAAAATTAAAATTAGCAACGTTAACATTTTAAAGAGACCTTGGAATATTTGTTCAAGTTGAAATTTGCTTTAAATGAAAGTTACTAAGTTCACTTTTTAAGATATTTGCAACTTTGGCAATTTTATTCTTATGATAAAATTAAAATTAGCAACGTTAAATTTTTAAAGAGACCTTGGAATATTTGTTCAAGTTGAAATTTGCTTTAAATGAAAGTTACTAAGTTCACTTTTTAAGATATTTGCAACTTTGGCAATTTTATTCTTATGATAAAATTAAAATTAGCAAGGTTAATATTTTAAAGAGACCTTGGAATAATTGTTCAAGTTGAAATTTGCTTTAAATGAAAGTTACTAAGTTCACTTTTTAAGATATTTGCAACTTTGGCAATTTTATTCTTATGATAAAATTAAAATTAGCAACGTTAACATTTTAAAGAGACCTTGGAATAATTGTTCAAGTTGAAATTTGCTTTAAATGAAAGTTACTAAGTTCACTTTTTAAGATATTTGCAACTTTGGCAATTTTATTCTTATGATAAAATTAAAATTAGCAACGTTAACATTTTGAAGAGACCTTGGAATAATTGTTCAAGTTGAAATTTGCTTTAAATGAAAGTTACTAAGTTCACTTTTTAAGATATTTGCAACTTTGGCAATTTTATTCTTATGATAAAATTAAAATTAGCAACGTTAACATTTTAAAGAGACCTTGGAATATTTGTTCAAGTTGAAATTTGCTTTAAATGAAAGTTACTAAGTTCACTTTTTAAGATATTTGCAACTTTGGCAATTTTATTCTTATGATAAAATTAAAATTAGCAACGTTAACATTTTGAAAAGACCTTGGAATAATTGTTCAAGTTGAAATTTGCTTTAAATGAAAGTTACTAAGTTCACTTTTTAAGATATTTGCAACTTTGGCAATTTTATTCTTATGATAAAATTAAAATTAGCAACGTTAAATTTTTAAAGAGACCTTGGAATATTTGTTCAAGTTGAAATTTGCTTTAAATGAATGTTACTAAGTTCACTTTTTAAGATATTTGCAACTTTGGCAATTTTATTCCTATGATAAAATTAGCAAGGTTAATATTTTAAAGAGACCTTGGAATAATTGTTCAAGTTGAAATTTGCTTTAAATGAAAGTTACTAAGTTCACTTTTTAAGATATTTGCAACTTTGGCAATTTTATTCTTATGATAAAATTAAAATTAGCAACGTTAACATTTTAAAGAGACCTTGGAATAATTGTTCAAGTTGAAATTTGCTTTAAATGAAAGTTACTAAGTTCACTTTTTAAGATATTTGCAACTTTGGCAATTTTATTCTTATGATAAAATTAAAATTAGCAACGTTAACATTTTGAAGAGACCTTGGAATATTTGTTCAAGTTGAAATTTGCTTTAAATGAAAGTTACTAAGTTCACTTTTTAAGATATTTGCAACTTTGGCAATTTTATTCTTATGATAAAATTAAAATTAGCAACGTTAACATTTTAAAGAGACCTTGGAATATTTGTTCAAGTTTAAATTTGTTTTAAATGAAAGTTACTAAGTTCACTTTTTAAGATATTTGCAACTTTGGCAATTTTATTCTTATGATAAAATTAAAATTAGCAACGTTAACATTTTAAAGAGACCTTGGAATAATTGTTCAAGTTGAAATTTGCTTTAAATGAAAGTTGCTAAGTTCACTTTTTAAGATATTTGCAACTTTGGCAATTTTATTCTTATGATAAAATTAAAATTAGCAACGTTAACATTTTAAAGAGACCTTGGAATAATTGTTCAAGTTGAAATTTGCTTTAAATGAAAGTTACTAAGTTCACTTTTTAAGATATTTGCAACTTTGGCAATTTTATTCTTATGATAAAATTAAAATTAGCAACGTTAACATTTTAAAGAGACCTTGGAATAATTGTTCAAGTTGAAATTTGCTTTAAATGAAAGTTACTAAGTTCACTTTTTAAGATATTTGCAACTTTGGCAATTTTATTCTTATGATAAAATTAAAATTAGCAACGTTAACATTTTAAAGAGACCTTGGAATATTTGTTCAAGTTTAAATTTGTTTTAAATGAAAGTTACTAAGTTCACTTTTTAAGATATTTGCAACTTTGGCAATTTTATTCTTATGATAAAATTAAAATTAGCAACGTTAACATTTTAAAGAGACCTTGGAATAATTGTTCAAGTTGAAATTTGCTTTAAATGAAAGTTACTAAGTTCACTTTTTAAGATATTTGCAACTTTGGCAATTTTATTCTTATGATAAAATTAAAATTAGCAACGTTAACATTTTAAAGAGACCTTGGAATAATTGTTCAAGTTGAAATTTGCTTTAAATGAAAGTTACTAAGTTCACTTTTTAAGATATTTGCAACTTTGGCAATTTTATTCTTATGATAAAATTAAAATTAGCAACGTTAACATTTTAAAGAGACCTTGGAATATTTGTTCCAGTTGAAATTTGCTTTAAATGAAAGTTACTAAGTTCACTTTTTAAGATATTTGCAACTTTGGCAATTTTATTCTTATGATAAAATTAAAATTAGCAACGTTAAATTTTTAAAGAGACCTTGGAATATTTGTTCAAGTTGAAATTTGCTTTAAATGAAAGTTACTAAGTTCACTTTTTAAGATATTTGCAACTTTGGCAATTTTATTCTTATGATAAAATTAAAATTAGCAATGTTAACATTTTTAAAAGACCTGGGAATAATTGTTGAAGCTGAAATTTACAATAAATGAAAGTTACTAAGTTCACTTTTTAAGATATTTGCAACTTTGGCAATTTTATTCTTATGATAAAATTAAAATTAGCAACGTTAAATTTTTAAAGAGACCTTGGAATATTTGTTCAAGTTGAAATTTGCTTTAAATGAATGTTACTAAGTTCACTTTTTAAGATATTTGCAACTTTGGCAATTTTATTCCTATGATAAAATTAGCAAGGTTAATATTTTAAAGAGACCTTGGAATATTTGTTCAAGTTGAAATTTGCTTTAAATGAAAGTTACTAAGTTCACTTTTTAAGATATTTGCAACTTTGGCAATTTTATTCTTATGATAAAATTAAAATTAGCAACGTTAACATTTTAAAGAGACCTTGGAATAATTGTTCAAGTTGAAATTTGCTTTAAATGAAAGTTACTAAGTTCACTTTTTAAGATATTTGCAACTTTGGCAATTTTATTCTTATGATAAAATTAAAATTAGCAACGTTAACATTTTGAAGAGACCTTGGAATATTTGTTCAAGTTGAAATTTGCTTTAAATGAAAGTTACTAAGTTCACTTTTTAAGATATTTGCAACTTTGGCAATTTTATTCTTATGATAAAATTAAAATTAGCAACGTTAACATTTTAAAGAGACCTTGGAATATTTGTTCAAGTTTAAATTTGTTTTAAATGAAAGTTACTAAGTTCACTTTTTAAGATATTTGCAACTTTGGCAATTTTATTCTTATGATAAAATTAAAATTAGCAACGTTAACATTTTAAAGAGACCTTGGAATAATTGTTCAAGTTGAAATTTGCTTTAAATGAAAGTTGCTAAGTTCACTTTTTAAGATATTTGCAACTTTGGCAATTTTATTCTTATGATAAAATTAAAATTAGCAACGTTAACATTTTAAAGAGACCTTGGAATAATTGTTCAAGTTGAAATTTGCTTTAAATGAAAGTTACTAAGTTCACTTTTTAAGATATTTGCAACTTTGGCAATTTTATTCTTATGATAAAATTAAAATTAGCAACGTTAACATTTTAAAGAGACCTTGGAATAATTGTTCAAGTTGAAATTTGCTTTAAATGAAAGTTACTAAGTTCACTTTTTAAGATATTTGCAACTTTGGCAATTTTATTCTTATGATAAAATTAAAATTAGCAACGTTAACATTTTAAAGAGACCTTGGAATATTTGTTCAAGTTTAAATTTGTTTTAAATGAAAGTTACTAAGTTCACTTTTTAAGATATTTGCAACTTTGGCAATTTTATTCTTATGATAAAATTAAAATTAGCAACGTTAACATTTTAAAGAGACCTTGGAATAATTGTTCAAGTTGAAATTTGCTTTAAATGAAAGTTACTAAGTTCACTTTTTAAGATATTTGCAACTTTGGCAATTTTATTCTTATGATAAAATTAAAATTAGCAACGTTAACATTTTAAAGAGACCTTGGAATAATTGTTCAAGTTGAAATTTGCTTTAAATGAAAGTTACTAAGTTCACTTTTTAAGATATTTGCAACTTTGGCAATTTTATTCTTATGATAAAATTAAAATTAGCAACGTTAACATTTTAAAGAGACCTTGGAATATTTGTTCCAGTTGAAATTTGCTTTAAATGAAAGTTACTAAGTTCACTTTTTAAGATATTTGCAACTTTGGCAATTTTATTCTTATGATAAAATTAAAATTAGCAACGTTAAATTTTTAAAGAGACCTTGGAATATTTGTTCCAGTTGAAATTTGCTTTAAATGAAAGTTACTAAGTTCACTTTTTAAGATATTTGCAACTTTGGCAATTTTATTCTTATGATAAAATTAAAATTAGCAATGTTAACATTTTTAAAAGACCTGGGAATAATTGTTGAAGCTGAAATTTACAATAAATGAAAGTTACTAAGTTCACTTTTTAAGATATTTGCAACTTTGGCAATTTTATTCTTATGATAAAATTAAAATTAGCAACGTTAACATTTTAAAGAGACCTTGGAATAATTGTTGAAGCTGAAATTTACAATAAATGAAAGTTACTAAGTTCACTTTTTAAGATATTTGCAACTTTGACAATTTTATTCTTATGATATATTTAAAATTAGCAACGTTAACATTTTAAAGAGTCCTTGGAATAATTTTTGAAGTTTAAATTTGCTTTAAATGAAAGTTACTAAGTTCACTTTTTAAGATATTTGCAACTTTGACAATTTTATTCTTATGATATATTTAAAATTAGCAACGTTAACATTTTATAGAGTCCTTGGAATAATTGTTGAAGTTTAAATTTGCTTTAAATGAAAGTTACTAAGTTCACTTTTTAAGATATTTGCAACTTTGGCAATATTATTCTTATGATAAAATTAAAATTAGCAACGTTAACATTTTAAAGAGACCTTGGAATAATTGTTCAAGTTTAAATTTGCTTTAAATGAAAGTTACTAAGTTCACTTTTTAAGATATTTGCAACTTTGTCAATTTTATTCTTATGATAAAATTAAAATTAGCAATGTTAACATTTTTGAAAGACCTTGCAATAATTGTTGAAGCTGAAATTTACAATAAATGAAAGTTACTAAGTTCACTTTTTAAGATATTAGCAACTTTGGCAATTTTATTCTTATGATAAAATTAAAATTAGCAACGTTAACATTTTAAAGAGACCTTGGAATAATTGTTCAAGTTGAAATTTGCTTTAAATGAAAGTTACTAAGTTCACTTTTTAAAATATTTGCAACTTTGGCAATTTTATTCTTATGATAAAATTAAAATTAGCAACGTTAACATTTTGAAGAGACCTTGGAATAATTGTTCAAGTTGAAATTTGCTTTAAATGAAAGTTACTAAGTTCACTTTTTAAGATATTTGCAACTTTGGCAATTTTATTCTTATGATAAAATTAAAATTAGCAACGTTAACATTTTAAAGAGACCTTGGAATAATTGTTCAAGTTGAAATTTGCTTTAAATGAAAGTTACTAAGTTCACTTTTTAAGATATTTGTAACTTTGGCAATTTTATTCTTATGATAAAATTAAAATTAGCAACGTTAACATTTTAAAGAGACCTTGGAATAATTGTTCAAGTTGAAATTTGCTTTAAATGAAAGTTACTAAGTTCACTTTTTAAGATATTTGCAACTTTGGCAATTTTATTTTTATGATAAAATTAAAATTAGCAACGTTAACATTTTAAAGAGACCTTGGAATAATTGTTCAAGTTGAAATTTGCTTTAAATGAAAGTGACTAAGTTCACTTTTTAAGATATTTGCAACTTTGGCAATTTTATTCTTATGATAAAATTAAAATTAGCAACGTTAACATTTTAAAGAGACCTTGGAATAATTGTTCAAGTTGAAATTTGCTTTAAATGAAAATTACAAACTTCACTTTTCAAGATATTTGCAACTTTGGCAATTTTATTCTTATGATAAAATTAAAATTAGCAACGTTAACATTTTAAAGAGACCTTGGAATAATTGTTCAAGTTGAAATTTGCTTTAAATGAAAGTTACTAAGTTCACTTTTTAAGATATTTGCAACTTTGGCAATTTTATTTTTATGATGAAATTAAAATTAGCAACGTTAACATTTTAAAGAGACCTTGGAATAATTGTTCAAGTTGAAATTTGCTTTAAATGAAAGTGACTAAGTTCACTTTTTAAGATATTTGCAACTTTGGCAATTTTATTCTTATGATAAAATTAAAATTAGGAACGTTAACATTTTAAAGAGACCTTGGAATAATTGTTCAAGTTGAAATTTGCTTTAAATGAAAATTACAAACTTCACTTTTCAAGATATTTGCAACTTTGGCAATTTTATTCTTATGATAAAATTAAAATTAGCAACGTTAACATTTTTAAAAGACCTTGGAATAATTGTTCAAACTGAAATTTTCATTAAATGAAAATTACAAACTTCACTTTTCAAGATATTTGCAACTTTGGCAATTTTATTCTTATGATAAATTTAAAATTAGCAACGTTAACATTTTTAAGAGACCTTGAAATAATTATTTAAGCTGAAAATTGCATTAAATGAAAGTTACTAAGTTCACTTTTTAAGATATTTGCAACTTTGGCAATTTTATTCTTATGATAAAATTAAAATTAGCAACGTTAACATTTTAAAGAGACCTTGAAATAATTGTTCAAGCTGAAATTTGCATTAAATGAAAGTTACTAAGTTCACTTTTTAAGATATTTGCAACTTTGGCAATTTTATTCTTATGATAAATTTAAAATTAGCAACGTTAACATTTTTAAAAGACCTTGGAATAATTGTTGAAGCTGAAATTTACATTAAATGAAAGTTACTAAGTTCACTTTTTAAGATATTTGCAACTTTGGCAATTTTATTCTTATGATAAAATTAAAATTAGCAACGTTAACATTTTTAAAAGACCTTGGAATAATTGTTCAAACTGAAATTTGCATTAAATGAAAATTACAAACTTTACTTTTCAAGATATTTGCAACTTTGGCAATTTTATTCTTATGATAAATTTAAAATTAGCAACGTTAACATTTTTAAAAGACCTTGGAATAATTGTTCAAACTGAAATTTGCATTAAATGAAAATTACAAACTTCACTTTTCAAGATATTTGCAACCTTGGCAATTTTATTCTTATGATAAATTTAAAATTAGCAACGTTAACATTTTTAAGAGACCTTGAAATAATTATTTAAGCTGAAAATTGCATTAAATGAAAGTTACTAAGTTCACTTTTTAAGATATTTGCAACTTTGGCAATTTTATTCTTATGATAAAATTAAAATTAGCAACGTTAACATTTTAAAGAGACCTTGAAATAATTGTTCAAGCTTAAATTTGCATTAAATGAAAGTTACTAAGTTCACTTTTTAAGATATTTGCAACTTTGGCAATTTTATTCTTATGATAAAATTAAAATTACCAATGTTAACATTTTTTAAGAGTTATTGGAATACTTGTTTAAGCTGAAATTTACATTAAATTAAGGTTTCTAAGTTCAGTTTCTAAGATATTTGCAACTTTGGCCATTTTTATTTTTTTCACAGAACATTTATTTGAGAAAGGAACGAAGAAATGAGTTTAATTACTTTGCTAATGCATGAAACATGTATAAGAATTCAAGAATAGCATGCGCATGTGATACATGTCCAAATTTCTTATGATAGCGGTCCTCAGTCTGCATAGTGGTAAAATGTAATTTTTAGGCGCCTATAAAATATTTGTCACGCAGTTATCTCGTGTTTCGGGCAGATATTTTGGCATATACGAATGCCAACTCCATGTTTAGTGACGTTTACTGTCGTCACTGCTGGTTTGGTACATGCTCACATGTGATCCAACTCGATGCTCTTAAGAATTTTGGTTTTTTTCTGGGTGCTACGCACATAATCACCGAAGGATGGTTTATTTACTTCGTATTGGGAGTTCACTAGACAACTCAACTTTCACATGCATGGGAAATTGTACTTCGCTTCGTGTCCAAATTCAAGTTATGAACATTAGAAATTTTGCTGGTAAGCCCTATTTTGCCATTACTCGGGTTTCGTAAAGAGTTGCTATATCCCATGCATGGAGATTTTAGTAAAACTTGTGGTATAGTGTTATACCAGCTTACTCATCCTTGGGGTGTTCCTGTGCTTTGCACCCAAGCGATTCCGGTCTCAAGTAAGGGTCAGCAAACCAGTCGTATTTTACCGATGAAGGACAGAAAGCCTTTGAAATGGTTATTATTATAAAGTTTGAGTGTAGTTCTCTTTGAAAAGTGTTTAGTGATCCTTCTCAGACCCACACAGGCTAAGAACAAACTTTCGAAATATCGGCATAAATTTCACACCTATCAATAAGTGTGGACATGTCCCACATGCGTGAAATTTCAAGAATTGACAATAATTTAGAAAAGAAAATAGCTAATATTTCGCATGTGGGACATGTCCGCGCTAATTCGGAGGTGTGAAAATTTCGGTCTTTTTCACAGCCTTTGTTCTGAACTTGTAGAAGCTTCAGAGCGTCAAACGACGGCTTAATATGTAGGTAGAGGCATAAACGTTTCGAGAATTACCATTTTAAAAGATCTGGTTAATTCGCGAAGGAGCTCGTGTGGTTTTCCTAACCCCTACTAAAAAGCGAAATGCTTTGGGCGCAAGATGGTGGAATGCTTCTAAGACTATTTAAACACATAAATCGCTATAACGAAACATTTGCTAACTTTTCCATGCGGAGGCATTGACAATTCCGCTCCAAAGCCGAGATCTGTCAAAACGACCCTCAAAGAGCAAAATTTAAGCTGTTGTAACTTGCGACAGGAGTAAAGGTTCTTTTGCCTCCGCATGGAAAAGTTGTAAATTACAAATGGCTCAAAGTTGGCACCTATAAACTGTCTCCAGTTTTTTCCTTCACGTTGCGCTCAGACGAAAACCAGAATTTCGAAGGACATTCAGATAGGTCACAGGCCAGCATGTGACAGAGTTAAACGTTACGTACGAAAACGTTACTAAACGCGGATTCGGTATTCGTATACACCCGAATATCAGCCTGAATCACGAGATAAATGCGTGACTAATAACTTAAAGGCGCCGCAAAATAACATTTTATCACTATGCAAACTGGGAAGCTCTATCATAACAAATCTGGACATGTCTCACATGCGTTATTTCTTACATACTATTTAGTTCAGAAAGCAGCTCAAACATAAGTTTAATGACTGCATGATTGCAAATAACTTAGAAAAGAAAATAGCAAATTTCTAATTCTTCACATAACATATATTTGAGAAAGCAAAGCAGTTATAAGTTTAATGACTTTGTTAATGCATGAAACTTGCATAAGAATTCAAGAACAGCATGAATTTTCAAGAAATGCAAATAACTTAGAAAAGAAAATTGCGAACTTTTATTTCTTACACAGTAGATATATTTGAGAAAGCACCGCAGTTATAAGTTTAATGACTTTGTTAATGCATGAAACTAATATAAGAATTCAAGAAGAGCATGAATTTGCAAGAAATTGAAAATCCCTTAGAAAATAAAAATGTGAATTTTTATTTCTTACACACAAGTTTCATTTGACAAAACACCATAGTTATAGGTTTAGTGACTTTGTTAATGCATGAAACTTGCAAAAGAATTCAAGAACAGCATGAATTTGCAAGAATTGCAAATAACTTAGAAAATATAATTGCGAATTTTTATTTCTTACACAGAAGATATATTTGAGTAAGCACCACAGTTATAAGTTTAATGACTATACTAACGCATGAAACTCACATAAGAATTCAAGAACAGCATGAATTTGCAAGAATTGCAAAAACTTAGAAAAGAAAATTGCGAATTTTTATTTCTTAGACAGAAATTTTCTTGGAAAAAGCACCGCAGTTATAAGTTTAATGACTTTGTTAATGCATGAAACTTGCATAAGAATTCAAGAACAGCATGAATTTGAAAGATTTGCAAATTACTTGCAAAATAAAATTGCAATTTTTTATTTCTTACGCAGAAGTTTTATTAGAGAAATCACCGCAGTTATAAGTTTAATGACTTTGTTAATGCATGAAACTTGCATAAGAATTCAAGAACAGCATGAATTTGCAAGAATTGCAAATAACTTAGAAAAGAAAAATGCGAATTTTTATTTCTTACACAGAAGTTTTATTTGAGTAATCACTGCAGTTATAAGTTTAATGACTTTGTTAATGCATGAAACTTACATAAGAATTCAAGAACAGCTTGAATTTGCGAGAATTGCAAATAACATAGAAAATAAAAATGCGAATTTTATTTCTTACACAGAAATTTTATTTGAGAAAGTAATGCAGTTATAAGTTTAATGACTTTGTTAATGCATGAAACTTGCATAAGAATTCAAGAACAGCATGAATTTGCAAGAATTGCAAATAACTTAGAATAGAAAAATGCGAATTTTATTTCTTACACAGAAGCTTTATTTGAGAAAGCACTGCAGTTTTAAGTTTAATGATTATGTTAATGTATGAAACTTGCATAAGAATTCAAGAACAGCTATAATTTGCAAGGATTGCAAATAACTTAGAAAAGAAATATGTGAATTTTTAATTTTTACATGGAAGTTTTATTTGAGAAATCACTTATGCAAGTTTCATGCACTAACAAAGTGATTGAACTTATAACTGCGGTGCTTTCTCAAATAAAACTTTCGTGCAACAAATAAAATTTCCCCTTTTTTCTTTTCTAAGTTATTTGCAATTCTTGCAAATTCATGCTGTTCTTGAAATGTTATGCAATTTTCATGCATTAACAAGTCATTAAACTTATTACTGCAGTGCTTTCTCAAATATATATTCTGTGTAAGAAATATAAATTGACTAATTCCTTTTCTCAATTATTTGTAATTTCGCAATTCTATGCTGATCATTAAGTTAATAGTTTGTTTTAAGCATTAACAATGTCATTAAACTTATGAATACTTTGCTTTCTAAAATGAATGTTGCTTTAGAAAGTAAAAATTACAACAAGTTATTTTTTAAACCCTTCAATTATTTTTTAAGGTCCCCTGAAATACAGCTGTTTTGAATGCAAAACAGAGTAAAGTCAACAAATTTGTGAACCTTACCAGCTAGAGTTCACAAATTTGTTGACTCTACCACTGATCCAATGGCAATTATTTATCCCAATAGGCCATATTTCAGGGTTGGGATTTGTTATTGCAACTTCAAAAGACAAATTGCAGCTGAAATGGGTCACTTTGTGCATCAACATGTTTTGGTTCCCCTGAGATTTAGGCCATTCTGAGTTCAAATTCTGGAGGTATCCAATAAAATTAGCTCAAACTGCCATCATAACAAGCTTTGTTTACAAATTTCCTGAGAATGTTATGAAAACAGTGAAAAGTCGAGACATTATGGCAAGTCCTTAAAAAATAATTGAAGGGTATAAAAAATAACCTGTTTTACCTAGTTTGTTTTGTAAGTTATTTGGTTTCTAAGTTGGTCAATTCTTAACCATACTAAAATATGAAAAAAAAAAACGCAACAGGTGCTGGTCAAGACATCAGAATTTAAATGCGAAAGTGAATTCAGAAGACAGAACATGCCCAAATCTTATATACCAGTACTTTTGTGATTTGGGGAAAATAATGCTCCATTCCACGTCTGTTATGTCCAGGGTTTTCTGATTGAAAAGAACGGCTATAGCAACAAATGGCTATGCATTAACTGAACGGATGGACTGACAAGCTTCCCCCAATCAGAATTTGAAGTTCAGTCCTTCAGCGATAATCTGACAAAGGTTTAAGTATCCACGTAGATATCTAGACCCATGCTTTGTTCGCCATAAAATCCTTGTGGACTGCAATGCCTCTTTAGGCCTTTGTCACATGTTATCACATGTCCACGAAGGCAAACTCTTCAATTACTTGCACATTTCAGCCTATAATGACTTATAATAGTCGTGTTTAAGCTTTGGTCAGATGGCCAGACTGTAATAAACTGTCTGAGGCGTTATAATCTAATGGCATACCTCCTCAAACCACAAAATGCCCCCTTGTAGCCTCAATTCTTCCATAACATACCTGCGTAGGTAGATGACGACAAAATGAGCTCAGAATCAATCTGGCTCGAGAAATGATGGCACAGTACCCCTCTAGAAAGCGGAAAGGATGATCTGACATTAACAGCATACCTCCTTTCCTGCGATTTGTGAGTGTCACTCCCTTCGATGTTAACAATGTTTGGAGAATCCTAATCTGCCTATATTGCTCGTCAACTCTTTCCAGGAAACAAACCAAGTACAGCGGCAAGCTACGTAAGGAAATTGATCCTATTCTCTTTACATAGTTCCTGATTTTAGATTAAGCCACACTGAAGAACACCATTTTTATTTCGCATAACTAGGATTTTTTGGTAAATTACGGGATCATAGGTAACTTCTAATATATGTTCTAAAATCGTTGCAATCCATATTGGAAGATTCATACTTACAGAGTGTGTCACTATTGCTACGTGTATGCTTCATATAATATTTGGACAAATTGTGCAATTTTCATCATCTTCTACAATTAACTTCGGGTAGAGTCACTACAGCGGCTCGTCCACAATAAAGGTTTAAACAAAAATGGTATTTCTTATTTATAACTATTCAATATTACCACAATTGCACAAAGGACGAGTATCGATCGAAAAGAAGGAAAAGTCTTCGAAGCAATTTTGGCGCTCATGCTAAACGCTCTTGTAGCTTCTTAGTTGTATACCGCTGCTTTGTTGTTCGCGGTGGTGCTTTACTGGAGAGGACACTATCGCTGTTCATTTCAAGCTTCTGCCGTTATTCTTGTTCTTGTTTAAACGTCCTTGCTTCCTTCACCGTTGGGAGGCTTTTTGCATTCTTTTTAGTGAATATTAATTCAGCCATGAGGCGTATGTGTGGCGTATAATCGGTTAAATTTGTGAATAGCACAAACTTGGTAAAATTCCAAATATCTTATAAAATAACAACAATTCACATATTAGATTATAATTTGTCATAATTTTTATTGCAAGAATAATGTTAGCAACGTTACCTTAAATTTGTGTATAGTACAAAATAGGCAAAATTGCATATATCCTATAAAATATAAATGGTATTGTTCATTTTAAACAATTCCCACATTAGATTATAATAACGTCTTCATGATTCTTATTGCAAGAATACTGATAGTAATGATTATTTAAATTTGTGAATAGCACAAAATCGGCAATATTGCTAATATCTTATATAATATAAATGGCAGTTTTAATTTTTAATAATTCACATATTATTAAAATTATAAAGTCTTCATACTTCTTACAGAAAGAATAATGTTAGTAATGTTATTCTAACCCCTTATCTTGCACAGGACAATATTATATTTCAACTCTACTGATATTCTTACACAATTTCATAACCTTGGTCAATTTTAAAAACGGAAAATGACATTCAATAGAACATCTCATACTGCACCCATTTATACAGTTTCATAGCTATAGCATATGTATAAAGTGATATATGAGCTATAGAAGGGTTAGTGTATACAAACGTATTCGCAAATGTACTAATTATGCGCATCATGAACATTGTAATGAGCCAAAAATGCAGAAATGGCTTCATGGATTGCACAGTTGAAAAGTATTCATTCTTTAGTTTCCCTTCAAGATCATGGATAACTCTCAAAGATTCACTTTTGTAGAAGGGGAGTTTTCTTTTATTATGATTATTAATAATTCTTCATAATTCTTAATGCAAGAATGATGCTAGTAATGTTGTTTAAAATTTGTGAATAGTATGAAATTGGCAAGATTGCAAATATTTTATAAAATATATATAGCGTATAATATTTTTAACAATTCACATATTAGTTAGATTATATAGTCTTCATAATTCTTATTGCAAGTGCATGTGGGGCATGTCAAGATTTGTTATGATAGTGCTCCTCAGCTTACATAGGGTTGAAACGTTTTCTTTCGGCGCCTATAAGTTATTAGTCACGTTTTTGTCTCGTGATTAGGGTGAATATTCGGGCATATACGAAACCAAATCTGCTTTAAATGACGTTTTCTGTTGTCACCGTTGCTCTTTCACATGCTGGCATATGACCTAACTGGATGTCTTCGAAATTTTAGTTTTCGGCTGGACGCTACATGAAGAAACAAGCTATAGACAGTTTCTTGGTGCCAGCATTGAGCTATTTGTAGTTTGCAACTTATCCATGTGGGTGCAAGAGAAGCGTTGTTCCTGTCCCGAGTTATAGGAGCTAGAATTTTGCCTTTTGATGGCCAATTTTGATGATCTCACTTCGGAGAGGAATAGCGATGGCACCCGCATGGAAAAGTTAGTAAATGTTTTCCTATAGTGATTTATTTGAATAAAATTTAATAGTCTTGGAAGCGCTCCACCAGGTAGCATACGAAGAGTTTCTCTTTTTAGTAAGGGTTAGGAAAGCCTTGCAAACTTCTTCGCAATTGAAGTAAGCCTTTTAAAAGAAACGCTTACATGTTTACCAATGTATTAAGCCATTGCTTGATGCTCTGAAGCTTCTACAAGTCAAGGAATGAAGCTATAAAAATGACCGAAAGTTTCACACCTCCACAGAGGCAGATCCAGAAAATAGATTAGGGGGGCACCATCTGTATATATATATATATATATATATATATATATATACAGGGACGTAGCCAGCAAGTTTTCCAAGGGTTTCAGGAAAACCCCTTCAGAAAAATCCTCAAATCACAGACTTGCTTGCACTTTTGCAAATTTTGCAGAGTAGCAACCTTGTACTTCATTTAATGCTTCAATTATATAGCTGAAGCCACTTTTAGTCATGTGTTAGCTATTAGAAATGCTTAGTTGTTTATATCGAAGGTTTTAAATCCCTTGTCTCAAGCGCTTCCTTCCAAAAATCACATTGTGCGACAGGTGGCCACTTTATCGATAGTCATATGACGTCACAATGTTATCGCATAATTAGGCTGTGACCCGTGTACAGGGAGTTGACAAGAGGTAATACACAACATAAGCTTGGCATGGTGACTGTAAATGCTTTATTTCAGTTTTCTATATCACCAGGAAACTTTGGATAGCTACTAGAGGCTATATAAATACTGGCAACTGTTTCAAGTTACACATTCAACTAGAGCAACTATGACGGTGTTTTGACTATGATAGCCAAAGTTTTAAAACATCAATCCCATTTGCTTCTGCTTATACCAGGCCTGTAACCAGGTTGCATTATGGGGAGGGGGGTCTTCAGGACCAAAGTGGAACTCTTTGCTACAAATATGGTCGTTGTGGTTGATTGCGTTTCGGTGGAGAGAATGAACAGCTATATAGCAATCTGTGATTGAAATATTCGGATTCTAGCTTTATTTCAGGGATTGATGGAGTAGATAAATCTAAAAAGTAATAGTTATAGTAAATTCTCATGAAATAAGGCTACAATGTCTCATTTTTATTTTCAATGATATTAGCCAGGTGGAACTGGCTTCTAAGTGTGTGTGTGTGTGTATGGGGGGGGGGGGTTGGGGTGTGCTTGTGCACCCCCCCCCCCCAAACCCCCCTTGCCTACCGGCCTGTTATACTCCAGTAGTCTATAAAATATCATATCATGTCACTGCCCCCATGGATAGAACCCTCAAACTTAGCTACACTGCTGGGGTATACTGAATCACTGGTCTATGGCTTCTTCAATCAGCATGACTTGCCAACAATTATCACCTGCTGTCATGATTGCGCAATTCGGTAAAAAAAAAAGAAGTAGATCAACCTGAAGGCTGGGTTTGGCATGGAAAAAGGGTTATTTATTGGTGATTTTAGTATCAATGGTGATTTTACATTTAACAGCTTGAGCCTAAAGATAGAGTGATTCTGAAGATACTATGTTCAATCTTCAATTTTGTTCAACCTTAGCAACTTAGGGGGGGGGGGGGGGGGGGGGTACAGGGGGCCTGTACCCCCTGGGTCCACCCCTTTGGAGTCCAAATTAGTGTGGACATGTCCCAAATGCGAGAATAAGGTTAGTAATGTTAATTCAAATTTGTGAATAGCACAAAACAGGTAAATTGCAAACATCTCATAAAATATATAGGTTATTTTCATTTTTAACAATTCACATATTAGATTATAAAGTCTGCATAAATCTTATTACAAGAATAATGTTAGCAACATTACTTTAAATTTGTGAATAGCACAAAATTGGCAATATTACAAATATCTTATAAAATGCAGTATTTTTCTTATTTTTAACCCTCCCACCCTTCCCATACATTGCATCGAAATAATGTAAAGGTTTCTTTTTGAAGCCTAATAGGCTAAAAGTTTACATTATGAAGAGTTTATATTCTAACTAATATGTGAATTGTTAAAAATAAAATAATACCATTTCTCCTTTATAAGTTATTTGCAATTTTGCCAATTTTGTGTTATTCACAAATTTAAAGTAATGTTATTAACATTATTCTTGCAATAAGAATTATGATAACTTTATAATCTAAGTAATATGTGAATTGTTACAAATAAAAAATACCATTTATGTTTTATAAGATATATTGCAGTTTTGCCAATTTGGTGCTATTTACAAATTTAAAGTAATGTTACTAACATTTTTGTTGCAATTAGAATTGTGAAGACTTTAAGATTCAACTAAAATGTGAATTGTTAAAAATAAAAATGCAATATTTTTTTTATATTAAGATATTTGCAATTTTGCAAATTTTGTGCTATTCACAAATTTAAAGTAATGTTAGTAATTTATACTTATTTTTTTAAATTATAAGATATTTTAACTTTGTGGCAATTTTGTGCTATTCACAAATTTAAAGTAATGTTACTAACATTATTCTTGCAGTAAGAATTACAAAGGCTTTACAATCCAACTAATACGTGAATTGTTGAAAATACAAATATACCATTTATATTCAATAAGATGTTTGCAAATAGAAATAGTACTATAATTTCACTAATTCACATGATTGTTAGATGGTAATGTACTTATAATTCTTTTTGCAAGGATAATGTTAGTAACATCACATTAAATTAGTGAATAGTATAAAATTTCCAAAATTATAAATATAAAATATAAATAGTACTTTATTTACTGCAAGTCACATGTTTGCTAGATAGCAAAGTATTTATAATTCTTTTTGGCAACGATAACGATAATATTACTTTAAATTTGTGAATAGCACAAAATTGTTAAAATTGCAAATATCTTCTAAAATAATAGTAGATTTCAGAGCAGATTTTAACTATTCTGCGAAGGCTTTTTTCTGGCTAGAAGTGTAGTTTTGGTATAGAATGGTTTTATAAGTGTGTCATCATCATCCACTAAAAGTGATTTCAGACTTTTTAAGACAATCTGGACTTTTCCACCAACTATATCAGTGAAAGCTGTCTGCGAGAACTAGTCAGTACTGCAAGTGGTCTCTGTAGACAGACCCAACTTGAGTAACCTTGTTCTCTGGTCTAACGTCAGTGAAATAAGAGGACTGACACAACAAATAACATTTGATGGATCAGGCTGGCCAAGTATACAATTAAAAGCATGAGGTAGTAGAGCTGCAATCATCATTTTGCTATATCCATTTGGAAGTGATATGAAAACATTGTTCCCCCTAAGTACTGTACAATCAAGAGTTGCCTTTCTATACATGTTCCGCTTTGAGTTTGTGGATGTTGCATTTCCTTCCAACTTCATCAAAAGTGATGCTTTGCTCGCAGCCATATTTACGAAAACTCACGATAATTTGTACACTTATGATGGAACGTGTTTTTAGGGGTGTTGCACCAGACTAAAACCTTCTCAGTAGGTGGTTTGGGTCTGGGTACCCCAGACTATCCCATGCTTTCAGTGTAAGACAGAACTACTTGCGTGAAACTTCGCAAACTCACTCCTCATATTGTCTTTTCTTTTTCAATTTGTGTTAAACTTTATGATATGGAAAACATGATACTTTCAGAGAATCTGATGATTTGTGGTCCGATTGGGCACTAAGGTTGAAAACTGGTATATCAAAAAATGCCTAATGTAGTATGTCCATGGATCTTTCTATAATACTAGACCTTGCTTTGCAGCAATAAAATGATATGACTTACTTGTTACTGTTTACATAGGGTTTCTTCTGTAAGAATCTACTTGTGGCACAGCTATGAGCATGTTTTATGAAGACTAGTCAGCTAACAGGGGTTGTGAAATTAAGGAGATAACAGTGTGGAACCCCTCCAATCCAGACACCTAAATCGTTAGTCTCATGCACGTCGCCACAAGTCACCAGTCCATTTCACTAACTTCCTTCTGCAGTGGGGGCAATTAGAGAAAGGGGATGGTGACACGAGACTATGAATCATGCACACCCCTCTACTCAAGACACATGCCACTGGACATAAAATTTTCGCTATACTTTGATAGTAGAATAATGTGTACCCCTGAATGCATGATTCTGCATGAGGATGTCTCAGTAATCAGGACAGTGCTTTCTGGTCAATAATTCATCCAAAATAGAGGGGTTCTGCTGTAATTGCTTGTTAATGATATGTACTTGGCAATGTTACAGTATCTTTCTTATCACTATTTCCCTCATTATCGGCAAGCACATTACATACAAGTTTCTATTTGGATTTACTCAAAAATCCAATGCACTTCATGACAGATGGAGTTGAGAACACCTGCCTCCCTTCTTGGTTACCGAAGCATGTGGAAACTTTTGCATGCATGATAAACATCAAATGATTGCACCAAGGTAAAACATACAGTGCCATATTATATTTCCGTAATTATGCATTTATTGAATTGTACATTTGGATTGTATAAGGAATCATGTAATACAAGCTATACCAGATACTGTAAGTGTAGGAGGAGTGGCAATTCAAGAGGAATGTATACAGTAGTATAGTGAGTTTACATGCAGTAAAATTCAAAGTGTCTGCATGTAATGCCATAAATATGATATTATACTCACTATAGATAGTACTTCACATATATGTACATACTAACCTAAATCTGCAGGGACCAAACTTTGTTTGGCATGTTGATTGTTATGACAAGCTGTCAAAATATATATATGACTATATGACTATAGCAGTGGTCTTGTTAAATTCCCAGTCCAACATCCTCCTGCCATTTTATTGGTGGGCAGATGTTGAGCTGGTTTTGTTAACAAAGTTGCACTTTCAAGAAACTGATTTAGTTGTTAAGGATGCGGATACTATAGGATCTGTATAATGATTTGAACAGATTGGGTAAAATTAGCGAATGGGTGTGTAGCCCAACATATTGCCTACCGTGGCCATTGCAGGGGCATTACGTCATTAATTCCATTTAACCTACACTTAAACTTCATTTAATGCAATGGATTTTTGAGAGCCACCAATGAAATCGGTCGCTCCACCTAATTATCAATCGATACCTTGTGACTTACCATAAAGGGAAGTTTCCAAACCAAAAAACAAAAAAACGCCTTAGCCTGGTAACCCAACTGAATCCTGGTCACCTGAATGCCTTTCAGCTACAGCACCATTGGAGCAATAAGCTGTTGGAAGGCCTGGGGATGTAGTGATTATGAATGTTACATTAATTGAGCCTTAAGCTTGTAGTAGGTGATGAGATGATAAGATTACCAAGTATGTCAATTAAGCAGCTGGTAGAATAAGACAATCTCAACTGATAATTGTAGAATGTGTGCTAACCCAGAAATTATGTATAAGAGTAAGAGGTCATGAGCAAAGACTCTATAATATGCCATGCATAATATGTGTAGCCTATACACGTCATCCTATCACCAGGCTGGATAATATGACTTAGCATGTGTTGGTATAGTGGAACCAGCTGTACACCACCACAAGCTGGCCTAAAGACTAAATGGGAATACAAGCGAGCAGTGAAATGGAGGCCAGCTCCTTCAGGATGAAGAGTCATTCAGATAGAAGAACTCATTTTAATTGAAAAGTTACCGGACACTGAAATAATTAAACATAGGTAAAGCATAATCAGAACCATGCAGGAATCCATGCAACACAAGGTACTACAAGGCAGTAGTTATCCTGCGCACATATATATACATATATGTATATGTATATTTATATATATATATATATATATATATATATATATATATATATATATATATATATATATATATATATATATATATATATATATATATATATATATATATATATATATATATATATATATATATATATATATATATATATATATATATATATATATATATATATATATATATATATATATATACATATATATATATATATATATATATATATATATACATATATATATATATATATATATATATATATATATATATATATATATATATATTAGGTGCCAGCCACTTGTTTGCACCAGTCTCCATAGAAACTACTGGAGCTTTTGGCACAGAGACCCTTCTTTTTATCAAGCAGATATCCCATCGTCTGAGAATGCGCATAGGAGAGGTTTGTCTCGGCAATTCCTCATCCAGAGATTGTCAGTGGCAGTTCAAAAGGGGAACGCCATGTCTATTCTGGGATCTCTACAGCATTTTTCTATATTTGATGACAATCCATAGGTCATAGATTCCATTAATTTTTTCAGACTTGCTTAGTTATTTTTTTTGCTGATGTGTGTGCTATATATGGCTCTAATTTTTCAATTATGATAATGCATATATATATATATATATATATATATATATATATATATATATAGAAACAGCAAAGAAAGGAGAGTATAAGCAACAAGAACAAAAAGCTAGGAAAAGAAATGATTAATATACACACATAATCATGCACAACAGTCATACAGAACTACAGTCTAAATAGAAACAGAATTAAATCGCTGGATACAAACACTGATCTTCTGGAAAAGTTTAAGGTATGATTGAGGGTCCTTGGAGATAGATCTGATTTGATATATATATATATATATATATATATATATATATATATATATATATATGGATGTACACACACACATATATACATACACCCTGCGTATATCTGCACACTCCTCATGAGGAGTGCACAGATACAGCTAATAGGCATTGGACTCCCAGCGACCCAGCATTCTAATTTTGGCTTCTGAAATACATGCAGTACCTGTTAAAAGTAAGTAACATCTTTCCACTGCCATTTGCGGAAACAGTTAGCACCTACCCGCAGCAACTAGTGGAAAGCCAAGAAGGGATTAGTCTGATCATCTAATACACGTGTTAATTACTTTACACTTTCCGCAGTTAACCGCGTCATCTTTTGAAGGTGACCGTGTGTTGCTGAGAAGAAAACCGCAGAATCTCAGCAGCGTTCCGCACAGCTATTTGTAGAAATATGTTACTTACGTTAAACAGGTACTGTACCAACCTTTGAGGCAGTCGTGGCAGCACCAATGCAGAAGCTGTGGCTGCAATAATCCAAAGCCTTTAACCAAGCTCTAGACAAGGCTGAAAAGACCTCTATCACAAGGACCTCTGAGACAACTGTAGTAGTTGTGTATGCCTGTTTTCCTTATTGTGCATGATGGTTCTATTCCTATGATCATGATCATTTATCTAATTACCTTAGTGTGAACTTTCAGTAAATTGTCTGTTACCCCTTGTATATATCCTGTATGCTTGAACTGATAATAATACTTACTGTAAAGTGAATTGTCAAGGAGCGCCTCTCCGTTAGTTCGTTCTGCACAATACCACAACAACAGCTTCCTGAAGGCTAATAAGAGGAGAGGACCTTTGGACTTACCCTGGATGGATAAGTAGTCCAGAAGTGCTGAAATTGGACATAAAGAAGCCTTGGTATGGGAAAGGAGAATATCAACACCCTGATAGAACTGATCTGTCTTTGAGTGCTTGATGGTAGCAGAGATGGTAGAAAAATGGGAACCGATGCAGGGAGGTGGACACACAAAAGGATAGGTGATATGAGGGATCCTACTGAACCACAGGCTGAGTACTCAGCACTTACCCATGGTATGATATCAAAATGGACATACATCATGAGGACAGCCCCTGATATCGCTCAACTAATGGCACCCCTTGAAGATATTTTCAAAAAGAAGTTTAGTCCTGTGATAACTGGAAGAGCGGCAATTACAAATGAGGAAGACAATTACTGGCTCTCTCGTGCAGAAATGGTGGCTTGGGAATCATTGACCCCACCGCCAGTGCTGTGAGCAGTATGATTCATCAGTGGATGTGACTGCACCTCTTGTGGAGATTATAATGGAGCAAAAGGACACCTATGGCAAAGAGATTGAGTTGGAACAGAAGCGTAGGAAAGCCAAGGTAAAATACAAGCATAGGAAAGAGGCAGAGTCACTTGGCAGGGCTGTAAGCTTTCTAATCAGAAGGGCTCGTCGAAATGGCTGACATCCCTGCCTCTTGAATGCTATGGTTTTTCACTCCACAAAGGGGCATTTCACGATGCCCTTTGCTTGAGGTATAGATGGACCCCTGACAAACTGCCAACCATGTGTGAATGTGGAAGCACCTTCACTGTCAACCATGCCTTAAACTGTGCCAGGGGTGCCTTCCCAACCTCAAGGCACAATGAAACTCGAAACTACACTTGCAAGCTTCTTGCTGAAGTTTGCTCAGACGTGACACTTGAGCCTAATCTTCAACGCCTCGAGGGCAAATCCCTCCAATTTGCTACTTCTAATCGGGAAGACAATGTAAGAGCTGACATCAGAGCCAGAGGCTTTTGGGGTAGTAACCGTCAATGTGCATTTTTCGAAGTGAAGGTTTTTAACCCGAACGCACAATCATACAGATGGTCTTCCCTAGAAGCCAATTACAGACGAGAGGAAAAAATGAAGAAGCAAATGTATGAAGAAAGAATCCTCCAGATGGAATATGGTTCATTTACCCCACTCGTCTTTGCACCAACCAGTGGAATGGGCAAACTTGCCACCACATTCTACAAGAGGCTGGCATCAATGATATCTGAGAAGCGGGCATCCACCTACTCTTCAACTCTGGGATGGATTAAAACACACCTCAGCTTCTCACTACTGAGATCTGCAGTTCTCTGCATCCGAGGAGCCCGATCAAGCAGCACACATGTCGTGAGTGGATGCAACAGCATTGACCTGGTTATGGTCGAGGCCCACATCCCACAATGAACTAATAATTAACTTACTATGCCTACATGACATTTTTCTCTGACAATTGTCTTGTATTATGTACTATTTTAATAATAATGTTTTATCCATTGTGAAAAAAATCATACTGAGCCAAGGAAGGCACAGTAAGTTCTGCACTTCTCAGAAAACCAAAAAATCCAGTACATACTGCGGCCCAAAGCATAAGATGGTCATGGGAAATAGGCTGTCTTGACCAGATACTTGTAAGCTGCAGCAGAATGTCTGGAGTGATGGGTAAACATAGGAGAGGGTTAGAATAGGCAGAAGCCATGATGACATGCAACACCAGCTTAACTTTAGAGGTATACAGGTCAAAGGAGAACGTTGTGGATTAATAGATTACGATTTGCAGACATAATATAGCTCTGCATAGTAGCCAGAGATAAACCATCTAAGCCACGTTGGGCTAAAATTAGCAGCATAGCATGTTCAGAAGGAGGGAGAGGAGAGAGGCTATGATCCTTACAAAAATAAAGAAATAGTTTCTGACCAGTACTACAGGACTTTTGAGTAGAAGTGGAAAGGCCAAATGAATAGAAACTTTGAAGAGCTCCATCCACTCGCTGGATATCCAGTCTGACATGTTGATGACAAGAAGGGACCAAGTATAGAGATACCAAGAGATAAATTAGTTACCACATGCATGGTTTCCTTGGGGAGCAACATGTTTACTGACTCAATCCTCGGGCACTATGTGCCCTCGGCTCTTGGCTAGTAAACATGTTACTCCCCAAGGAGCCATGTGGTAGCTAGTACATATTAGACTGAGTAATAATACTTATGATAATTTTTCATAAAAAACATCACATTTTGTACTGTTTTTTTTCAGTCTTAAGTTAATAATTAAGTTCCATTGTCTTCAATGCCACTATAATAGGAGTTCCCATGGTCCTACAATCTGATTGTGTAACTGAAAATTGCAGCATACAAATAGCTGTTCGATGGAAGGATTCAGATGAGCATGCTGAAGAATACAGTTTTTTATATGAACCATCAAAGCGAACATTGTAAGTTAATGGTATTTGTGTCCTGGTAACTTCTGCAAGATTTATGACAATGTCATGATTATTATTTAATTTATTATGCACTTTTGCTAAAGCCTACACATAATACAGTTATAACTGTCTGCACGCAGAGAATAGAAGCTTGGTGGTCACATTTCAGACATCTTTGTAGGGAATGGGGGATTTGCTTGTTCAAATCATAGACTCTTCAACACGTTCAAATCCTTGGTGGATGAGGGACTGCATAATCCATGCAGTTCTCATGATAGGTTTATCAAAATACTGCATTAATATTATTATTAAGTGATGCTTTCAATTTGAATCATAGTATATATTACATATTAATTAATTTTGTCATGATTTTATATAAGGAGTGTCTGGTGTATACCTAGAAATTACCACTGGCAAAGCTAATGACAGAATTTGTGAGCTTCTGGAACCATCAATACTTGACCTTATGTCAAGTATCAATGCTGGAACTCACATATTATCCATAGAATATGGAATGCACAGGGTCCTCGAGGAACCCCACATGATTTATTTGAAATGCCACAACTCCATGGTAAGGCTTTTTTCGTCTATACTCAATGACACTTATTTTACTATACATATGCTCTATTTATATGTATCATTTAACCAGAAATATTGGCAGTCCTCGATCTGGTGGATTGGAGGTTTGATCAAGAACTGCCAACATAATATCCACCAATATTTCCCATATAAGACTGACTTTCCTGCAGTTAGAGTTATGTGAATAGCCACTTATAAAACAAATCACAATTTTACTCCACAAATGGACTTGATATCCTAAGTATCTCTAAAAAACTGAGAGGAAATCAAGAACAAAATGGCAAGCGAGCAGAAATCTTTAGAAACGTTCATCCTCATATGTAAGTCGATCAAAGACTATATTTAGTAGCTGTGGCTATGATTATAATTATAACCTAAGCAGGTCAACCAGCAAAATATAAACTGCCAATGCCTAAAAAGCCCAATTAAAACTGTCAAATATTCTTTTCGCCAATATTTCCGTTTATATGGTATATTTATCTTCACTACCCTACACAGTTGGCAAGGGTTCTTGTTTGAAAGATATCCATCCAGATGTTTGGGCTTATTGCATACATGAATAAATTGGCATCACCACCACCCTTTGCAACACCAGTCTTTGATTCCTGGGCAGGACAATATTTGAATCAAATTGGCCTCAGCCGGCAATGCATCACTTTAGCTAACAGTACTGTAATGTAGACTGGTATATTTATACCTGCAGTCATTCCTACATCCCGCATGTGCAGCACATTATACAGTACATATGTGCTGCGGGATGTAGGAATTTGCACAGTGTGCACTCAGTCCAACTAAACTCTGTCTAGCCCTATACCCGTCTAGCCTTAGGTATGTGTAGTCCTATGCTCGTCTAGCCCTTTGCCTGTCTTCAGTGCCCTTTGCCCACCTAGCCTAGTCTGGCGTAACCGACCCTTTATCCGCGCCAAAAAATAAAAATGGCGCGGATAAAGGGTCGGCTACGCCAGACTAACCTAGCCCTCTACCGGTTTTGCAACTTACTCTTGCTTCTAGTGTTTTTGGAGAATCCTTTTTGATAATGCCTTTTGCATGATCCTGTGTCAATCCTACATCCTTTTACCATTTTTAAATGTTTTTTTATACACTCTTGTTTGTGCGGTTTTTCCTTTTAGCGAAACGGTTGCTTGAATAGGTTTCCACTGCAGTTGAGAAGGAACACGATCAAATCTTGTAAGCTAAAGAAACTAGAATCTATGGCTATGCAGTTACCTGACTAATATCAATGTACTCATCTAAAAACAAACGCTCGACAAAAAGAGCGCTGAAGTCGACGATTATCGAAGTACAGACATTGTCGCGGACCTTGTGTACGTACGCATATATCAATCTATCAATCAATCAATAATTATTTAAGTGTGCCATGCCCACTGGCACTAGGGCACACACTGGCCCCATGTAGCACTTTCATCAAAAAGAAAAACACACAAAAAAAGAAATGGACAGTGTCATATAATAACAAATAGGGTCAACCAAATCTTGCATGCCACATACATGAAATAATTTCTAATAGTTGGAAGTTTGTACATGCACCAGACAGCAGGGATGCAGCAGGATCTTGGGTACTGACAGTGTGCCGTTCCATCCAATCCTCCAATGGTACGCGCTGTGCTCTCCATGCCTCACACCTCATCAGCCAATGCTCCACATCTTCCACTTCACCACTATCACATAATTTGCATACTCTCTCCTCTCTTGACACACCTTTCCATCTTCCCGTCTCAATTTCACTTGAAATCCTGCTGTGCCTCTTCTCAGTTTCATCATCATCCTCCTATCCAATCTTCTCCACACTCTCGCACACTCCGACCACTCTCCCAAACTCACAATCCTCTTCAACATCTCCAACTTAGGCTTTGTCTCCATCTCCTATCCCCATTCCTCCCGTACATCTAGTCTCGCGTAGCCATTTCGCTGATCCGAAAATGGCTGATCCGGCGAATGTATGGGATTTGCCTATTAATTTTTTTCTTCCTTTAGAAGTGTAGGTGTTGCTTCAAACCCTACAAAAGGCACTTCGCACTAACAATCGGAGCTCACTGGCGAAAGACGAGACCCCTGGACCCTTCGTGGCGACCTGTAGCTCAGTTCGAAAAAACGACGAGAAGAATAAGAAGAAATATGAATAATCTTAAAATGGTACTGGTGTTGCGTAGCCATACATTTTCGTCTAAAATTTCGAAGTTTTCTTACGAAATTGACCTACGAAGGGTTTTAACTACTTCATCTTATATAGTTATCTAGCTAGCTATCTAATTTAGTTATATAGCTTTGGTCTTTGAGGGTTGTTGATAGTTACTCCAATGGGGGCCATGATGGCAATGGGATAGCTCAAAATGGGCCTCGTAGTCGTCTGGTTATTCCAAGCAACTATCTGGCAGATGTACAAGAACCCATCCAGCAGCTCATTGTGCACTTTGGAGAAGTTGGCACAGATCAAACGAAGCTGGATGAGGCTTATGATGAACTGGTGAAGCCGAGAATGACTGATGGATTGGTTGAGGTGAGAATCCACCAAAGAAAGAGTCAGGTTTGGTACACTAAAGAACTGGCAGAGTTGCGAAGAATGATGCGTAAGGCTGAGTCTCAATGGTTGCATAGTTCTGGTGAAGTGAGAAAAGAGATGCGGGTAGCGTATCTTGACAGGAGGAGAGTGTATTCCAAGGCTGGGGAAAGCTAAGAAGGGGTATGAGGAACAACTATGTCATAAGTTGGAGGAAAACCTTGGGTCTAGCTCATTCTGGAAGGAGGCACGGAAGATTGGTCTCTGTAGCAAGAAGCATTCAGCTAACTTAAAGGAAGTCCTTGATGATGATGATCAAGTTAGATCTGGTAACGATGCAGTAGATGTATGGAAATCACATTTTCAACTGCTACTGGGTGGGGATGTGGGCAATTATTGCCAGCATGGGGCCCATGACTCTCCAGCTGTCAATGATCAAATCCCTCTACCCAATGGAGTGGAGATATCTGAGAAACTTGGTCTGCAGATTTCACAGGAAGAGGTTGATTGAGCTATTGAGCAAGTGAAGAAGTCGGCAGCTTGTGGGAAAGATGGTGTGTCTGCTGAGATGATGTCGGCTCAGATGTTGAAAGACGTGTGGCTGGCATTATTTCGGTGTTGCTGGGAAGGTGGTGTGACTCCAACTATGTGGCGAACTAGTCTATTGGTGCCTGTTCCGAAGAAGAGGTGTGCTGGGGTGTGTACTCCTGACATGTTCAGGGGTATTGCTTTGGCTTCTGTTGTGTACAAGGTCTTCTGTATGATTTTGAATGAGAGGCTATCTAAGGTTGCTGATGAATTCCATCTTCTTCCTGAAGAACAGGGTGGTTTTCGGAAAGGACTAGGTTGCCAAGACCAAATCCTTACCCTATTACTAATTGCTCAATCCAATGTTGCTAGGAAGAAAGAGGGCTATTTGACTGCTTTCATTGACTTCAGTAAAGCTTACGATAGGGTGCATAGGGATAAATTGTGGCTGTGATTGGAAAACCAAGGTGTAAATGGGAAGTTCTTGGAAGTTCTGCAATCCTTGTATATGGAGAACTGTATGCAAGTTAAGGTGTATGATCAGCTCAGTGATAACTTTCCAGTGGATATTGGTCTTCGGCAAGGATGTGTATTGTCACCTTTGCTGTTTTCCCTGTACATTAATGGGTTGATTGATGGTTTGAAGCAAAAGAGGTGTGGCATGTCTTGTGGTGGTACTAAGGTTCCTGGCCTTTTGTATGCAGATGATACTTCCTTGTTTGGAGAGGATGCTAATGGTCTTCAGCAGAGTCTCTGTATTCTGGAAGACTGGTGTAAAGAGTGGGGAATGAAAGTGAACATCGAGAAATCTGCTGTCATCCACTTCAGACGTAGATCTGCTGAGCGGTGCCGATGTGATTTTATCATCGGCGGTGAAGTTGTGCCACTGGTCTCCACCTACAAGTATCTTGGTTGCTACATCAATGAATTCCTTGATCTGAACGCCATGGTTGCTGATAGAGTAGAGGCTGGTAGAAAAGCGGCAAGCCTACTTCTACAACAAATGCAATCATCTGTTGGGATGCTGTTTGGCCAATCTTTTAAGAAGCTGTTTGACTGCATGGTACAGTCTGTTGTCCTTTATGGATCTGAGGCATGGGGCTGTAATGCGTCATTGTCGTCTTTAGACCATCTTCAGCTGATCTCGAGAGTATTTAGATCTTTCTTGGGGGTTGCGAGATCACACCCTAGAGTGTCTCTGTTCATGGAGATGGACTGTTTACCACTGTGTTGGGAGGCAAAAATGAGATGTGTAAGGTTTTGGCACAAGATGATGACCCACCCTGACTATGAGAATCGTATCATAAGAAGAGCAGCCATGGAGGCTCTGACGTTGAATGCAGGCTGCTGGGTTGCCAAGCTGCAGGAATGCTTTAAAGCATTTGGGTGGAACAGCTCCCTGGTGAACTGCCAAGGCCTGAAGAACATCAGTGGCTACCAATTGCATGAGAGGGATGCTTAGGAGTATCGTGGAGAAAGTAGTGTCAACAGAGTGGTTGCGTGAGTTGTCTGGAAAGTCGAAGCTGAACCTACTTCACAAGATCTTTGATCTTGGTTTGAGCCAGAGGTGCTGGATAGTGCGTGATAGAGCTATGAGATCTATGCTGGTGAAACTGAGAGGAGGCACTGCACACTTTGAGATTGAAACAGGCAGATGGCGAGGCTTGGAACGAGAAGACAGAGTTTGTCGGGAATGCAGTAATGGTACTATAAAAGATACATGTCATTGGATGATGACCTGCCCTACGTGGGGAAATCTGCGCCAACCGTTGATTGAACGTGTGAGAGAAGTAATTGATGATTTTGAGGAGATGGAGACTGAATCAAAGACTGTTTCGATTTTAGACCATGCATGCAAAGATTTAAAGACTGCCAAACTATTGTATGTAATGTGGTGTGAACGATTTGAGCGATGAACATCAAACTCATGTAACGTGATCTTTTCATTTTTGTGCCTCATTGGGTGTATCCCGCACCCTAATGTTTATACATGTGTGCACGTTAAATATGGATTGATTGATTGATTGATATAGGGGTCACAATGAAAAATATCATTGCTGTCGGAAACATCCAAAAATGATGTTTTAGATGGAAGTCAGTACGGCGAATCCAATGGTGGTAACCATTTTTCGATTGGTTGAAGTATGTCCAAGTTATGCGTAAAATCATAATTTTGGTGCAATGCAGGTGGTTTAAGTAGGGCAATCTCCTCCAATTTTCTGTCATGCATGCATGGATAGCCGAGAGATGTATCATCCTTGCACAGCGTGAGGGTTTGTTTCGCGTATGTTTCGAGCTTGTAAGGACGTTTAGTGTGGAAATTTCGGAGACCCCCCCTCCAACAAATTCAAGGATAACTGTCCGAAATATGCCTTTTCGCTCCCTTTCCTAGTTGATCATGAAAGTGGTGAGTATCTGCTACAATTTTGGATCCATTGTATTGGTGGAAAGTAGTCTTCTCCTCGGTCTTCTCTCGCGCGTTGCACCACAATTTTGATTACTTTTTATGCATAACTTGGTCATACTTGGACCAATCGAAAAACAGTCACCACCATTAGATTCGCGGTAATGAATTTCATCTAAAACAGTATTTTCGGATGATTCCGACGGCAATGAATTTTTCGTTGTGACCCCTATCTTATAGCTAGTGTGTCAAAAGGCACCAATATTACGTCTAAATGCTTCTAACCGTACTGTATCGTTAGGTTTCAGACGAAAACAAAATTTGCGCTAATGTATGGCGGCCATGTTTTTCCGTGTCAATGCACTTACAATGAATATGACAATTTGAGACTTAGTGCTAGTGTTACTCTAGAATGGGATCAAATACCTTGTCAAATACACATTACAAGAAAGTTTGGCTCGTGGTACTCCTCCTTCTTTGGCAGCTAGGAGGATGTCAGTTGTGGCAGTGTTTGCAGTGCTCCTGGTGCCTCTGATGGCCATGATGGCTGAACACAACAGTGCAAAGCTGAGTCTACACCGAAGCCAACCCAGTACTGTGCTTTAGTCTAGGTTTCTCTTGATGGCAATGTCTGAGGCAAGCTTCTTGAAGAAGACGGATGTTTCTGGAGCCCCCCACTTGTAGAAAGGACCAGTGGTGTAAATGTGTCGTGTTCTATCTCGTGAATCCTTTGGCCATATTCTCTCTTCTTCAGAGTCTCATGATGTTTGTAGAGGCTTTTCAGGTCCCTGTTACGGTAGGAAGAGGCGTTGGGGTAGAATACCCTGACATCGAAAAATGCCTCTTACCCATGGGTCCAGAAACCTGCCGCTCTGATGTCAGCTCGTGCTTCATCGCTTGAGTTGGTTGTTGCTGGTTGAAGTACTTCACCAGACAATGGCTGCAGAACTGGTTCAGTGCACGTGTTGTGGCATACCTCTGTAAGAAGGTTAGCAGTAACATTCCTGACTTCATTGTGACGGATGATGGTGTAACCACCTTTGGCACGTATCATGACATGATCAACAGTAAAGATAGCTCCACAGCTGCATTTACTGGGAGTACCAGAGAGCTCCCAACCATATCATAGATGTATGATGTCTTAGAAGGCTCCCTTGTGAAGCAAAACGCCATGTTCTTCAATTGGGAGTGTTGTAATCCAAGAAGAATCCCCTTTCTCGCTTGCGCAATCAAGGAGCCTTTGTTTGGCCATTGGTAGTTGTGATCATACAATTTGAAATTGTAGACTTTGTCTTTCTCTTTTGCTCCGTTTGACGGATGATTTGAGCTGGTTGGTATCGATATTGGTATGGCTACTAGTATCTTGAGAGATAATTTGCTGCGACAAGGGAGCAGTCACCTTGCATGATGCTTCATACTCATTCTGAGCATTGGTGACTGGATTCACCAGGCCTAGACCTCCAAGTCTTGCTGGCAAGGCAAGGAGTTCTCTCTCTAGGGTAGAGCAAGAGAGACGTCTGGTGATGGATGGAATAAAGGTTTGGTTGATTGCATCTTCAAGTGGTTGCAATAGGCGGCCTATATCTGCTATTGTTCTGCAGATGTGGTTCCATTTTGCAGATAAGCCATGCATGAAGGCACAGAATACTGCATGTGGTTGACTTTTGGCAATGTTGGAAAGTAGTTCAATTTCATATATCCACTCTTCAACTTTGTTTTCCATGTACTCAGTGATGAAGTCCTTTTCCGTGTCAATCCTACATATGGAGTACTACCGTACTCCATAATACTAAACTCTCATTGATCACAATGTTAAAATCTACCTGTGGTGATGGCCTTGCTTGGCAATCACCACTTATCTGACTTCTATCTGGCTTTAAGTGGTGATTGCCTTGCTTGGCAATCACCACTAAGACTTATCTGACTTCCACTTCCTCCCGGCCCATGCATCTTTGTGCAACCTATGAAAATGTACATGCAATTTATAACAATATATTATATCATTGGTCTAAATTCCCCTGTCAATTTACAATGATGACATTGTATTTAAACATTAAGTTTTTTTTATAAATTTCACCTGCACTGAACTTATTAGCGTGTATCCATTCCAGTTTTTCCTGTTCACGTATGCGCTAAGAGCACGTGAAAGATCACATGCAATTCATGTGACTTGAAAATGACCTACGAATTCAAAGAAGTCTGTCACTTTTGTTACAAATTGTCCAGTCACAAGGCTAAGCCCACATATACACCACGTTCTAAATTGCTACCAGGTGAGTTAGGCAGGTTAAGATTCATATCAGGCTTTGATATCTTTGTACATCGCCAGACTCATCTAAAGAAGCCTGCTCCATCTGTCGTCAAAGTTGGCAGCCGCAAGTAGTGGCTTTTGCCAAATCCGGGAAAGTCATAGCGATTCGTCCTAGGCCGCCTCTTCATTCCAATGTTGACTACACATTCTGTGTTAGCGTTACTAAAGGCGTAAATTGCCTCAAAGGACCGGTTTGCACGTATGCTCATCATGAAGCTGAGCTGTATTATTGGACTCAGGATAGAAGTACAAAGGAACCACGTAGCACTCCACTTTCTAAATCTCAATGGCCTTATCAGCTTTGTAAGAGTGTTGCAGAAACAGGATTTTGCTCGTATGGGTCTCGTTGTACCTTTGCCCATTCCAAGGAAGAACTAGAATTATGGATGGCTTTAAAAAGCCCAGTTGGTGTCCCAGTGTACTCTCAGCAGCCTTCAACTTCTCTGCGTTGTACATATTGTAATGTGGTATGCACAAGTCACAAACAGTTAGAACAACACAACCAAGGAAGCCAACATAAACGTGCAGTGATTCCAAATTCGTGAGTAAGCTGGTGGTGTAATTTGTGTGTGTTTTGTAGTCATTCTATCTGTACCTTTACAGTAAAGCAGGACCAGTGCAAATCCAGAATCGAAACATCAGACCCAGACCATTACTGAATTTTCAAATATCTGATTATAGGCTTTGCCACCACGTGTCTAGTGGCAGATATTGTGCTCATGGTAATGCTTGTACCTTTGCACATTCAGTGGAAGAGTTAGAAAGATGGAACAAAGAGCTTGCCTTGGCTAAGAAACGGTGCAATTGTGACAGTATGATTTGTATTTTTTTCATTGTGCCTCTTCACTATTATGTAGGCCAATTCGCATAAATCATTTTTTGAAAAATGTTCATGGTGAGAAGTTTGCAAAGGAGAGTGAGCCACCTAAAACAGGAGTAGTGTTGGTCAATGGTAAGAAAGGGGATTTGGATATCATTGAGGATGATGAACATGCTGATTTTGCAGATTCTGCCAGAATTGAGCTTTTTATGCAATGGAAAGATAAGCAAGACGAGCAAGATATCTTGGTATGTGAGCTCCTTTCAATTTGGATACCTGTGCATATGTATTTACTGTATACATACGCATCTGTGCCTGAATGCTATGCTGTGTTATACTGTTTATTCTGACACTTGTTCCTCTGTTTTCCTATTTGCGTGTACAGTATACATAAAAAAAGTTTATGTGAAGTGATCACGCTGTGAAATACCCATAATCACACCGTGAATTCAGCGGGATCACGCCAACATATGCACCATAAATTTTGATCGTGATCATGACATGTGTATCCACACAATTTCACATATTATCCATACCTGATGTGATTTTCGTGATTCGAAGTTCATTTTAAATTTTCGTCTTTCTCCAAGCATGCAAACAGTCCAGCATGCAGTATTACTATAAGCACTCCTACAAATACATAATGAAATGAACGAAACTATACTGAATCAACAATGGCTGCCCACTGTTGCTCTTCTGAGTATTCTTTGAAACAATTCTTGCCGTCTTGCGTATTTCCATTTGCAAACTTCCGAAAGAGTTTTGGCGGGGTAGTTAATATTTGTGATAACTTCATGGAGCCTCTTCTTGCCTGGAAAATGAATACGTAGTGGAAGTGTCTGAAGAAAGTCTCCGCTTGGTCAAATTCATCGCATTGGCAAGTAAGAATCTTGATGCTTTCTGCACTGTAGTGCGTTCGCTGGACCCTCTACAAAATCTATGAGATCACAGAAAAATCAAGGCTGTTCAGAATCATGGCGTGAAATATTCGGGATCGCAGTACAAATGTTTAGTAATCTCAGTGTGATACAATTACTTCACGTAAAATTGTTTGGTGTATACCATTTGTATTATTGGCTGCTATTTCTTAGATTTTTTAATTGTAGTGTTATTTTTGAGATCTCCATTTGTCTACAGAGAGATTCAGATGACATTACTATAGAGGAGATAAACAGCAGACCACTGTCCATGAATCTAACACAATCTTCACAAGAAGTGTCATGGACATTCAGAATATTTGTTAAGGTACAGATAGGATAATTACCCAATCTAGTATGTGCCTGTGGTTAGGAATGTACAATCAAACCTTGTTGAAATGAACTTTTGGAGATTAAATCACATTCTTTCTCCTTGTCAGAAATTTTTCTTATCAGAATATTATAGTAATGCATGTAGAGTACTAACCAAACAGGGCTAGGAAACTAGTTTGTGTTAAGCAGTATTGTTTGGGGGGGGGGGGGGGGGGGTAAAAACCTAAGGCTAACTACTTATGCAAGTGGACATACAGTGCATCAATTTTGTCACATGTGAATTAAGTCCTTCTACCTTTTGTAAACTTTTTATCCTCCCCACCCTCTTTTGTACTTGCCCTATGTGTCATTTGTATCTTCTTACTGGGTGCCTAGAGTAGTAGCCTCTTGGCTTAAGTCCTCCCCAGGTTAAATAAGCTTCCGTAACCACCTTCAGATGGTCAAGTAATAACACCTCAAATTTCATGACAGGATTACGTATACAAGTCATCACAAACATTGAAATAACCTTTATTTCTGCAAGGCTGACAAAGATGAAACTTTCCTAGGTTATTCTGTTATAAATAAGGAAGATCTGGACAGAAAGAACAATGTCCTGCTTGTCCTATTCGAGTATCAGGCATAGATAACTTCGAACGACCCCCTGCTATACAGGATAAGAACCTACCACCTTGAACTCCCGTCCAGACCTTCAGTTTGTGTTCAGATACTGTTATACGGTACTCCCCATAGTAATTTTAACGATTTTTATGAACAAATGAACGAGCGAACAAATAACGAAGGGCAAACGAATGCTGAATGAACGAGTGAACGAACGCTTGAACCTATGACGTCATAATGTTGCATAATTTTAAAAAATTATGCAACTTCTATACAGACGTCTTTGCTTCGACTAGGGGAGCGATTCTTCGGATTCTTCCACAAGTTGGCGAAATGAGTTCATTTTCTTCGAAATGAACGAAACTAAATTTTATCATCCTTAGCTATCTCGCTGTCAATGAAGTCCAGGATAGCAGGCGTCTTGGTGGGCTTTCTACCAGTTACCACTTCTGGTAATGGTGCCTGTATCTTTAAATTTCTTCAGGGAATGTGATATCCCTGGCTTCGTAACATTGTGGCCTTCTGACGCCAGTAGATTAGCGATCTGAGACTAAGACTTGCCTATTCCGATTAGATAGAGAATTCGCTGTTTCATGTAGTTAGAATGAACCATAACGTTCGTCTGCACACTCCCTATACTTCAACATCTGCATGCGCATTATGACGCTTCCGCTATCACGTGATCGATCCGAATGAACGAAGGTTGAACGAAGGCTTCAATGAACCCTGATCGAACGCTGAATGAAGGTGTAATGAATGAACGGTCGTCGTTAAAATTACTATGAGAAGTACCGTATCTGCGAGTTTAGCCATTTCGGGGAAACACTGCTATGGTTATTTTTGCTAGAAGATGGTACTTTCTGCGATGAATCACACTGACTTGAAAAAAGCGCTCATATACGTACCTGTAGTTGACATCAAAAAGAAGCTCAACGTCTGAAAAATCATTTTATGAGCCAATTCTGAAAGAACGACGAAATACAAGCGATTTTCTATCGTTCGAATTAATCTGCAACATTGTGACACCTTGATTGTTTGGCAACAAATGTAAATTAATAACATATTGCTGCGAAAGATCAGTGGGTACATTGTGATAAAACATTTATTTCACACTCAGAAATGCCTCATACCCTATCATACTTTCCCAAAATGTTGCACAAAATAAAGAATAGAATTTGTTTGGACGAATGTCTGACCATATTATAATGGGATTTGGTTGGTCACTTTTGTTTTTGGATAGACCTAAATACCTACTGTGTATATTTCAGCCCTAGGTACAGTTGCAATCAATTCTGAAATGATCACTGACTACAGATATCAGCTTTAATTTAATCAGTGTCCTACTAAAAACGTAAATCGATTTGCTTCAGTGACATGATATGTGCAGGTGTCATCATGACATCGTTGTAATATAACGGAGGATAAGTCCCCCATGCATGTGTGATCTACATTTTGATATTTGCGTGCTTCCAAAGAGCCAGAAATCCAGGTTTATGAATGAATTAGAGATTAAGAATGTATCCTGAGACTTGAAAATCTAGAGAGAACATTGAAAGTCTTATTTCTTGCTACAGAGTACTGCAGAATTTTCCAGACAAAATGTCCGCACTCTTTTTACGTTATCCAGCCATTCGAGCATTTTGCACAGAAAATGACCAATGACTGACCATTATTTGTGCACTGCCATAATGATTACCTCATCAGCGAAGCCATAGAATAATTGTTTGAGGTGCAAAATTCCAATCGTAAACAAAACTTTTTGCTTTATTATTGACTTTGTTGTGAGTATATTTTGTGGAATTTAACAGCAGAAATCATGTACCCAGTCATTCCTTCACCATATACTTGAACATCAGGAAATTCTGAGTATGTCACTTTAGTCAATACTGCTATGTTAAAGGTACACTAACGCATTTTTATAACTTGACTTAAAACTGTAGAAAACTATCCAGAACCTAAGGTGTGTTCACACTAAATTAAAAATAAATCCAGATATAATCTGGATTGCCTTGATCCGGATAGGGTGTTGATCTGGATCAAATCCTTGAGATTCTCCGAGTGAGGTTCATCAAGTGTGTTCAAGATGGCAGCTTTGAAGCATTTCTCAATTGCAACCGATTTTTGCACTATTATGAATTTTTGGGTTTCTGCGACTCTTCAAGAAGGCTTGTAGTAAAATTACTTCAGATTTTAAGGACACGTTGGGCATCACAAAGTGCAACGGTGAATGCTAAATCTCTGCTATTTTCATGTGCCCACGTTTTGCATTGTTTCGTCAATCTTGGCCTCTCTGCAACTTTGCAAGTACGCTTTATCCTCCTATACTTAGATTAGAACAGTCATTACGAGTATTGTGAACGAAAAGGTATCAAATGTAGTCAAAATGCAAAAACACCACTAAAAACAACGTGGAGTGGATCGACTGTGAGAATATTAGTGCCAGCAGAGTTATCCAACGACGCTTTCAACTTTTACACGCCATTTAACTATTTCAAGAGTCACGTGATAAATTCGACTCGATCCAGATTGGCCTTGTGTGTGAACGCACTGATCTGGATCGAATCCAGATCCAATCTGGATCGGTAGTGTAGTGTGAGCACACCTTTAAACTCCTTCGAAATGCTTTAAGATCCCTTCTAACCCTTCCCTCTTCCCCAGATAAAACCCTACCAACATGCGGGCTTCACTCAACTAGGGGCTTATTGTGACGTCACAACAAAAATGTCAACTTTTTGTATGATAATTCTGGACTGTGGCAGTTTATTTAATCCCTGGGTATGGTTCCCCCTTAGCAGAAAGGTTCCTCCCAAAATAAAATTATGCAGGCTTCATTTTTGTGAATAAACACTGTCATGAATTGATCATGAATCCATTTATAAAGGGTACGCATGCACGCATGCACACATACATGCATGTGCCATATGCATACATGCGCGCACGCACACACACACACACACACACACACAGAAACATATATGCACAAACACACTCAGATGCATCAATTTTGTAATGCATACAAACTACATACATGTTCCTAAAATAAAATTATAATATCAGAGAGGATTCTTCCATTCGTATTTTGCGGCATAATCGGCGTAGCCTTCAACAGGAAACCCGTATACTCACTACGGATACCATTACGCACAAGCATGGCTGTTGGCATCATAATTGTCAGCGATGTCGCTTTTGATTTTCATGCGTAAATCATTCTGCTATTATGGAGTACGGTGGTACTCCATATGTAGGATTGACACGGAAAAACATGGCCGCCATACATTAGCGAAAATTTGTTTCCGACAAAAAACTAACAGTATGGTGACTCCATAGTTTTCAAAAGTAGATTTTGGTGCATTTTGACACACCAGCTACAAGGAAAAGTAGTTTAAAAGCTTCATAAAGCTATCTCTTTAAAGAAATGCGACATTCACTCGCCGAGGTATGGGTCCGCAACACCATAGCATTTTAAGATTATTATTCTTCTCATCGTTTTTTTTGAATTGAGCTACAGGTCGCCACGAAGGGTCCAGAGGTCAATCTTTTGCCAGTGAGCTCCGATTGTTAGCGCGAAGTGCCTTTTGTAGGTTTTAAAGCCACATCTACACTTCTAAAGCGAGAAAATAATTAATAGGCACATCCCATACATCACCGGATCAGCCATTTTCGGATTACCGGAATGGCTACACGAGACTAGGCGTACATGTACGTACATAAGGCAAAGCCTTCTCTGGTTCGACGATCGTCGCGATCAACTTTAGTGCTTTTTTGTTTGAGCCTTTGTTTCTACATGGGCACATTGATTTTAGTCAGGTAGTGCATAATTTTAGCTTCTTATCTTACAAGACTTGATTATGTTCCTTCTCAACTCAACTGCAGTGGAAACCTTTAACCACAGGGGTTTGAGTATCTATGCAGACTCTATTCGAACAACTGTTCTTTAAAGGAAAAATCGCACGAACAAGAGTGTATAAAAACATTTAAAAATGGTAAAAGGATGTAGGATTGACACAGGAACGTGCAAAAGGCCTTATCAAAAAAGGATCCTCCAAAAACACTTGGAACAAAGGTGAGTTGTAAAACAGGTACACGGCTAGATAGGCAAAGGGCAAGACAGGCATAGGGCTAAACGAGCATAGGGCTACACATACATGAGGCTAGACAGGCATAGGGCTAGACAGAGTTTAATTGGACTGAGTGTACACTGTGCAAATTCCTACATCCCGCAGCATATACATATAATGTGCTGCACATGAGGGATGTAGGAATTTGCACAGTGTACACTCAGTCCAATTAAACTCTATCTAGCCCTATGCCCGTCTAGCCTCATGTATGTGTAGCCCTATGCTCGTCTAGCCCTATGCCTGTCTTGCCCTTTGCCCATCTAGCCATGTACCTGTTTTGCAACTCACCCTTGTTCCAAGTGTTTTTGGAGGATCCTTTTTTGATAAGCCCTTTTTGCACATTCCTGTGTCAATCCTACATCCTTTTACCATTTGTAAATGTTTTTTTATACACTTATAGATAAGGTCACTCACCAGGTATATTGAGGAGCATTAGCCACAGTCACAAAGCACTCGCATCCTTTTCCTAGGAGGAGTTAGCGGAAAACTGTTTCAAAGGTAATAATCGTATTCTAGTCAGGATTCGACCTTACAACAAATACAGTGCTGATTAAAATTATGTTACCATGGTAAGCTAGAACAGCTCTAGAGTACACGAGGCTACTCGCGAGTACTCGCGAGTACTCACGTAGATTAACACTTATTCACACAATGTATGTGTAAAATGGCGATATGCGGTCGACGAAAAACTATATCGTTTGAAGTGTAAAATCGTCATTTTCGTTGAACGAAAGTTACTGAGAATTGCTTAGCAATGAGTTATCATCTTACAAGTTATCAGAGACAGCGAATCGTATCTTTGTACGAAGAGGGAAAGACTATTTCGGACATTATCCGGATTTTCGAGTCGGAAGGAAGAAGAACGTCTCGTGCCACTGTCAGAAAGTGGGTTTTTCGGTGGAAAACATCTCGTAGATTAGTACACAAACATCGTTCCAGGCGTCGGCAGAAAATTACACCTGAAATGGCTGAATTTATGGAAAGGAAGATGGAAGATGATGAAATAACCTCTGCAGAGCTCCACAGGCTGATAGCAAGGAATTTTTCCACTGAAATTAGTCCACCCACAATACGAAGGTTCATTAGAAAGAACTTGGAGTGGGAAGTTGTGCGAACCCGGTTTGGCCCAATGATTTCTGATACTAACAAAGTCAAAAGACGTACCTTTGCCGAGATGTGCATTGAGAAGCGGGACACTTTTGATGATGTCATTTGGTCTGACGAGAGTTCAGTTCAACTAATGCGCCACAGCCAAACAATGAGGGTAAAGGTCGGAAAGGAACGTGTTCTCAAACCACAAGCAAAACATGCACTTAAGGTACATGTATGGGCAGCTATATCCAAGAAGGGGGCCACACACATCTGTGTATTTGACCAGATCATGGACGGACCACTCTATGTCAAAATATTGGAGAACTTTCTTTTGCCCTTCCTCAGTACAGCATTCCCTGATGGGAGAGGGTGGGCTGTTAGATGCATGCAATGGTAAATGAGAGGGAGTATGAGGAGATGAGAAAAGAAGGAGAAATTGGACTACTAGGTGGTGGAGTAGAAGATGGAGATAGGTGGTCAGTAACATGTTGATTATTCAGGGTGTTGGTGATCTCAGTCAATGCCATTCTAGATTGAACATCTGCTCTTACTCTAGCTTCTTCTGGCATTTTTCCAAAAGACTTCGCAGGTGAACCAGACCCCAACCACAGCGGTTTGCTCGCTGCTATCTTTACTCCAGTACGCCTCAAATTATGTATTTTTGCACAGCGAATTGAAGCCTTGGTCTTTAAGGCTGTAGGATTCTTCTGGCTGTTTTGTATAACACCCGCGTTTCGGGGGATATTCTTCTTTGGAGGTTGCCAGTCCAACATGTCCACGACGGTCGCCCGATAGCGACGAGAACCTAGTTTAACCATAATTTCGTCCTCTTGTTTGGTCTGGGCGAGGTCTCCCAAAATGTGCTTCACATTTACTCGGTGAATCATCCCCTCATCTTTGGATTCCAACCATTTCAATTCGATTTCATTCCTTCTTCGAGCCATTCGAATCTTTTTCTTATCTCTGACAACGCTTCACACGACAAGCGACACATTCGATGCTTTCCGATTAGGTGTTAATAGTTTACAATACTCGCGAGTACTCATGAGTACTCGCAGACGTCCTCGAAACAAGCGCGTGCGATGCTCGTTTTAATGGTAACATAATTTTAATCAGCACTGTATGGCAGTTCGTAGACTTATACAGGCAATTTTCGATACTTGTCCATTGCACAAGTAAGAGTAAAACAAAGCCCTCGAGGTCTTTTTCCTGACACCACAGTGAGGTATCATGAAGATTTGTCCACAATCACTTATAGTGCATGTCAGTGAACTGCGAACAAAAAGATTGTCCTATCTTTATTATAATTAGATATATTGATCATTTCACATTGTGCAAATACTTCAGCATTTTTAAGGTTATGTAGGTTTGTGAAAGCAGTACACCCAGTGCTGTAATTTGGCAGCAATGAGTGACTGAGTAAGCAGCTTTCTGTGGCATCCGTTAGTCAGGACAAGTTTAAATTAATGCACAGAACAGAGGTGTATACATAACTTCCAATTGGACATTAATTCAAGTTCTCCCACCCAAGATGTATCACAGTGGTACGTAAGTTCACTCCATCTCTGTGTAGCCATAGATATCGACATATGGTGCAGCTAACCCTCTTGTTCAGCAAACTTTGAGTCAAGCACTGAAATATGCTTCAAGGAAACCCAAAAACTGAGTATCCAGCCTATACATCACGGAGAAATTTAGGAATCACTTTTGAGCTTGCTAGTTGTCATGATGTAGACAGCAGCTAGCCAGGAACATTGTCAATCAACATCAAGACATTGATCATTCTCCACACTTGGGAAGTATTTAGGCTGCGTAAATGCACCATTGGTGTGAGCATTGTAATGGTAGTTTCACGTAGGAGACTTTTCGCCTTCACCAAAAGACAAAGTAGCATAGGACCTGGCGATTTCTTCTTTGCTCCCATTTGTGCCTGTACTTGCTTCTGCCTCTTATGACATCACAAGGTATTCTCGTTTTCTCAAACCAGAATGCAGGAAACACCCACGCATGATTGTTTTTTTGACGACTTAACATCGTTATTTCTCCCCCATCCTAGATCGCAACCCCAGGATGGGTATTAGTCTTCACGTTTCAGTGCATACTATTGATTTTCTAAATAAAAAAATCGTAACAGTGAATCTTTAATACTTACTGTTAGCTGAGCAGCAGCTAGTCAGGAACGCTGTCTTTGTGATAACCAACCCCGACATTTGGTTGCCCTCACCAACGGAAAATCCACAGGCCATGTAATTTCACTTTTGTCATGAGTAAAAACTTCTATTTGTTTATTACAACAGTACCTATAATCCTTTCAAACTATTTTGTTCAGTAGCAACATATTATATGGTTCTAAATCCTACCAGCTGTGTCTAGTCCAACCAGCTGCAACCCACGTTTGTACATGAACGCCAATGAGGGGAAAGGGAAACGTGGGTCCAGCAACAGTCGTTAATTGGTAACATCGCAAAGGGCTTCTTTGATGTACATCACCACAATTTATAAAGTAGTACGTATGTTGGTACAAGCGTGATGGAGGCCGATAGATTTGCCCACTTTTGCAGAATCTGTTTGGCAGTGCACACTTCTCCTCATATAAGTCAATCGCTTTCAATATAAAAAGGCTGTTACAGCCAAACTCAAAGCAATAAGGCCAACCGCTTTGACGCCTACACCTTTGACCACTCCTCTGCCACAAGCAATTGACCCTGCTACTAATTAACCAGTCGACAAACCCAACCGATTGAATTAAACGTAGCGGTGGCAGCTTGAAAATACAGCTTTTCCTAAATCCATTTTGTTAATGTGCATTTGTATCACTGCCAGACAGAATGAATGAAAACGTTTGCTGCTGCGTTGGTAGGAAGGTAATGACTGCCTGCCAGGTCGATGTGGTGCAAAGAAAGACAAAATGATAGATAAGAGGTTAACATTATCACTGTCGATTACCTTGAACATCATATATATTGAAATCAGTCACTTATTCTTTCATTCCAGCCAGCAAACCAGGCTAACGGGCATGCCCCTTGGCCTCATTTACGTATTTACAGTATGCCTCGGACTCATATCACAGCAACCACAAGTCATTAATATTATTGACCAAAATTAGGGTCAGAAGAATTTGATTGGTCCATTGTTGCACAATCCAATTGACTGTTGCTGGACCCACGTTTCTCTTTCCCATCTTTGACGCTTACGTATGAACATAGTTTGCAGCTGTCTGGACTAGCTGTTGTCCTGGCATTGCACAGCTTCTCAAACCTATGCAGCAGCTGCAAATGTGCACAATTTACACTGTTATGTACTGTTGCATGTCAAAAGGTGTGTCAGGGTTCTCCCCAGGATTTTTTGAAGGCATAGTGCTCCTATACCCCCCCCCCCCCCCCCCCCCCCAGGTAACAGATAAGGGCTATTGATTTTGTAGTATAAAGCTTATGCTGCAATCCACAATATGATTTAGTCCTCAATGCATGCTGCAACGACAGACACTACAACTCCTACAGTGCTAAAGATGACAAATGTATCACCTGGATGGCTTCACCACAAAGGACTAAATTGGTTCACTAGTGTGGCTTCACTGATATGAAACAATTATTAGGAACCTGTAGAAATGGAAGGCATAGCGCTCTACTTTTAAGGGATAGCGGAGCGCTATGCTTGAGTATTGTTGGGGAGAACACTGTGTGTATTACTATAGCTATCTCAATTCTCAGTATGTTGATGGCCACATCAGTTGTGCAGAGTTTCTGTGGCCCTGATGTGCATAAGTTCACAACCGACAAACTTATTGGTTGTTAGTAAGCCAGTGAGACCAAAGAGATCTAAGTTGTGCATTTTGCTTGTAGTGTTTAATTTACACATCATGTCACTTTCTTCTTTTTTCTAAGTTGAAACTATATCATATCTTTGCAGGAGCAAAAGAAGCTACTCTGTGTAGTCTTGTTTGATGCTCTTAGTGAGGACTTCAGAGTTAGGGCTTGCTACACTGAAAAACCATTGCAACAAATAGATGGAACTTCTTCTTGGGACAGAATTAGTATGCAATATAATCAGATTATTCTTCCTGACAGCAGAGTTCATGTTCAAGTAAGGCATTTTACAGCTGTGTATCTATTGTGTATAAATTTTCTATTTTTTACATGACATTGTATATATCAGGACTCATCGGTCCAATATGCCTTCCTTGCTGTACTTCTTGACCCAGCCGGTTAGCAAGGTCACAGAAGTACAGGATTTAAGTCCTACATAATGCATACGCAGTAGTAGCAAGTACTAGTGAAGCCACACAAGTGATAATGATTTGAATTAATGAAGCCAAACAAGTGATGCTTGTCAATGTGCAACTGTCACCATGCGCAGATGCACACTTCTCCCCAACCTCAGCAAGCTGGTAGCTATTGGTCTAATGCCAATGTCCATTATGGACTGTGAAGGTGGTTTGTCTACTCTTTTCGTATTGAAGCTGATGCTATCAATCAGCCTTCAAGTAAATTCTGAATTGCTATATGGCGCCGAAGGACCACCGATAGATGAATTCAATTTTGATTGAGCATGGCATGGGATATTGGGGACATGATAAACTACAGCACATGCATGTGCGCCCGTACACAAACCCCCATGTCCCTTGATTTTTTTCTGGGGAGAACACTGTATATGCTTCATCTTTGCACATTTAGTTTGTTTTTTGCTATGTATGTACATAGATATTGATGAAGCCTAGTAGAGGAGTTGCAGAACAACTTGTTTTGTTTAAATTTGAGGAATCTCTCATTGTGAAGCCTTTGAGAGTACAAACATTGAGTGCAGATTCCCAGCAAGTGTTGCAAGTAGCCAAAAGCATATCTAAGAAGCCAGCCAAAATGTAGGTTGTTGGTAATCTCATGTAATTTCATGTTGTTTATTGTACGCTCATATTATTGTCGCCATGATAACTGTGATACATACTGTAAGGTATCTTGCTACATATGTACAGTTGACAGTGCAATACACTAGTAGGTGTACTTTGTATGGTCATGTGTATAGCACACTAGTGAAAGGCGGTCTACGTATGTAGATCAGCCTTATAACAATGAGTAGTATAAGAGTGTTTAGTCTTCACTACCCACTGTGTGGTATTCATTCCCGCCATCAATGAATCTCTTGCTGTAGTATGGTTGCTTCAGTAGGACTGTTTGTTTGTAAACGTCCGCTTGCTCACTAGTAGATATTAGCAAAATGTAAGGAGACACTCTGCCAGCTTTTTGGCATTGCAAGTGGATATTTTTTCTAAGAAGTTTTGTTCCCTGGTTTAAACCACTTAGACCATCATTTGATATGTTGTTTTGTGTGACATGATTCCTGTCCACGTAATATCATAATGCACATGTAGTAGTGGAATGGCAATGGTAGTTCTAATGTAGATTGGTAGTGGTCAGTGTGATCCCCAGGATTATTCTTAGGCATGTTCATGAGGACATACAGTATGTAGCAGTACGCAAATTATTGCTTCACGGGGATTTTGTCAGTGTTGTCCATTCCTTTTTGAGTTAGTGGAAGGAAAACAAGCTGAGTGAGGAGAACGTCGCACCACTTTTTGCCAAAAGTAGTCACAGCTAAATATTAAGAATACTTCTATGCATCCACCATTTTTATGAAACATCCTATAATATTGCACAGCTGTAATTTTTGTTAAAACCTTACAAGCTTGCTACAGGCGTAATTTTTCGCAAGTATGGTCATCTTGTGCTGACAATTGTACAGGTGTAATTAGCAGTAAAATGTCAACTTTATTATTTCTTGTACAGTATGTACATACGTATGTATGTGTATGTTTACAACTGCTGAGTAGAAATCAATGGCAATCATGACAATTACACACTTTGTGTCAAGTTTCCTGCTGTTAATTATGAGGGTTTGCCTTACACTTGTTGCCTGTTAATATACGTACACTATGTGAATATACAGCTTTTGCCCAAGTTTCTCAATTTCTAAAATTCGCAGAGTTGTAACAGCTACGTATGTGTCATATACTGTACTTTTGGATAAAAAGGTCTTTTTATTCTTATTTCTTGTTTATACCGTATAGTGGGAAATTTTCGTGGAGTAATGTTTTCGCGGATTTCGCGGTTATCCCAACATTCGCAAAATTTTTAATCCGCGAAATCTTAGCACTAGTCATGTACATCCACACTACGTCGGGCTCAGGTAGTATGTGCACGCTAGGCCCCTGCACCATTGTTCTTGTGTGTTAGCAGCAGTTTCTCGAAAAACGTGCTATATATACGTCGCCTTTTCCCTTCTTCAAACGAAATGATCAGGTGGAGCATGCACACCTGAAAGTTTCACCCCCCATTAGAAAGCAAAAGTAACATCAAATCTTCGATTGAAGTGTAAATGGTGTAAACGGTTTCAACTTGTGCCATTTCATTCACACGATACACTGAAAAGCTACTTTCCTACCATCGCCTAAGAAAAAAATGGCCTCCTGAATTTTGGGGATCCGCGAAAATATTATCCGCAAATTTCAAGAAATAAGCCATTCGCGAAAGTTTTACCCCGCAAAAATTTCCCGCTATACGGTATATGCATGTGCATCATATTTTATGTTCTTCCCTGCTTGCAGTGATTTGTATTGGGAGAATCGTTTCCACGTTGAGGACTACAAACCAGATGTCAGTGATCCTACAGACAGATTCCTGAAAAGGTACAAACTTCCTGAGAAGATTGAGCAGTTTTTAGAGGAGGGGCGATACAATAACATGGAAAGAATGGTGACAGAGGTAATGTCAAATATAGTATATACGTACATACTTACATTCTGTATTTGACTATATGGGCTCATTTAATGGCCGGGGGTAAAAGCAGCTCCAAATAAATAATGGCTGGGTCTCGAATTAACGCTGGGTCTCACTAAACAAAATGTCCGCATTGATCGATCGAGGAACAACGCATCATCAAATATTGTCAATGATAAAACATCTGGATATGCTTCTACTATTGTTTAGCCTTTGAATATTATGGATGAAGATACCAAAAGGAAACAAACTACCCTGTAGATGCTGCCAAATGATTCTGACACTTCCTTGTGCAACGGAACGGACTTCAGATTTCACTCGTAAGCGGTGAGATGGCGCTGTTCCATGGTTTCTTATTTGATTAAGCCCAATTATCTGTCCTGTTCATGCATTATGATTATATAGAGAATGCAGGTGGGTTTATCATAAAGGACTTAAAAGAGGTTTTGGGTTTCAAATAAAAACCCTGCTCTTTTAATGGCTGGGTTAGAAGTGCCAGGAAAGAAATAAAAGCCCAGGCCATCATTCAGTCGAATACAATTAGTAGTTATGATATGCATGCTGTTATCCAAGCATGCATATTATGTTATTGATCACCTTGTGCCCCATTTAACCGATAATACAACAAGGAAGTGCTCACAGTGGTTGTCAGTGGTCGTGCCCGACCTGCACTCATTTTAACCGACCAGGACTAAGAGAGTCCCGACCATTACCAAATTATCCAGTATACAATAACTAAAGCTTGAATACACTTACTAAAACTTGTTGTACACTAAGCACAGTCAGGGCTCCAGGATCAATGCAGTGAATCTAATGAAATTGTAAATGATTTGAAGCCTTGGCAATACCCTAGATTATAGACAAGAATTGAGCAGGACACTTTAAAGGCTAAGGGGTTCAGTGAGCACTTGCCCATTTGCACAGTACCTTTGAAGGACATAATCGCACCACCATTAATAGAGATCTTCCCGCTCTCTTGTGAATAGATTGGTTCAAGTTCCTAGAACTACAAAACAAAGCCAATCTTTACCACCACAAGAAGTGAACTTAGCCCCATAGCTAAGAAAGACCTTATTGGGATATTAAACTACCTGTGGTTTGTATTCATTGGATTTCGTTAAAGTCATGGTTCTAATGTTTCAGGGTGACATACACATGTATTTTGTCATGCTTGTGTTTCTTCATCAAGCTCCACATACGTAAGAATAAGCTAAACAACATTCTAGAGGATCACTAGCAATGAGGGTGGGAAATTGCTGAAGCATTATTCTCCTCGGTACAGCCTGTATGCTAATCATTAACTCATTCTTGGACCATTCTTCATTTTATGAAGGAATCAATTAAATTGGAGGTCCTAATTTTCTGCTTCACAGAAAACATGATTCTGTTTCACAAATATAGTGGAACCTGTCTATAACGGACGCTTTGGGAACTGAAAGAACATTTTTTATGCTGAGGTTTTCATTAAATATTGCACAAAAATATGAATGAAAATCATACAAACTAGCTGAATCATTACCTCTACAGGGTTCTATTCTAGGATTAACTTTTGACGGAAGGGGGGGAGGGATGGCTTCAGTCTTACAGTGCATGTCTACCACATGAGACATGACTGTAATTTTATACATACTGTACATATTATCTTAGATGTATGTAAACACATGCATGCTGTGCAATGATGTAAGGAGGTACAGATATGTGTGATACCAATCACTTAAAAGTTGCTAAATCGTATCATTTACACCCTGATTATACATTTTGAAATGCTATACGTTTAGTATGGAAAGACACTGTGGACACTGTACCCTTCAATCATTAGCATTTCATGTCACTAATTTTTGCCAAAATATGTTAAGACTTCAGAATGTTTCCCCCCTTAACTAGATAATCCTATGTTGTGGAGAGATCTAGTCTTTGTCTTGGCTTAGCGTCAAGAGTAACAATTTAAAAATAACCCATGCACAAATCTGGAGTCACCGGTTTATTATTGCGTTATATGCGGATTATGTCACTAGAAGCAGTATGTACGTACCTGATCAATGCTTGCGATGAATCGTTTCTGTTTCTTCATATTGCCGTGGAAACTTGTGAATCCAAATATGCTAGCCAATAGGCCTTCTTCATTTAGAAGCTTCTGCATATTCATCGCTTTCTTTTCCCAGGTTGATAGTAAAACAAAATCATTTCCTTGCCATATTGACTGAAAAACAACTTTAACTCAGAAAGCAAAAACCTTTATACCTTCAATGCCAAACTTTGCATTATTTAATCAAGTGCTTGGCAAATGCGTGGCTATTATCCCACAAGGTGTTGATGTGAAAACAGCCATACGTATTCAATTCAATTCAACCATATTTTCTATCATAAAGTGCATATACGATACGTTTCAAAGGATGGTACTCTGAGAACACACCATGCAAATGATACGATCCAGCAACTTTTAAGTAATTAGTACTGTATATGGTGTTGCAGGGATATATAACTTGGATATGCCCCCCAGGGAAAATTTGAGCTTTTAGGTATATTACCTGGTATCTGAGGCCATTTTGGACCATTCAAAGTTGATTTTAATGCTCAAGTAGGGCCTTCTCTATAGTGATAGTAATTTGCACTACAGTTCATTTTTGGGGGGGGGGGGGGGGGGTTGGAGAGTTTGGGATGGAAGTCTGGATAGACTCTGGATAGAACCCTGCTATGTTAGTATAATACTATATTCACTCAAATTTTCACAGATCCCCCTTTCATCCTACTTTCATTTAGCCACTTCATGTATTTGCAGATGAAAGCCATTAGAGAAAAGAGCTAAGGCACCACAGTGTTTCTCAGCAATCCCTGTTCTTTTAAGAAAATTTTGGTTATTACACAAGAACTTGACCTAAATTTTGGCACATGGCTTCCAGTCTGTGAAAGCCATGAAAGTTTGAATACATACCGTTGAACTTTGTTTGAGAATTGCTTAGTTTTGTACTACCGTACGCGCTCTAATTTTCGCGGGCTTAAACTTTCGCGGATTTCGCAAATTCGCGGTTTTCGCGTTTTTATTTTCGCGGGTCCCCATCCAGTGTCTCTGGTTTTTTGTTCAAATTAACTAGTGATAGACCTGAGTAGACCCTAGATCGCAATTAGCACGTTAAAGTTCTGATGCCGGATTGCCAAGCCAAACAACAGGCTGAGCAATGACACAGACACGTGAGCGGTTTCTTCCTCTGAATTGTTGCATATTTCTTTTCTAACAGCATCTGCCATGCTTGATGGAACAACTTGCTCCAAATCTGGAAAGTCCAGACGCTTGCGAACTAAAAACGAACGAATCGGACGACTTTCTTCAAGCACCGTTAGGTAGCTACAGGCACATGCGAACGCAAACGAAGACGAAATAAAGGCAGCGGACAAGCCTATACCTTCTTTCACACCTATATTTAGTATATCATCATGGATCTAATAAGAATACAACAAGGCGTCGACAGCGCTGCCCGCTGTTCAGTGACAGCCATTTTATATCACTGCGACGGCCATTTTATATCACTGCGCAAGATTTCAAACTTTTCGCTGATTTAAACTTTCGCGGATGGCTTCCAATCCGCGAAAACCGCAAAAGTTTAGGCCCGCGAAAATTAGAGCGCGTACGGTACATAGTTGTTGTGTGCATATGTGATTGCTCTGTGTCAATTGGTTTTTGTTATAGGAAAACTATGCTCGAAGGCTGCATAACTTGCTTTTCTTGGAGCAATATCAGCAGCGTAAAGATTTGAGTAGGTATGACTTGTACAATGTGAGACCCAATTTTTCCGAATCGTACAGTGGAGATCAAGGCGCACTCCATATGGCAGCTAATGGGTTTGCCTTTATGAAATTGGACATGGATGAAGAATTGTTTGAAGGGAGACGGTCCATAAAGTATGCATGTGTTACTTGTTTATTATATCTCCTCTGTATAGCTCCAACATCAGTTTTCTATTGCCAAACAGGTCAGGAGATGTTGCTTTAGTTTTGCCTAAAGGGCAAAGAACAGCTTATGGTTGTGTTGTTGAGTTCGTGGCTAGGCAACATGTCGCCATAAAAGTCTCTAAAGCAGTAAAAGATGATTGGTGAGTGCAGTCTACAAGTCTCAAGTAGATTTTGTTTGATAAACATGCTAATCTGTGCATATGTTTGTGTGCATATACAAATGTGCATAGTGCATACCAATCAGGGGTGAGTGATGAAAAATGAAGTAACAAAATGGCCACTCATTCAGTGCTTAAAGTAACTGTTTGATATCTGAAGATGCTAAGAAATTTGACCACTGTTTGATGGAAACCAACCAAAAAGCTTCTCAGAGAAGACATTTTGTTAATGACTGTACTGAATTGCAGGGTGTTGGTTAATGAACGTTAGAGTGGATATTCAACATCAGTTCAAACTTTGTTTCTGGAACTCCAGGACACTGGAGTGTTGTACTGGTCTGCTAACATGCTTCCATAGCTGATTATGAATGACTCGGACAGTAAACAATATCAAACAATTTCCTCCTTTTGAAGGTATTTCACAGGACTTCAACAAAAAGCAGTTTGGAACAAAGCTGTTGTGGTAGTCTTGCATAGCTATAGCCAGGCCCGGTATCCCACCATTTGCAGTACTTCCATAATAAAGTTAACGATTCATGGTGGCTGTGTAGGTAACAGATGCCAGTTGGTTGTTTTTCGCACCACGCAGGTGATTACAAGGACAGTAGTCCTCTTGTCAATAATCGCAGTTTACAAAATTTTCACACTTAATTCAAAGAATTTGAAAAGTAAGTTTTCATGACAGTTCTGGCAGCCACCCCTACTGTCACCGTTGCTCCAGCAGAAGACTGGCCAAACATTACCCATACATTGTGTTAGATTGTTATTGTAGTGACAACCTTTTGTGTCTAATAGGACAATTAACCTCTCCCTAATATGGGCTGGGGTATAACTGCAATGAGAAGCCAAGCAGTCTCTTGTTGCAGTTGTACCCCGGGTGCTTTATTATGCGGAACGCGGAACACGCGGAACACGGAACACGCGGAACGGAATTCGCGGAACAATGCGTAGGAAACAAAATGGCGACGCGCACGGAATCGACGATTGTTCGCTTGATCGACCCGACAAGCGCTCTTTACGTGGACGTTTATGTCGAATAACTTCAGTTTAGTAAATATTAGAACGGTTCATAGGCAAAGAAGGATTGGAGCGTTTCATTAATACTTACTGTAGCGTCGAACTCAACGATTGTCCGCTTGACTGATCACAACCGTATGGATGATCGACCCAACAATTATAAACGCTTCTTTGTGAAAGTTTACATGGAATAATCACAGTTTAGTGAACGTTAGATTGTTGAATTTTGCTATACACTTGATAGTATCTATAGTAGAAACTTCAGCATCATCAGTCATCATGTGAGCACACTAATTTTATCCATCACCTGCCTATTACATAATGCTGACATAGCATAATGAACACATGGTGTAAGGATGGATGACAGCTGCAGCTCTCCCCTTTCAAAGAAATCAAGGTGAATCTGCAAATGTGTACACAAATGTATGATAGTATATGCAAGGAATCTGTCCTAGGCATTTGGAGCAAAGCTGAAAAGCTATTGGCAGACTCGGATAATCCAGTCAGCAAGTACCCTGGTGGTGCTCCATCGGACAGGTTTGTACTTTCCACAGGTGGAAATATGCCACATATAGTGAAATTGCACAAGGATAAGTACATTTGTGATGACAGATGTGCCCATTTCAAGTCACTCGCCATCTGCTCACACACAGTTACAGCAGCCACCTTAGATGGGAAACTACGTGATTTTGTTTTGGCCATTGGAGGAAATCACGCACCCGACTTATTTCAACTGGCTAAACACGGCATGCCACCAGGAGCTGGGCGAAAGGGAGGAAAGTTACCACAATACCGAAAGAAAACACAGACCACCTCAAGAGATGTAGTTGCTTCGTTCGATTCTGTTCCATCACTAATCCAATCAATTCCAGCTCAATCTATGGCCAGTACCAGTATTAATAATTCCACTTCGAGTATTATATCACTATCTCCATCAGTTCTGACTACATCTATGGTGAATCCTATTTTCGACACTACTTCCACTGTTCCATCACTGTCTCCGTCAGTTCCGACTCCACCTATGGCCAGTACTAGTGTCAACACCTCTTTTGAATCAGCTGTTTCACCACTGTCTCCGCCTGTCACAGCTCCACCTATGGCCAGTACTAGTGTCAATGCTGTTTCTGGATCAACTCTACCATCACTGTCTCTGCCAGTTCCAACTCCACCTATGACTAACACCACTCCAACAGGTCTGCCTTTGTCCCCAACGTTTTCAATATCTCCAACATCACGTAGCACAGGACCACCAAGACTGATAACACCACCACAGTCCAGTCCATCATCGATCCATCGTCCTTCAGCACCACCTACACTCATACAGCCTGTTTTTCCATCACCTCCTGCTCCATTTAGGCTGATGGTTTTACATGGGAACATTTCCGTATGTAACGGCTGCCACCAAAGATTTCCCCAGAAATCTACAGGGGGTTTTGAGGATCCACCCTTCAATCTGGCTGTACAGCACTATGAAGACCGATATTTTATTAATCCAGGGACGGGACTACAGCAAGCCAGAAAGGGAAATGCATACTATCATGCATATATGCCATGCATTTTCTTGAAGTGGCCTCAGTTCACTGCCTCATCGCTTGTTGTTGAGGAATTGGTGCGCCACAAATTGACGGAGGAACATAAGCAACTCCTTTTACAGAACTTTGGCATACATGTGTAACTTCAGCAAATATCATACTAGGCTAGTAGTTGTCTCCTTTGTTAAGTATTACTTTTAATCTAGCTGAAGTTTGTCTTAGGCTTCTTGCAAATTCTTCTGATTTCTATGCCTATTCAGTTTGAATAACTCATAATCATGACACTGAGCAAAAGCCACTGATCAGTTTAACAATGCATAGTAATTCAGGTTTGAACAAAGTTTAACGTTTCTTTTAATTTCAAACGCAGAACAACTCTTTCAGTAACATTGATTTCGAAAACTAAATCGAGGTTTGGCCTATTCCATGTAAACGGTTAAAAAGAGCGTTTGTCGAGTTGATCAAGCGGACAATCGTTGAGTTCGACGCTACAGTAAGTATTAATGAAACGCTCCAATCCTTCTTTGCCTATGAACCGTTCTAATATTTACTAAACTGAAGTTATTCGACATAAACGTCCACGTAAAGAGCGATTGTCAGGTCGATCAAGCGAACAATCGTCGATTCCGTGCGCGTCGCCATTTTGTTTCCTACGCATTGTTCCGTGTGTTCCGCGAATTCCGTTCCGCGTGTTCCGTGTTCCGCGTGTTCCGCGTTCCGCATAATAAAGCACCCGAGTTGTACCCCGGTTATGGAATTAATTTAACTTAGCGTGGTTACCCCAAAATAGGGTACCCTAAATTGGGAAATTTTTGTGACCAATAATATTTGCATTTTTCGTGAATTGACTCCACTTGCGATTTTTTTGTCGTGAATATTTCTGCACACGTTCCAAAGTATAGGTATATATAGACAATCTAAGGTAAGACTCGCAAAATTTTTAGTCGCAAATTTTTCAGCCTACCAGATTTGATGCCAATTCGTAAAATTTATTGCTCGCAAATATTTGCCAATTTAGGGTATACAGTTGAACCTCACTATATTGAACCCTGGATACATTGAACTCCCTGATATAACACACATAGACCTGAGAATGTAAACCTATTACTCTATTGTAAATGAACCCTGATATAGTGAACCTTTTCAATGGTCCTGAGAGGGATCATTATAGCGAGGTTTGACTGTATATATATGTATATATATGTACAGACCACAAAGCAACTGTGTACAAGATTACCTACCTGCCTTGCTTTCAGCTCAGTAAGTAATGCCTAAACACCATACCATAGAATCATTACTGTGTGTTCCATCTCCCTGAGTAATACGTATGCAGGGTTTTATCAGGGGTTAAATTTTTTGGAGGGGGGACCTACACATCCAGGGTTTTATCTGGAGGGGGGGGGGGGGGGGGACCCTGGGTATGGTTCCCCCTAAGCAGAAAGGTTCCCCCCCAAAATAAAAATATGCAGGCTTAATTTTTGTGAAGGAACACTGTCATGAATTGATCATTAATCCATTTATAAAGGGTAGAATTTGCCAAAATTGCTTATATTATTAATAGCTTGTATTAATCAATCTTGAATCCATTGGTATGTATGTTTATTTAGCAGTTACATAGTCAATGAATACATTTGTCAAAATTTAGGAGTTCTAATGTAAATTGCACGTGGTTTAGCTTTGTTCCAAACAGCATGGCATAAGCATTCGTGCAAGGATTTATTCATGTATAGGTACTTACGCATGCTTGCACATGTTCAGGGTTTCTTTTAGAGGAAAGGGGGCACAGGGGGTATCTTTCCCTTGAAATTTTATCCTAGCTATAACACACATGCACAGTTGCAACAGACCAATCTGTGGACTGTATTCAGAAACAGCTTGAGTGGCGTAAAACAGCCTCATTTATCACCTTCTGAGGCATGAAAACTAAAAATTTTCCTGGGGGAGCATACCCCCAGACCCCCCTAATTTAGACCACTATCATTCCACGTGCATATCTGCCCACCGTTACGTACATCACTATACTTTGCCATTGCCTCATCTTCATCATTATTCTGAAAGAAAACCTGATATGTATGCTGCATGCATGAGTGTGGTTTTTAATATCATTCAATACACAACATCATGCTTGTGCCACGCCACGCTGCACCGCGCCACGCATGTGTGTAGATACATACGTACATATAAATAGATGTGTAGGTTCCCCCCCAAAAATTTGACCCCAGATAAAACCCTGACATCTATTTATATGTACGTATGTATATACACACATGCGTGGCGCGGTGCAGCGTGGCGCAAGCATGATGTCGTGTATTCAATGATATGAACCCCCCCACTCATGCATGCAGCATGCATATCAGGTTTTCTTTCAGAATAATGATGAAGATGAGGTATAGTATAGTGATGTACATAATGGTGGGCAGATTTGCATGTGGAATGATAGTGGTCTAAATTAGGGGGGTCTGGGGGTATGCTCCCCCAGGAAAATTTTTAGTTTTCATGCCTCAGAAGGTGATAAATGTGTTTTACGCCACTCAAGCTGTTTCTGAATACAGTCCACAGATTGGTCTGTTGCAACTGTGCATGTGTGTTATAGCTAGGATAAAATTTCAAGGGAAAGATGCCCCCTGTGCCCCCTTTCCTCTAAAAGAAACCCTGAACATGTGCAAGCATACATAAGTACCTATACATGAATAAATCCTTGCACGAATGCTTATGCCATGCTGTTTGGAACAAAGCTAAACCACGTGCAATTTACATTAGAACTCCTAAATTTTGACACATGTATTCATTGACTATGTAACTGCTAAATAAACATACATACCAATGGATTCAAGATTGATTAATACAAGCTATTAATAATATAAGCAATTTTGGCAAATTCTACCCTTTATAAATGGATTAATGATCAATTCATGACAGTGTTCCTTCACAAAAATTAAGCCTGCATATTTTTATTTTGGGGGGGAACCATACCCAGGGTCCCCCCCCCCCCCCCAGATAAAACCCTGGTATGTATATATGGTATTAAATTTGTATTGTCATTCACAATATTTGTTGATCTAGTGTATGTGTTGTGGTAATTGAACCAGAGAAAGAATACTGATAGTGTTTCATTTTTTTTCTTTGTAGTGTTGCAAGTGATGGAAGCTCTATCCGTTTCACAGTGGATCATAAGCATTTTGATGCAATGCATGGTGCTGTAGATGGCTTGGATTTGTCAGCAATATTTCCTTCTAACATTGCCAATCGAGTGCCATACAGCACAAAGGTATGTGTGAATGAATGGTTTAGCATTAATTTTAATGTGTCAAATTTTGTGTATTTATTGAGTATGTATAAGAACCATTTAAAAATGGTAAAAGGATGTAGGATTGACAAAGGACCATGCAAAAAGGCCTTATCAAAAAAGGATTCTCCAAAAACAATTGGAACAAGGGTAAGTTGCAACACAGGTACAGGGCTAGATGGGCAAATGGCAAGGCAGGCATAGGGCTATACATACATAAGGCTAGACGGGTATAGGGCTAGACGGAGTTTAATTGGACTGAGTACACTGCAAATTCCTACATCCTGCATGTGTAGCACATTATATATGTATGTGCTGCAGGATGTAGGAATTTTGCACAGTATACACTCAGTCCAATTAAACTCTATCTAGCCCTATACCTGTCTAGCCTCAGGTACACTGCCCTCCAAAAGAAAAATAACAGTGATGTCATGCCGAAAATGGCGGCGACGATATACGTATGCTTCAAAAGCTACTCAAAGCTGTATTTAGCAATCTAAATTTCAGAGGAGATACTAATGTATACTGTCTTCAATAGCATCTCTTTCATTTTTGTTTCTAGTGAGCCAGTTTGTATAGTTTTGAAATGCCAAAGTGGTCTGAATTGCAAGCGCTCCAACACGAAGATGTTGCACGAATACAGGTACCATCTTTGTGAATTTGTATGAATTTACTCAGGTATCTAGATGTCCTACAACAATATTGCTACGTTTAAGCCTTCTTGTATTCCCAAAAGCCCATTTTAAAGGTGTAGGGTGCTCTGTCTGGCTCTGGGACAGGTTTTTGTCTCCTGATAAGGGGGACAAGTGCGGGGTGCAGTTAACAATGAACCACATTGTTTATGTGAGTCTTTTAGAGAACCAGTTAATTGCTTTTTTGCCTAAATGGTCAAATCTATTACCAAAATAACGTTACCTATCATTTTTTCTTACTCCATTATGCAAAACTTTAACGCAAACATATCGTCAGCAACAACGACGAAATGAATCCCTTGTAAGGCAACACCAAAAATTGCAGATCTTAATCCTGTAAAGTATGTTTGGGATGTCTTGGCACATTTTATTCAAAATGATTGTCCTACAACCTTCAATGACCTGTGCCAGCGTTTCATTTTGTTGTAAGGATCGAAATACACAGACAATTCGCAACCATCTTATCAACAGCACACCTAACCGTATTCAATTATATTAACCGTTAAGGAAAAGAAAACTCATTTTGACAATTTCACGATATTCCTCAACATTTCAAGTACAGTTGGTAATAATTATTGACCGATTTCTTTTATGACGAAATATCAGTCCCTTTTATTGCTCTCATGGTTGCCGCCATTTTCTATCGTGACGTCAATGTTAACTTTCTTTTGGAGGGCAGTGTATGTGTAGCCCTATGCTCGTCTAGCCCTATGCCTGCCTTGCCCTTTGCCCATTTAGCCCTGTACCTGTTTCACAACTTACCCCTGTTCCAAGTGTTCTTGGAGGATCCTTTATTGACAAGGCCTTTTTGCACGGTCCTGTGTCAATCCTTCATGCTTTCACCATTTTTGAATGGTTTTTACACCTTTGTTCATGCGATTTTTCCTTTTAAAAACAGTTGTTCGAATAGAGGCTGTTAATGGTTTCCACTGCAGTTGAGAAAGAACACAATCAAGTCTTGTAAGATAAGAAGCTAAAAGTAGGTAGCTACCTGACTGAAATCAATGTACCCATGTAGAAACAGAGGTTCAAACAAAAGAGCACTGAAGTCAATGATTGTCGAACACACTGTACATATGCATACACCTAGTCTTGTGTAGCCATTTCGGTAATCTGAAAATGGCTGATCTGGGATATACCTATTAAAATTTTCTCACTTTAAAAGTCTAAGTGTTGCTTCAAAAACTACAAAAGGCACTTCGCGCTAACAATCAAAGCACACAGACGAAAAATGATGATACCTCTGGACCCTTTGTAGCGACCTGTAGCTCAGTTCCAAAAAACGACAAGAAGAATAATCTTAATATGGTACTGGTGTTGCAGACCCATACATCGACGAGTGTACTTTGAATTTCTTTAAAAAGAGGTAGCTTTACGAAGCTTTTAAGCTACTTTGCGTTGTAGCTGGTGTGTCAAAATGCATCAAAATCCACATTTGAATGCTGTGGAGTCACCATACCATTAGTTTTTGAGTGAAAACAAATTTGCATTAATGTATGGTGGCCATGTTTTTCCTTGTCAATCCTACATATGGCGTACTACCGTACCCCAAAGTATTGTATGCATGCATTGTAAAAGCAGTGCGAGTTATCCAGTATTCCTCAATTTTGGTTCAGTTGAAGTCTCTGCACATTACCTCATGAGTGAACATACATGTACAGTAGGGAACAAAAAGGTTACACACAATCTGCATTGCTTGTGTACTGCCTATATACTTATTACTGTACATAGTAACTATGTATAATAACAGAGAATATCACAAATGTGCAAATAATTAAATGAAGCAAAATTGTGCATGAGAAAACTAAATGTACGTAACTTCGGTCTGTTGTGCCTTTAGAAGTTATCCTGTGATGTTATAACCTTGGATGAACTTCCAACTTACTTTATTATGCCTTTAAACAGCATGTATGGACTTTCACAGACATCTCTTGGTCAATGCTGCTGCTCACTGGGTGAAATAATCACGCATCTTGAAGATGGAAACACTGTTTGTGTCTTTAGTCTTAAGTATTTAATCCATGTGTTCTCCTAAACAAAATGTATTGTGGGTATGCCAGGACCATTTTGATTGGTCCAGTCAGTTTGAGCCAATCACTACATACTGTGTTTAGTCCAGTCATGTTTCAGTTTGTACTATTATTATATTCAAGTGCATAATAGCGCTATTTAACTTGCTTTGAAACCTATAACTAAAGCATTTATTTTTAATGATATTGAATTTATATATTGCATTTATGATAATGTCAAGGTTACTTCTAAAGCCATTCTATTGGCATATTTGTGCATTCACAGTCCACAGTTTTACAGGGGCGTAGCTCCATTGTTTCCTGGTTGCCAGGAAACCCTCCTCATTAGAAATCCCTTTAATCTGAAGCCACCAGTATGCTAATCAATCATACAATTAATCCTAACACTTTCTCCTATTGTCACCTAGCATGCACCTGCACTAGCTAACCTGCACACGATTCTACTGAGAGTATTGTAATGCTGTTCTACTACATTTGTGCATGCTTTGTGCTCTTTTTAGTCGTTTCTAGCTTGTCTGACACACTAGTTTTCAAACTGCCATTACAAATGTAAATGTGGTGTTCCCTTGCATGCATGTGGCCACAGTGTTAATACCATATGCTATACTCATGAAATGTTTTTTTTTTCCAAATTGATTTTCTTCGCAGGAGTGTTTATCGCATATTGATCAATCGCTGAACAAGTCTCAAATTAATGCAATACACAGCGTTCTCAATCCAGATGTGCAAGCAGTTAGTGGCCATGACAACTGATTTTGTCATTTCACATTATACGTACATACATATGTATCTTATTTGTTAGATTCCTACTCTTGTTTGTGGGCCTTTTGGATGTGGGAAGACTAGGACATTGAGAGAGTGTATTCGCCTTCTTCTGCTATATGCCCCTAACACCAAATTACTGTTGGCTACTCAGTCTAACAGTGCAGCTGACCTCTATATCAGAGAACTGGATAAAGAGCTACCCGGTAAATTCATTAAGGTGTAGAGTATCTGTGTAAACTGTGTTATAGGCATGTAATTCTCATGCGTGAAGATTGCATTCCTATTCACCATCCTGTGACATTTTTGATCAGTCTTTTGGGTTGTGCTAGGGGAGAAGGTAGCCTTCACCCCTAGTTTGGGTGACGGTTGCAACCCTTATATCAAGTGAAGAGGTTGTATTAGTGGATTTGTCAATTAGACAATGAATGTAAATATTATTTCAGTATAGAGTAAGCTAGTGTTACTGTAACAATTGCTGAATAGGCCAATATTTGGCCTTTGGTTGCCTTTTCCCCTAGTTCATCATACCCATGCAGCCCTTATATGAAGTGTATAGTATTTAAATGAAGTGTGACTTATTGTATTCATAATTGCTTTGAGGCTGCTTTAATTATTACATGTACACATATGCACACACATGTGAAAACATAAACTTGCATACGTACACATAATATATGCACACATGCAAACACACACACAAACACAGGCACACACACACACACACACACACACACACACACGCACACACACACACACACACACACACACACACACACACACACACACACACGTACACACACAGCCACACAAACACACACACACACACACACACACACACACACACACACACACACACACATCCAACAAACATCCAACACACACACGCACGTACGCATGCACGAACACACACAAACACACACACACACACACACGCACACACACACACATCCAACACACACACACATATGCACACACACACACACACACACACACACACACACACACACACACACACACACACACACACACACACAACACACACATAAAGTACAGATCAAAAATTACTTGCACTCTTTTGCAAAATCTTGCGCAACCCACTCACGCAATAGCGCATGATATCGAGCAAATATTACGTGATCACGCAAGACTGCCCTTCGAGACCGCGTGTGAATAGCAGACTCTTCAGACGATGTTCACGCGTAATTGCCAGTTGACCAATGGACTAGAAAAATTAGAAGGATTTCCAAAATTACAGTGGTCTAATAAAAGTGAAAGAAATACGGCAACTTAGCTTCAAATTCACTCGATTTTTGTACAAATAGATGTGCTTACTTCTAAACTGTTTTTATAAGCGTGCTTTCGACTGGACATATACATCAAACCATAGCTAGTACTATCACACAATACTAAGTGACAGGCATGGTCAAGAACAGAAAGCGTTTCAGAAAGTTAAAGACAGACATACCTCCATATACACGTTTTCGGACAAAGCTATGGCTCAGGATGACAAACTGACTGAACGAAAAGTCAAAATTGTCGAGAAAGATGACTGCCCAATTCGAAGCAGTGTGTTTGTCAGAAAGAACGCATGTAATTCTCGGAACTATGGCTAAGATGAAGATGTTCATGCTCAAGATTTTGCACGAATAATGCATGCGATCTTGTGATTTCACTCGCGATAGTCTTGCGTGATTATTACTTGATTGTGCAAATGATCACGCACGAGACTTTAGGTTATTTTTGACTTGTACTGTACATCCAACACACACGCACACACACACACAAACACACAAATCCTGCATAAATATCCAGCCATTGCTATGAAACTCAAATGTTTTCAAAATGGCCGACTCTTCTCGTCGATGACCATCCCCGCTCTTTTCGCCAGGGAATAATACCTTCCACTACAGTATATACTAACAACACTCATCGACTATAGCATCGAATAGTTTGGGTAGATTTAAAACAATCGCTTTCTTTCCCTAGGAGGTGTGACAAAGGATCGACATGGAAAATCCATATTTTTATCTGTGTTCATCCGTAAAACAAAGATGGTGTCTTGTAGCCAAGTGTAGCTATTTTTTAAATTATTCATTTCACAAGCTAACGGAAATAAACCCCTTTGAGGTCACCCTCCAAAGAGCGCTGGGAACATTAGCGAACGTCTGTTGCAAATTCCTTGCATGGCTCGTTAGATTGGTGCGAAGATAATATCAGCCTACCTCCATTATTATAAGATATTTTACATTATCTCTTGCAGCACTGCACAAGTCCAAAGTATTTAGATTGTATTATATCGGGAGAAATCCTCAAATGGTACCAAATGAAGTGCACAAGTATTCTAAGTAAGCTAAATTGTGTATGTGTGTTAAGTACTTACATGCATATGGTATTGTACATACTAGACCTACGTATATTTGAACAGTAATAATATAAATGTGTAGGAATCATTTTCAAAGCAATGGCCAATTGTTTTAAAAGCATTGATGTTCAATGAATGTTTAGCTGAAGCATTGCCCTTTGCCATTGTGATTAAAGTGTGTGGGGCGGGAGCCCTCACGAGTTTTTAACTCAATTTACTTGTCCTGTCTTGTCAAAATCTGTTAGCAAAGTTGTTATTTTGTGATATTTGCTATCATCTAAGAATAGAAATTTTGTTTAACCATCACTGCAAGATTGCTTTATAAATAAATGAAGTTCAGTTCTAGAGGCTCAGCCTACATACATCGCTATTATAGCATTAGCTCGTTGATTGCCGATCTGAAAGCGAGGCAAGTAATCTGTGTACACTTTCTTCCTGATCTGTGTATATATATATATATATATAGATAGATAGATAGATAGATAGATAGATAGATAGATAGATATAGATATAGATATAGATATATATCGTCTGATGATGGCGTCATCAAATGAGCCACTTGGGGAGTAAATATTATATTTTTCATCCATGCACATGCACAGACATAAGATTACTTACTGTCAATTCTAAGCACCCCAAAGTCATGAGAATTAATCAAGTATGTAAACTGATAGATCGCGATCTAGTCAACCAACTTCAGGTTAATGATAGTATCGATTACCTTGAAGAAGCTTTGCGGCATGCCCCAACTACTGTACATAAAGCTTTCATGAGAACAGGAGGCTTTGTGCAGGCTATAGAGAACTTCTGAATCAACTACAGTCTAAACATTGTCAAGTCTCAAGCTCAATTTAAATCACAATTCACTATTCAACAGAAACTCGACAACGTGAACTAATACAAGGTAGTTTGTTCATCTCAAAAATTAGACCTAGTCTACTACAGATAATGATCAGAAGTCAAAAAACTCAATCATGTTTAAGCCACTAAGATGTTCAAACTGCTCATGTAGCTTTGGTCTTGGAGGTAGCATAGCCATTTGGATTGTGCAGTTATTGTAGGTGCAGCCTTGAAACATTGACTGCTTGTTAGGAGCTAGTGGTGTAGGATGGTTGGACAGGAGAGCTGGTGGCTGAAGCAACTGGTAGGAAGACAGCAGGGCTGGTGGCTGAAGCAACTGGTGGGACGACAGCAGGGCTGGTGGCTGAAGCGACTGGTGGGAAGACAGCAGGGCTGGTGGCTGAAGCGACTGGTGGGAAGACAGCAGGGCTGGTGGCTGAAGCGACTGGTGGGAAGACAGCAGGGCTGGTGGCTGAAGCGACTGGTGGGAAGACAGCAGGGCTGGTGGCTGAAGCGACTGGTGGGAAGACAGCAGGGCTGGTGGCTGAAGCGACTGGTGGAAAGGCAGCAGGGCTGAAGCGACTGGTGGGAAGACAACAGGACTAGTGGCTGAAGCGACTGGTCGGAAGACAGCAGGGCTGAAGCAACTGGTGGGAAGAGAACAGGGCTGGTGGCTGAAGCGACTGATTGAAAGGCAGTGGGGCTGGTGGCTGATCAGATGACGTTTTACTTTCCAGTGCACGACAAGCATCAACCTGCTGTTTGTCATTTATATGAACATAATGATGTACACCATCAAGAGACCGATGTTCACTCCGATCCACTATGATCTTTCATGGGACGTTTTCATTGAAGAGCTTTATTACCCCATATGCTCATAGACTATGGCTTGATACTTTATGATCATCCTTTGTCATCTTATTCATCATGTTAAGTAAAGTGTTCTTGCCCATGGGCACTGAAGTCTGTCAGGGTGCTAGATGGTCTTTTTGTGTTATTCCTTTCAGTTTCAAATAGAATGCGTCCTTCTTTTTAGCTTCCTATGGAATTTTTGACAATTTTATATTTGTCCAACAAAAGGACATGGCATATGCATATATAAGATCGTTCTGATTATTCATTCTGATGTACTACATTGTTGTTGGCCTGTTTGATTTGCGTAAGGCCACCTGCTCGATTTTTTGACACATATTCAATATAGGTATACCAGACTAGGCTCCTACCTTCTGCTGTTACAACCTCTCTAGGAAATTGTGAGGGCTTGAGGTTCCTGTGCTCCTTGCCGCCCTACAGACAGGTATTTTTTTTCCATTGAGGAAAAAGACAGCATTCAGCAATCCTTGAGGAGTATCGGAATTCAAAATACCTTTAGCCCACAGCTGTTCCACTTCATCTTCAGTTACGGCTTCCGTCTTCTTGGACAAGCAGCCAACCCCTTGAGAATGTAGTTTACAGTAGAGCACGTCAGGGAGTTTTTTCAGAGGAAGAAATTCTGACTATACCATGGGGTGTGCTGGTGACTCAGTAGGCTAGCACTGAAAGTTAAGCAGATAGCAGAGGGAACCACTCCACCTGCATGTGTGCCATTTGTCATCTTTTTCCCTGCACCCCCCTGCCACCAACCTGGGAACAGATGAGAAGATGACCTACGGTAGCCACCAAACAATAACTTTAATTTGATTTAATTTTGATTGTGTGTGTGGGTGAGTGTATGGGATACTGGGTGCCTTAGGAGTAGCCTCAGGCTAATGGCCCACCCAGTTAAAATAAGTTATTATTATTATTATTTTATCATAAGGTTGATTGATATCTTCTTCTCCCAAAAATGGTTCTGAAGACCAATTAAGTAATGGTGTATAGTCCTGGGTGGATAACGAGTTCCATCTTTGTGATTTTTGTAAAAAAGCGGCAAAGCCACTTGCAAAGCTCTGCATAGTTGTCTGTTAAAAGGACATCCTCCAGGACTTCTTGATCAGGCATGGTTGAATTGTGTTCTTCGCGCCATTCTTGGAACAGTTTTGTGCATTTGCTGGTATCCAGCAAAGTATTCCTCGGGATATAACCACGTCTGAGCTCCGCGAGATTGTCTTCCTCAATATCAAAGTCAAACCTTTTATTCTTCGTCGACATGCTAACACCTGATACATGGATCAAGGAGAACTGAAATCATAGATGCTGCACTCCAGCAAACATAATAACAGAAGGGTTTCCCGCTTTTTTTTTTCAACGTTTATTAGGCGATAAATAGGTTACTGCATGCCTCACTCATGAGAGATCATATTTACTGCACTCGCCCTCGGGCGCTTCACGCCTTTGGGCTTGAGCAGTAAATTCAATACCTCCTTTGGAGGCATGTAGTAACCTATAAAATATTTGTATACCGTATGTGCTCAAATTTTCGCAGGATGAAACTTTCGCGGTTGGCCGATATTCAATATTTTCGCAGTTTTTATTTTCGCGGATCCCCCTTTAATCCTTCCTACATTTAGCCTTTTACTGACCAAACTTCGTTAGTTTGGGGATAAGTTGTTTTTTTTTAAAAAGAGCGAAGGCACTGCGGTACTTCTCCACAACTCCTCTTCTTTTGACGGCCATCTTGATCAATGCACAAGAGCTTGACCTAATTTTTCTCGGGCTTTAAATATTTGCACATGGCTTCCAATCTGCGAAAACTGCTAAAGTTTCATCCCGCAAAAATTTCAGCGCATACGGTATCCATAGCAATCAATCCCTGATGCTCCTGAAAGCATCTGATTGATTCCCAGAATCTTTGGTACTCTAGTTGGTCAGTTGGGGGTTCACAGGGTAAGATTTCGTATTCAATTCAATTTAGCGATTTTCGCTCAGAATTCTCTGCATACGTGAATTTATTGCAGGAACGTTCGCACCTTGAGCAAGAGACGCTACAGGGCTGCATATTATTCCCCACAGTATCAGCTTGTCTGCATACGGCCGCCTTATGGAATAATAGTGGGAACATCAGCTCCGACCTGCAGCAAAAACGTTACAGGACTGCAGCTTTTAATGGGGAAATAGCAAACAATTGTTTGAGAGAGATAATTAGGGGTAGCTTACCTGATTGCTAGACAGGCTCCTCGGCAAAGATCAGATGAATCATTTCCATTTTTATTGTACATACAAAATGGCGGAATGGGTGTGGCTATGCGGAATTACCCCACCCCAGTATCCCATTTTACCTATATGACCTGTCCTAACGAGGCGTCTTGCATTCCTATATGTAGCCCTAGTATGTATATATATATGTATACATAAATATTTATGGATGTATATGGATAATTCCGTAGAGCTGAATTTGTCTGTTCGCAAACTCCTCCTGCAACTCAAGTGCAATCGACATGAAAAGCGGCACACATTCGAGGGGACTCATGGGGAGTGTCATGGTGGGGTAGACACAAGGCGATTCTCCCCACCCGAGAAGAGCACCGCAAAAGTTTTCTCCGTGTGGGAAAGACGCCTTCGTAAGCGTTTACGGAATGCGTATGCGGTATTCCGGAGACTAGGTATACTTCGCAAAGGTGCAACAAATTCTGCTTATTGCCAGAGTTTAGGGGAGGTGGAAGATTAGACGAACGATTGTCTTGACGGCTAAGGCACAACGCCTCCATGGCACTTAAATACAAGAGTTCAGGGCAGGCGGACAAAGGGTAGACTGAGACATATCAGTGTATCGCATTGGCGCAAGAACAACGCAGCAACGATAGAACCCCCTCGGATAGTGAGCTGCCTTTCCAGTTTAAAAGACTGCAGTTCTCTTTTCGACCCTGTTTTGCAATGACAGTTAGTAAAGCACAAGGGCAAAAACTGCAAGAAGTAGGCATTGACTTGAGTACTCCATTTTTTGCCATGGGATGCTGTATGTTCTACAGCCAAGGAGTGGATCATGTAACTTGATCAGTAGTGATGCATGCACCAGGCAGAATTACTAGGTGTGCACAAATAAGTGCAGAACCTCGCGATCGAGCCTATAAATAATACGCACGCACATGTACACACACACACACACACACACACACACACACACACACACACACACACACACACACACACACACAATACACACACACATACAAGCGCACACACGACATGTACAAACACACACACACACATACGTACACACACACACACACACACACACACCACACACACACATCACATGCACACACACACACACACACACACACACACACACACACACACACACACACACTCACACACACACACACACACACACACACACACACACACACACACAAACACACACACACACATACACAAACAAAACACACACACATACACACATATGACATGTACAAACACACACACACACACACACACACACACACACACACACACACACACACACAATACATACATAATTTACACACATACCAGCTTCTATTTAGTGAGGAAGCTTCCACCCCAATCATTCTATGTAGAACCCCCCCCCCCCCCACACACACACAACACACACACATACACTCACATGCATTCTCTCTCACACACACATGCACACACACACACACACACACACACACACACACACACACACACACACACACACACACACACACACACATACACACACATGCTTGCATTCTCTCTCTCCCACACACACGCATGCACGCACGCACACACACACACACACACACACACACACACACACACACACACACACACACACACACACACACACTCACAGAGAGAGAGAGAGAGAGACAGACACACACATGCACGCACACGCGCACACACACACACACACACACACAACAGGGTTCTATCCAATGGGGGGCAGGGGGGAAGCTTCAACATGCATGTACACCAGACTCTCCTTCCACCCCCTAAAAAATTCCAACTGCAAATTGCTTTCACCGAAAGGTATTCTCTATCCGCACCCCAACCCGAGCATTGACTCGCCTCGCTCCCAAACGCTTTGTCAATCGAGCATTTCATTAACGAAAACAAACAGAAATGGGACAGAATCGCTAATTTGTACAGCCACGCAGGCCAAACGAGAGATCAGGTCCCAGCACAGCAGAAGTAATCAACCTCGCTTCACTCGGTAACTAGAAATATTGTCTCAAAGACGTTTTGCACTAATCATTTAAAATTTGTATTTTCATTTCTCATGTTATAATACATGAACTACTCCTGCAACCGTATAGTACACAATTGACATTCCTGGAAACATAATAATCCATATATATAATTCCGTAGAGCTGAATTTGTCAGTTCGCAAACTCCTCCTGCAGCTCAAGTGCGATCAACGTGAAACGCGCCACACTTTCGAGGAGCCTCATGGGGAGTGTCATGGTGGGGTAGACGAAAGGTGATTCTTCCCTCCCGAGAAGAGCGCCGCAAGGATTTTCTCTGTGTGGAAAAGACGCCATGTTTTCGAAAGTGTTTACGGAATGCGTATACGGTATTCCGAAGATTAGACGTACTTCGCAATGGTGCAACCCTTCGATTTCTGCTTATTGCAAGAGTTTAGGGTAAGTGGGAGACTAGACGAACGATTTTCTTGACGGCTAAGGTGCAACGCCTCTACGGCACTTAAGTTAAGGGTGAGCGAATACTGTCCTGACCGCGGGTAGCGAATACTGTCCTGACCGCAGGACAGGTATTCCAAATACTACCCAGTGCGGCTTCTTTGATGTATGACGTCATTGGAAGATATATACATATATATATATAAGCTCTTGCCTTCTTCAGGGAGATTGGTAAACGTTTGAGATTAAAGACCAATGATCTTCAATCATTTTTCACCTATGTCAATGTATTAATGTATATGTTCAGAAATTCAATTGTGTGTCTGATTTGGGTTCCAGTTCTGGATCCCCTTGATAGTTTTTTTGCTGTTTTTTTTTGTTTGTCTGGTCATGCAGTGTTTACTTCCTAGTTTCTCTGTTTTTTTCTTTTCTGTATAACACATATTTATAATTAAAATAGTTATATATATATACGAGGGCTCCTCTTTTCATATACCATATCCTCTCTAAAAATTCGGCAACCTTCGCATATAGGGAAATTTTCATCATCTGATTAGAATAGAATACATTCAAGCAAAATGGTCAGCGTTAACCAAAATATAGAATTATCAGACGAATTTATAGAATAGATGACAAATATTTAGAGATCTGTTTAAAAGGCTATTTTTCAGTTTAAGTGTGAACAACGATTCACGGTTATTACATTTAGCAGGATTTTAGGTGTACAAACTTTTGAGTAGACTTCATTTGCCCAAAGCAGTCAGTAATCAAAGATACTGTGTCATGCAGAATCCATGACTAATTCTTGTGAAACCTTCAATGCTGACACCATTAAGTAACTATGTTGAAGAAGCTGCAGATCGCTGCACATGCTCATTGTTGTGCACACCGGGGGTCGAGTTGCAGTTTTGAAAGACGATTATTTAGATCACTTCCATTGTGAGACAAATATTAGAGTTAAATGCTGGAAATTAGAATAGCAGGCAATTCAGCAGCATTATAGTAAGAATAGAATAAAAAAATTCTCCTGCATAAAATTAGATTGCCAATTTTTTAGAGAGAGTGTGGTACCCTATTTTAGCCGGTATACTACTGTACACCTTGACTTTGGTGTGTTTGTACAGTATGTCTCCCAAGTAACAGGCCTCCACTAGCTGTTTTTTTGTTTTTGTTTCCTTAGTTTATGCAGTATGTTTTGCTGTGTATTTCCAGGTACGATGAAAGAAAGAGGCAATTTGTTTGTCCTGAACATGATGAATTTGTAAAGTTCCGCTTGGTTGTAACAACTTTGCAAACAGCAAGAAGTCTTAAGTTGAAGAAATTTGATAATGGGTACTTCACTCATATTTTCTTGGATGAGGCAGCCCAGGTCAGTTATTCATTGAGTCAAGCTTATTTTGTTACTTTAGCCCCTTTTACACAGCAGAACTTTAAGCTGCTGATTTTGTACACATAGTACCTTGAATCTGTTTTAAAAGTGATTTGCTCTCAATACATAGTGTGAACGCCTCCAATCACCATATAAACATAGAGATTGCATTAATAAATGCTTACCTATTTAATATGGAATCCCACACATGTAGGCGAATCGGCAAGCTCTGCTTCTGAAAGTTGCCTGCGTGCTGTTCAAATGATCAAAGAGAAGCAAATTCCTATATCCCGCAACAACTTGATATGCAGGATGGAGGAATTTGCACAGCGTGCACTCAGTCCAACTGAACTCTGTCTAATCCTATACCCTCTAGCCTCATGTATTTATAGCCCTATGCTCATCTAGCCCTATGCCCATCTTGCCCCTTTCTTACCTAGTTCTGTGCCCGTTTTACAATTAATCCTTGTTCAAAGTATTTTTGGGGATTTATTTTTGGATTAAGTCTTTTTGCATGACACTGTCAATCCTACATCCTTTTACCATTTTAAATGGTTTTTATACACATATAATGATTACTGTATATGTCCATATAGAAGCCCTGGCCTCTTTTTCCTTCTGAAAGGTTTTGACCTGGTCTCTAATTCGGGCCCAGCCTTTATTTGAGCACGATTCTATTTTTTAAGTACAGTGAATAATAATAGGAAAATGGCTGCCAATAGATGGTTTGCACTTTCACAAAGGAATGCGTCATTAGACAGCACCACGTTTACAAGGCTGATTGTGCATCCTTTGTTTGAGAAGAACTTTGAGCAGAGAACAATCAGCACGCTGTTTCCATTTAAAAAGAGGACGATGTTGTTGTCTGCTTCTTTAGTCGTCTTTATCGCACACTCTATGGCTTTTAACTTGTATGCAATTCGCCAGATCAGCCATTTTTCGGATAAGCAAAATGGCTACACGAGACTAGGATTATCCAACGTGTCTGTAGCTAGTGTGTCAACATGTACCATGTATCATGTTGGATAATCCTCGACTTTAGTGATCTTTTGTTTGAGCCTTTGCTTCTAGCTGGGTACACTGATTTTAGTCAACTTTCTAAATTTTCTTTATCTTGCAAAATTTGATTACTTCGACTGCAGTGGAAACCTTTAACAGCTGCACCTTAGTGTGTTTTGGATGTGTTTGATGAAACAGATGACAAAGTAAATGCTTATAACCTCCTGTTCCTCGATATCTTAGATCAGCATGCTCTACAGACTGTTAGACCATCATGAATTATTTATGAAGCAATTTCCTTTAATGTCTGACACTTTCCCATGTAATCTAATGCACTAATTTCCCCATGGCAAAATGAATTGAGCAGCTATTTTGAGCTTAGACTCCTCAGGGAGTTTAATTATTTAGCCACCTTGATACACACTTATGGAATTATTTGGAACTTGAAGTAGAAAAAGGAATGATGCATATCATTTGCCTTACAATAGCAGTAGTATGATAACACAACACAATGCAGAAGCAATCCACAATGCACTTTATCACAAAAATTTTGTTAGTTCTTAAAGTTAAAAGTGACTGGACAACCACTGAAATGAACATTTCCAAGTTCACGCATATAAGACCATTGATTCAAGTCTTTTGATGGGCACAGTCTCATAGCAATTAAGGCATGTCTTGTAAGGCGAACATTCATTGTTGCACGGCATAGAGTTTTCTTTCTCAGGTAAGGGCCTAGTCCAGGGTACCCAGACCCAAACCGACCACCTGCCACCAATGAAGGGTCTGGAAGTCCAGACTAGTAGGAGCCTGGATAAGACCTCTGAATTGGAATTTTCACCGGGGTGTGGCTCTACCAAAGTACCTAAGTTTAGGGGTTGGATTCAATACAGCTACTAAAGTCAACTTCTTCCAGATTCTGGAGATGGATTGCAGAAGAATGACGTCTGTCACTGCCACTCATTGTGCTCACGATAATGATATTCATTATGCAAATCTGCACACTTTTTGTGTGTTTAATTATATTCATGGTCCGAACCAGTTATTCCCTTCCCTCCTCACGATCTTTGCATGTTAGAATCCCTTGCTTCGCTTGGGACTCTAACATGCAAAGATCCCTCGTGGTCGGAAATTAACTTACATTTAGAGTAAGAATGAAACTCTTACCCTGGGCCAGTAAGCCTATATGTAAAGAGATTGATAGGAGGGACATGTTATTTCGGTATTATTGACACAATCCCACTAGTACATCATGGGACATCTACAAAGCCCAACGCAATTGTGTTGCCTGGCTCCAGTGAAAAGGCAAAAAGTGACTACTTTCATCAACTAATCACAGAGAAATCACACCCTTTATCTTTATAGAATACCCTCAATCTTGCAACTTCTTCCCACTTGCCTACTGATGACTGATCATCCTTTAACCCCCATCCCACCACCATAGCGAACACCCTCAACAACCACTTTGCCGCTGTTCTTCCTATGTGATCCCTTCTGCTTTGTCAAAACTCTTGTCCTGTGCTTTTAAGCCTAGTCCTACTTTGTCACTAGCCAAGGCCGCCCTGGTATGGTGTGAACAACTCTCACATTCCTTAAACCAAGGTGTGCTACTGGCCTTGATGGTATCCCTTATTTTTCAATTGCCACTCGTTCTGTTATCTGTCATCCCCTTTCTTCTGTCATCAATTCTTTCATTGCTTTATCCTGTTTTTGATCACCCTGGAAGGGTACCTCCATTCACACATTGACAGCCATACGCCGGATACGCCCAAATTGCATCACCGTTCTGATCACCATACGTCATATGCACCATACCACGTAGATGTATTACAAATGGATTTCCCCCCGATACTTTGTATTGCAACCATATGCTTATATGACATCGTTGGATAGGGTAAAAATAGAGCTTTCTGATGAAGTATGATGCGCTATATATTGTAGTCCAAAATCGCAAGAATATTGCAATTGATTGAAGGATTGAAAATCGCTAAATAAACAATGCAGTCAAATTTTAACTTATTACAAAGAAAACCTGGCCAAGAAACTACAGACCCCTGCTTACAGAGGTCCTAAGACGACCTTGTATCCTCCATAATAAGCTAAAAGAAGTTTGACACACACCAGATCTTTTTCGGAAGTTATTGTTAACCTATATGGTCAAACGTGGAGGTTTAGATCCTTGTTGTAAGTTTGTGGCTTGCCTGTCTGTCTGAATTTTGCCTTCTCCTCTATTCAATGCGATTTCTGTTATCTGTATCATTTGAAATTACGAATAAACAAAACTTTCTACAAAGTTTGAGCTTGTTCCACTGAGATAAGAGCAAATAACAATGTTCTCGAAAATTGCACATAGTGCGCTCGCATGCTTATGGTTGTTAGAACGAGGTGCAAATTTCCACTTCCGGTTCTTACGGTTGTCAATGTGTTAAACCACTCCATAAAGGTAGAAATTGCGCCACATCCTCCAACTATTGCCCAATCTCCATCCTTCCTATATCAAGCAAGTTGATTGAACAGTACACACATCACTTATGCCACTTTTATGCTAACAACCTAATTTATCCTCTACAGTGTGACTTTCATTCTTTCACTCTACACACATTACTTTTACACACTCTGGACAGGTGGTAGATTTTGACACTGTTAATCATGACCTTCTTCCATCTCAATTCTCCATCTTGGCCTTTCTTCATCTGAGGTTTCTTGGTTCCTTTCTTATCTCTCTATTCGCTGCCGTATATATCACCTGTATAGAGCTAGACAGAGGTAGGTTAGACAGGGTATAGTGTGTATATTCCTAAATCCTGCAGCAATAGTATTAACACGGGATGTAGGAAATTGCATACTGTACCCAGTCCAACCCACCTCTGTCTAGCCCTATGCCCATCTAGCCCCATGTATATTCAGCCCTATGTATGTCTATCTGTATGCCCATCCAGCCCTGTACAACAAACAACCCTACCTTGTTCCAATGTTTTTTAACAATTGACAGTTTTTATCCCTACATCTTTTTTCCATCTTTAAATGGTTTTTCTATGACTCTTATCCGTATTCTTTTGCTTGTAAATAATAGGTTATAGGTAATGGCTGCCATGCAATGTCATATAGTCATATATCGTGGCAGAGGGTAGCCAAGTCACCCACTGTTAACAGCATATGCGAACATAATAATATACTGATAGCAAGTAAAAGCCAATGTAGACCAAATATTCATAGAGCTATATAGTACAGCAAACCTCGGTACCTTGTTTTAATACTTTTTGGAATTGACAATCCTACCTTCATCCCATTTCCATTACTACACAGACTTTATGTATATCTTGTACATGTAATTTTGGTCTGAAATAGTATTCAATTATTTTCAGTGACAACCTACTTACAAGTGAATATAGGCCTATTGATCTGCGCATTCCTTTAAGTTTTCACATAGCACAAAAGAGGTGCCACATACGAGTACGAGACCATCTCCATATGAGTCGGCCATTTTTATAATGGTGGATTAGAACCAATTTTGTCTCACAATGGGGATTTTTTACTTTTCCATCAAATGATTTTCTTCTAAATGTAAAAAGAGGCACCACTGTGAGTATAATTGGTTTAAATGGGGTAAAATCAATCTTGAATATCTCTTTTAATGATCTCTTGTCTGTTGTATAAGAAGAAGCTGAAATTGTGACCTTTTACGTTATGTAAACTTTCCGAAATCTAGTGCAAATAAGGCACTTAGAAGCTTAATTTATGCTATATACATATACACTGGCGCTCAAAAGAAAGTTGCCACTTGCGCAATGATGTAAAATGGCGCCGCGAGTATAGTTTTTGTTCGTGCGGTGAAAAGTCGCTAAAAGACTTTGAATATGCTCGATAATGAGTAAAGCGACAGTAATACTGTTTAATAGCTTTAAATATTTGAAAAGAAACACTAAAAATAAAAGATTGGCAAAGTTTAGTCTCGAAGATCGGATCCTTATGATATTCTCTACTCTAAGTCTTAGTGTTCAACTTTTCAGCGCCAGAGTACCGCTCAACTTCACGACAGCAGTTCGTCTGTGCTGAAAATCATGCTGATGTCCCAGACTACTGGAATCGCTCAAGACCATCCGTAATCAGAGTGTCCTCGCAACCTTATAGTCGAACGAAGACGCTTTGCAGATATCGGGTGGATAAAGAACGCTTTGTCTTTCCTATTGGAGCTCAAAGCGTCCTTAGAACCAGTTACAGCGTAGTAGTTGCAGTTTCAACAGTTACATAACTTTGTGCTATGCTGGAATATATTGATGAATTGTTCTGTGAACGGCGTGTTTCCTCAGCAGAGCAAACGAAGGACGACAATCACAATTCGTCGTTTAGCGATAGGTTTTGATGCTAGAAAATGTAGAATTTACAATCCACTGAGCGATTGTAAGATATAATAGACAGAATTCTGATGTTGAAGATGCTACGAACTAACTCTGGGACAACTTTGGAATACCTTAACCAATGATTACCACAGATTTCATTCGTGAAATGAAAGGGATGCAGCACCATTTGCCTAAAAAGCACGCCAAATTCCATAATCAAAGCTGATTCTTACAAAAGGCACACGTACGCAATACTAACTCACAGTTTGTGCCACTTTTCGGTTCCTCGTTTTAGCTACGCAAAATAGTTTTATATCAGCCCATTGCCCAGTTTTTTCAGCTATTTCGATTCGTGGTATATCGCGCGGCCGCCATTTTCTCAAAGTGGCAACTTTCTTTTGAGCGCGTGTGTATACATATGTATATATACACACGCGCTCAAAAGAAAGTTGCCACTTTGAGAAAATGGCGGCCGCGCGATACACCACGAATCGAAATAGCTGAAAAAACTGGGCAATGGGCTGATATAGAACTATTTTGCGTAGCTAAAACGAGGAACCGAAAAGTGGCACAAACTGTGAGTTAGTATTGCGTACGTGTGCTTTTTGTAAGAATCAGCTTTGATTCTGGAAATTGGCGTGCTTTTTAGGAAACTAATGCTACATCCCTTTCTTTTCACGAATGAAATTTGTGGTAATCATTGGTTCAGGTATTCCAAAGTTGTCCCAAGGTTAGTTCGTAGCATCTTCAACATCAGAATTCTGTCTATTGTATCTTCCAACCGCTCAGTGGATTGTAAATTCTACATTTTCTAGCATCAAAACCTATCGCTAAACGACGAATTGTGATTGTCGTCCTTCGTTTGCTCTGCTGAGGAAAGGCGCCGTTCACAGAACAATTCATCTATATATTCCAGCATAGTGCAAAGTTAAGTAACTGTTGAAACTACAACTACTACGCTGTAACTGGTTCTAAGGATGCTTCGAGCTCCAATAGGAAAGACAAAGCGTTCTTCATCCACCCGATATCTGCAAAGCGTCTTCGTTCGACTATAAGGTTGCGAGGACACTCTGATTACGGATGGTCTTGAGCGATTCCAGTAGTCTGGGACATCAGCATGATTTTCAGCACAGACGAACTGCTGCCGTGAAGTTGAGCGGTACTCTGACGCTGAAAAGTTGAACATTAAGACTTAGGGTAGAGAATATCATACGGATCCAATCTTCGAAACTAAGCTTTGCTAATCTTCTACTTTTAGTGTTTCTTTTCAAATATTTAAAGCTATTAAACAGTATTACTGTCGCTTTACTCATTATCGAGCATATTCAAAGTCTTTTAGCGACTTTTCACCGCACGAACAAAACTATACTCGCGGCGCCATATTATATCATTACGCAAGTGGCAACTTTCTTTTGAGCGCCAGTGTATATACTAGCAGGTAAGCATTGTCGTATCATGTGCATTGTTGCATCATGACATTGTGTATTGTTGAGTTGAGCAGTGACTGTAAGCAATATTATAATTTCAGGAGTGCCAATTGTGTACTATACAGTTGCTGGAGAAGTTCATGTATAATATGAGAAATGGAAATACAAAAATGATTAGCTCAAAAGTTCTTCATAGAAAATATTCCTAGTTACTAAGCTAAGCAAGGTTAATTACTTCCACCATGCTGGGACCTGATCTCTCGTTTGGCCAGTGTGGCCATACAAATTGGCGATTTTGTCCCATTTCTGTTTTTTTTCATTCATGAAATGTTTGCTTGTCGTAGTGTTCAGGAGTGAGGCATGTTGATGCTCGGTTTAGGGCATAGATAAAGAAGGTCTATCGGTGAAAGCAATTTGCACTACAGTTGGAATTTGGGGGTGGAAGCTGGAGAGTTTGGTGTAATTGTGGAAGTATACATGCTTCCCCCCTGCCCCCCACTGAATAGAACCCTGGTGTGTGCGTGTGTGTGTGTGTGTGTGTGTGCAGGGTTCTAACTAGGATGAAAATTTTGGGGTGGATCAAAGTTTCCCCTACTCTATCATTGGATAGAACCCTGCAAGGTGTGTGTGTATGTGTATGTGTGCATGTGTGTATTTGTACATGTCAAGTGTGTGTGTGTGTGTGTGTGTGTGTGTGTGTGTGTATGTGTGTGTGTGTGTGTGTGTGTGTATGGTATGTGTGTATTTTGTATGTGTGTGTGTGTGTGTGTGTGTGTGTGTGTGTGTGTGTGTGTGTGTGTGTGTGTGTGTGTGTGTGCATATGTGTGTGTGTGTGTGTGTGTGTGTTTTGTATGTGTGTATGTGTGTGTGTGTGTGTGTGTGTGTGTGTGTGTGTGTGTATGCGTGTGTGTGTGTGTGTGTGTGTGTGTGTGTGTGTGTGTGTGTGTGTGTGTGTGTGTGTTGATCGCGAGGTTCTGCACCTTTTGCACACCTATAGTAATTCTGCCTGGTGCATGTATCACTACCGATCAAGTTATGTACATGATCCACTCATTGACTGTGCAACATCATGCCTTAATCTGCAAAAACATGGAGTGCTCAAGTCAATGCGTGCTTCTTGCAGTGTTTGCCCTTGTGCTTATTAACTACCATTGCAAAACAGGGTCGAATAGGGAACTATAATCTTTTGAACTGAAAAGGCAGCTCACTGTCTGAGGGGGTTCTATCGTCACTGTACGTATGTACGGCGCTGTTCTTGCGCCGATGCGATACTCTGTCTTAGTTAGTCTGCCCTTTGCCCACCTACTCTTAACTTAAGTGCCGTAGAGGCGTTGCACCTTAGCCGTCAAGAAAATCATTCGTCTAGTCTCCCACTTACCCTAAACTCTTGCAATAAGCAGAATTCGAAGGGTTGCGCCATCACAAAGTGCATCTAGTCTCCGGAATACCACATATTATGCATTCCGTAAACGCTTACGAAAACATGGCATCTTTTCCGCACGGAGAAAATCCTTGCGGTGCTCTTCTCGGGAGGGAAGAATCACCATTCGTCTACCCCACCATGACACTCCCCATAAGGCTCCTCGAAAGTGTGGCGCGTTTCACGTCGATCGCACTTGAGCTGCGGGAGGAGTTTGCGAACAGACAAATTCAGCTCTACGGAATTATGTATATATACTAGAAGTAGGTAAGCCCACCTTCAGTGGCTTCAGTGTTCAGTGTTATCCCTGTCACACCTGCTATGTCTCAACATGTGTATTGTACACAATGCAATACACACGTTGAGACATATGTAGCAGGTGTGACAGGGATAACACTGAACACTGAAGCCACTGAGGGTGGGCTCACCTACAGTGAATATTCATTAATCCGCCAAACCTGTTTATCTGCCATTATTTTTTAAACAAAATTCAAATGTATGTCAGTAGTATACACATAATCCACCATCTGCCATAATTTTTTTTAACCCATATTTACACTTAAGTATGAATTTTAGTAACAGATAATCCGCCACCTTTGATTTCCAAAGATAGTAGCTACAAATAAGTGTTCTAGAGTTGACCTCAACGTCTTTACTATTGCTTTTTGTCCCTTGTAAATTTACATAGAGTAGGTTTATCCAATATACTGAATGTCTAACTGTATTTTACTATTGTGAATATACAATGCCATGAGAATAGTGGATAATGTTCTGAACACTAAATTTATAATCTGCCGAAATGTGGCCCCAACCATTTGTGGCATTTTAATGAATAATCACTGTATATATGCCCCGTTTCTGGAGTAACCACGCTAAGTTAAATCCCATAACCAGGGTATAACTGCAACAAGAGCCCGCTGTGAAGACATATTCAGCATTTCGTTGCCTTTTAATTGCAGTTATACCCCAGTCCATATAGGAGAAAGGGTAATTAGACACAAAAGATTGTCATTACAATAGCAACCTTAGTCTCGTTCCCAGCCCCACTTCTGGCTGCCATTTTATTCTCGCCGGGAAGGTGGGTCTGGTACTTATCTGCAGAATCCTTGGATGTGAATCTGTGGATCCACGGAAACCAATCAGATTGCAGAGTTGCAAATTTAATGAGAAAGTAACGTGTTGGTCACAACGGCAGAATAGAGATTTTATCCCTGTATATTATTTGAGCTCAATTTGAACGTGTTTTAAAAGAGTCGGCTACTGATGTAGGTTTTAATGATTTAAAGGATAAACAGAAAGACGCGATAGAAACTAATTACGTTTCTTAATGGAAAGGATGTGTTCATCTCGCTACCTACGGGAAGTGGAAAGTTACTCTGCTTTGCATTGATTTCCAAGGTGGTCGACAAACTGAAGAAAACCTTATGGTCTATCGTTAGATTAGCAGAGTATTTTCGCTAATATTTTCACCGCTTGTGAGCTTGATGGACGACCAGGTAGTTCGTTTCTGTGAAAAGGGAATTCCATCAACCTTTGTAACCAACAAGGAGGTCCTGGTGAGAGTTTTAAACACTTTGATACTGTATCTAGAGTTTGATGGCATACTCGGTAAGCGTAGAAGGTATCTTCACAAGATACGAATAAAGATTTCTGCCAATTCTTGAGGCCATGCGCTTAGAATACAGGCCGAAACAATCATATTTTAGGAGGATGGACAGATTACACTTTGTCATCTTTGTAGTGGCAGAACAAAAGAACAGCTTGAATTCAGCAATGCACACCAATTCCAATCTTGGACCACAGGGGCCTTAGTGCTTACGATCACGGAATGATTGGAATATCACATGTTAGTCACTTGGTCTTGCACAACTTTTACCCATTGAACATCCAAGGATTCTGCAGATAAGTACCAGACCCACCTTCCCAGCAAGAATAAAATGGCGGCCGGAAGTAGGGCTGGGAATGAAACTATAACAATCTAACACATTGTATGGCTTCATTCAGAAACTACCCATAAATCGAGGTCGAGGATAGTACTGTTGTTGGAACTTATATATTTACCGATGGACCAGCCTTTCGCTGGAGCAGTGGTGGTTGCCACCTTGTTATAGCTAACCCCTCGTAGCTGATAGTATACCGTTGTGAAAACTTGCCACTTTTCAAATTCTTTGAAGCCCGTGTGAAAATTTTGTATACTTTGATTATTCACAAGTGTACAAGTGTTGTAATAACTTTTAGCTGCATCAGAAGAGTTCGGATTCTGGCGATTGGATGTAGAGATTCTCTGCTAAATCAGCAAGTTGATTCTCCATAAATAAAAAGCCCTGGGTGGGCTATATAGCTATTACATATATGTATATATATATATATATATATATATATATACACTACCCTCCAAAAGAAAGTGACCACTTATGTAATTGGAGAAAATAGCGGCTAGGAATGAAAGGAAAAATGTACCTCTAAATCAGCGAAATAAGAAGCTATCAGCGAAACAATGTATCCAACCTTTGCAAAAACCATCGGATTGTAACATAAATTCGTTAAAATAAATTATGGATTCACATTTACCCAAAAGCGATAATGATTTCTTCCAGATGTACAACTCGCGCTGTTCGCCGATAATATCGATTCTTTTTCACTTTTCTCAAGATACTCAATCTTCACAAAGGGAAAGAGATATCACATAAGGTCCTAAGGTTTACAAATCTAGTAAAACTTTGCAAACACAAAGTCTTAGACTTGTCTGCGAACGATCTTTCCACAGAATAGTACACGTCGGATATCGTCTGCGTTCTTAGGACTCAAGTTACTACTTTGCTATTTCAACCAATTCGAGTAAATATAACCCAAGGATAGAAAGGGAACATTATAGGTGAAATCTAGGTAAAATCCCACGGAAGACCAAGACAAAGTAGAGAAAAAAGCCAGATAACACAGAATAAAAATTCAGTTACCACTTAATGGCTGATAAAATGCAAAAACAATCTAATCGTAGGTCTAGATTGTATTCTTCCCTTTCTCCCTGGATAGAGCAACAGTTTAAATACGATAAACAAGTTGGTGGTTGCTTTTATTAACTCCTATTTCTCACAAACCAAGCGCTATAGGTGTACAAACACTGCAAAATTGGAAGGAGTATGAAGCGCCTAAACTGACAAAACGAAGCATAAAAGACCTTTGCTAGCAATAAGAGTGTACTTCACGATAGTTTTAAGATATTTATGACTTCCTACTGGTAAATCTGTCATTTCTGTGACTCCTCTTTTTCACTGATATTGGCCACCATTTTCATGGTGGTCACTTTCTTTTGGAGGGCAGTGTATATATATATATACCGGAATGTCTGGAACAATGTCTATATATATATATATATATATATGTCAACAACATGGTAGATGCTAAGTCGGTGAATAATCTTTCGGTTATATTTCGATATGTTGTTTGTTTGCTCATGATTTCATCAGTGAAGAGTCTTTTAGACCAGAAGAGTTCTTCGAAGTGTTAGTTTAGCCAATACTGACAATTTCCCAGCGATTCGAGTTTCCAAGGCCATAGGCGGCCCACGAGTTTTTTAAACTCGAATCACTTGTTCCATACGTACCATAGCAGTGGTGATTTCAAATTAGAATGTTGTCTTACTCTATTGTACTGACAGTACGTATCATGTTTTTTAGGCTTTGGAATCTGAGGCCATCATACCCTTGAGTTTGGCATCTAGTAAGAAAACCAAGCTGATCTTGGCTGGTGACAAAATGCAGGTTTGCGTAGTTGTTTCTATCTTTTTGAGAAGATCATTCACCATATACTGTATGTGCCTGCAGACAAATTCACCGGTATATTCACAGCTTGCAAGGAAGTATGGCCTTGATAGATCCCTTCTGGAAAGGCTCTATGATGATGCCATGTATAAGAAAGGTATTGGAATAAGTTGTTGTGTGGAGCTTAATGAAAATCGCAGGTCACACAAAGATGTGAGTATTGTCTACACTATCTACCTATTATGCATCTATGTACTTACAAAAGATGTCTTCCTTTTATGGTGCTTCTACCAGATTTTGGAAGTTCCATCCAAGTTATTTTACTCCGGATCACTAAAGGCAATGGCCACTTTCCCCCAGAATGGTCCGAAGGGCATTCCTCACATGCGTTTTCAAGCAGTAGATGGTGAAGAGAAGCAAGATGATGACTCTCCTTCATTCTATAATGTTTTCGAAGCACAGAAAGTGGTAGAGCAGGTACAGACATGTCCTTCTTTGCATCTTTGCAAGCAAAGAGAAGATCTGTTGTTGTCTTAGGTGATGGAATTTTGTCAAGGGGGACTGCAGCAGAAAGATATTTGTGTCTTAACTCTGTACAGGAGGCAATTGACTTTGATAAGGCAGCTCCTTAGGAGGAAAGGCAAAGTTCAAGTATGTGCCCTTTTTACGTATTCCCTACTTTATGCTTTACAGAACTATGTGATATCGTGTGTACTCACCAACAGTACTTAACAAACATTTTTGCTCTAGGTGCAAGTTCTTCATATTGATGGAGTTCAAGGTCAAGAATATAGAGCACTGATACTATGTACTGTCAGAACTTGTACTGTTGAACCAAACGAAGGGGAAGACAGCACCTTTCTGTCTAATCCTAAGGTATTGTCATCCCAGTTGTTGTAATCTATTGTGTACTGTGTGTTAAGAGATGGCATTTGAGGAGTCCTCCACTGATTGTGTGTTTATTTTAGAGAGATTATGTATGATATAAATCATGAAATACTGAATATTTCTTCATCAGCAAAACAGACGCAGGACAAGGACATATTTCACATCCTATATCGTCCATCTTTGCACTTTCTGTGCTCACACCTGTTTATAGCACTTGAAATCTTTTAATGAAAAGGTATTTAGACAAGATTCACCGTAGTGTCAAGTATGACTTACATACGTAGCTTAGTCTCACTGCCCGCTGAGATGTAGCCATTATTCTGTTATTTTTTCTGCCCAGTTGTTGCAGATGGTTTACTTGGGTATGTGTTGTACCAAATTTTTAATTAGCATTGTTTGAAACGATCTATTTCACTATACATAGCTTGCAAACTATTGGTAGAAGGGCACTGTGTAAAATTATGTCAGGAATATACAACTTCCTAAAAAGCCACTAAAGGGAGGGGAACCACTGCATGCTGGAGAGCTGTCATCTGTCTAAATGCAGGATCACAAATTTATAATGTCCTTTTTTGTACTGGAAGCATTCGAAACTACCGTACAACCAGATATATTGGTGGTCATTTTATTACCAAATTTTTAATTAGCATTGTTTGAAACGATCTATTTCACTATACATAGCTTGCAAACTATTGGTAGAAGGGCACTGTGTAAAATTATGTCAGGAATATACAACTTCCTAAAAAGCCACTAAAGGGAGGGGAACCACTGCATGCTGGAGAGCTGTCATCTGTCTAAATGCAGGATCACAAATTTATAATGCCCTTTTTTGTACTGGAAGCATTCGAAACTACCGTACAACCAGATATATTGGTGGTCATTTTATTTTGGCGGATTGGCGCTTTGATCGAGTGCCGCCAACATAATATCCGCCAATATTTTCCGTACAAGACTGACTTTCCTGCAGTTGGGAGTTTCCAAATTCGAGAATAGCCAGTTAGAAAGCAATTCACGCTTTCACTCTGCAAATGTAATAGATTATCCTAAGTGTCTCTAGAGAACTGAAAGGAAACCCAGAAAGAAACGTTTAGCAAGCAGAACTCTTGAGAAACTTTATATCCTCGTACGAGTCGATCACAGATTCCATTTTAGTAGCTGTGGCTATGAATATAATTATAATGTTAGGATGCCAACCACCAAAATATAAACCGCCAATGCTTAAAAAAGTCCAAAACTGCCAAATATTCTTTCCGCCAATATTTCCTGTTATACTATATGTGTATTTTGTTGAACTGCTTTCAAAAGTTAGATTTACTTACGTAAGGTACCAAAACTTCAAAAATAATCATCTTCAAAATGAATCTATCTTCTCTTTCATGCTGTACTTCATTGCAATTATAAGGCATTTACTAGCGTTAGTATTTTTGTCTGGAAAGCTATTAGTGAGCTCACAAAAACTGCTCTCGTCAAGAAAGTGATTTTCCTAACCTATGTATGTAAAATTGGCATCATTAAAATTACAAATTCCGAAGTACAAAAAAATGATAAATGAAAAGACAGAATAAGGTAATAGCATGTGAAAATCTTCATGGAACATGTTTATCTCATTCTTTTGACTGTTGATCTTTCTCTGACTCTTGCGAGATTGGTCATTGTTTCATTGCTTGATATGTTTGTCCAGAATTGATATTTTCTTTCTCTAGATTACTATACATTTCCTACGAATATCATTTCTGAATACTCAATAGCTATTGGATATGCACAAATGTACAAAAATGGACTATACCTTATTTTCCCTAATTTTCTGGCACCCGACCGAACAGGGTCAGGTTATATATACTGTAATTCTTGCTGAAAAGTAGCCTTCTCTAATATCTAGTCTTTGACTAATTCTTCAACACCGCCATTGGTTCCACTACAATGTGCTACTACACTGTATAACCAAGTTGCTGCTGTAAACAGTATATTTTGCACAGAGACCAATGAAACAGTTCCCAACATGTATGTTGTGGAGAGAGTGATATTGTATCAAGTGACTTTGTAAGGAGATTTGACTGCATTTTCTGTTGTTTCATTGATCAAGCATTGAGAATTTGACTGAACATTGATGACCATGCACATGATTCTGTCTTATGTAGCTGTTCAACACAGCAATTACTCGAGCTCAAGAATGGCTGGTTATCATTGGTGACCCAATAACTCTTTGTACTGTGGGTAGCAATCGGACGTGTTGGCTGGAGCTCATTCGCAAGTGTATTGCCATGAGTTCCTTTATGCATCCTTTCCCTGAGAAGTTTGAGGTAAACATTGAGAACAGATTGATCACAAAGTATGTGCTGTGTATCAGAACTGTAGAAAAAAGATTGTGCTATGCTTTATGTATCTTCACTCTGTAAACTATGTAGGCAAATTCTGTCTTCACAAAAGGAACAGTTCCCTCCACCTCAGGTACTTTCCTCATATTGAGTATTTTAAGTTTGTAAGCACTCTGTTATGTATACACACTGCATTAATTTGTGGGTTTGTGACATTGTCTGCATATATACAAAGATTAACTACCTTCTGCCTAACTGCCTATGTTTGTGTAATTGTTTTACTTGGTTTGAACTGCACTGATGTTTGTTTGCAAAACCTATGGCATTTTATGTAGTATTAGTCAGTTCTTGATTGATTAAATGAGCAAAATTGTCTACGTAACATCATTTGTTTTCTTAGTAAGCCATTGCTGACTGACGTGTTGGTCTACAGTACATGCATATGTACATCTGTTCATTGTTACAAGTTTTAGTTTAATAAAATCCAGCTATTATTAAACTCTGCGGAAAATCAACTAAAGGAATATCGACTTGACTAAAATGGCTACTTATATCCTATGTATGTCAAAAGCACTGAAGTCTATTGATGAGTACAGCTGTGTAGATCAACCGTATTAGCCATTTGTGCGAAGTATAAGTTTTTGAACATATTGAAACTGTTTGTATGAGCAGTGAAGCGTCAATTTTGTTTTCACTCAAGCCTAGATCCTAATCTAACCATAAACACTCTCTATGCTAAGTACTGTATAGAATATCTATGGTCTAACATCGGTTTGCATGGTAATTTAAATTTAATGCTCAAATACCTGTCTCTTATTTCACATCTGTAGTCTTGTATGCCTCATTCCATTCTTGAATGTACACGTGCTGCCCTTGACAAGGAAGTTGTATTCACTTAAATTCTGCCTAGTTGGTACATTAATATGAGTTAACTTCTTTTGGTTTGCATACAATAAATACATACTGTATATACTTTTAAAAATGCCTTTCTTTGACATGATAGATCATGACAGTTTCTGAACTTAATTCTGAAGATGATGGTGCCACTGTCTTGCTGGAAAGGTATGTACATACAGTGGTAATTAGCAGTAGTGACCAAGTGCCTCAGGTGGGCCTCTCACCCACTCTTGAGTGTTCCTGAGTACTCATATTTTGTTAGTGTACTGTGCAGTACTGTGCTGGCGTCGATGTTTGACAAGATGGGGAATTACTGAAGAGATACTGTAAGGGTAGAAATTTTCGCGGGTGGTTTATTTTCGTGTTTTTTGCAAGTCATTCCTAACCCGCGAATATTAATCCTAGGTACTAAGTGCAACGTGAGGGAGTTTAACACATGGCTCAATACGAAGTTAAGAGCGACATTGTTTAAGTAGTCGAGTCCCATTGGAAGCGATATTCCTCCTGAATCTGTCTATATATTCTTGTTCGAACGTTTCTTTTGAATCTACCTCCGAAGCAAGTTATAATAATTTGTTCAGAGGAATTGGAATAAGAAAAGACAAGTTTGAGAAAGTATCGCAGACGGACAGTTGGAGATCAAACGATTGGTTAGTGATCACGGGGTACCTAGAACTCTTCGAAGTAGGATTTTAAGGTCAAGAACTCGTCGCAGTAACGATTGCTGGTTTGTCTTTCACTTTACAGTATTAGCTGGCTGTAATCTAGCTCTACTTCAGAATCACTGTAAGTGTTGTATCCTCTAACTACACGGTCGATAGAATAGAGGGCTGCCATAACTTCAATATTCTTCAAACGGTTTCTGCGCAGCTTGGTGCAGCCCCTGTTCCCACAAATGATATTCATGTGACTACCTTTGGCTGGGGACGCGAAATTGAATACTCGCAAAAATTTAAAAATAAAGGAAATTTTTGGATTCGCGAAAACTCGAACCCTCGAAATTTTCTACCCATACGGTAGATCTCTTTCTAAATGAATGTCTTGAAAAGGATGACAAGCTTTCCAACTATAGAAATTCAGCAATATTCCATGAGGCACATTCCAAGGTGATATAATGTCACACTTTGACCACAAATTCCAAGTGCTTGCAGATGTGTACATGAATAAATAAGAGACTCTGCAGTAGACCCATTAGAGCCATTCTTTCCCTCGGATGTGCCAAGAAGTCAGGTATACAGAGAATATCTAGAGGCATATGAAAAGAAAACCTGAGCGCCTGTGTTGGAAGACAAAAGTTTTATGGCGTATGAAAGGAAACTCTGCCACATGTTCACACCATGAAGCCAGCATCAGACCTCTGTTTTGACTGCCATCACCTAATGTTGTCAATTGCTACATCAGGCCATCTGAGCAAAGAGGAGAAGATAGAAAGACTACTGAAAACAGAAGCCCATCTTAATGTGGCAAAGGCAGAGTGTGATCCTTACAACAGGGTAATTACATTGAGTAAAAAGCCCAGATGAGTAAAAAGGGTACAAGAGCAGGCATGGAGGATTGACATCACATAGCTGACCCAATTCGCATAAGCTATGATTTTGCACATGCAGCAACTACACTACCCAAACAATCCACAGCAACCTGGATCTGAACCTGGAATTTCTCTCAGCGTGAAAAATGTCAGCTATTTGGTGTAGCATGTAAGGCAATGGGTCAGCAGATCAATTCCCTGACACATGAAGTGAATGTTGTTGGTAAAGTGTCAATACAAGTATCTGCCTTGTTTACCACTCATTAGAAAAAAAGATCTCTAAATGTGGAAGATCTTCTGCATGCTAATAATTGTATGGGGCAAAACAAGAATAATGTACACTTGACTATATACTTAGGAGGGATAATGACTGGATGTCAAAAGGCAATTCAGCTGTCATTTATGCTGACACACCACACCAAAGTTGCACCTACTTGATTCTTTGGATTAATGAAGAAGGTGTATTGGCGAGCTAGAGTGGATTCTTTGCCATGCTTGGTGTGCATGGATGGTGCAAAGCTCAACAATCACCAAAGAAAACATAGCCTAATTGGTTCGTGATGCTACCGGGAAGCAGTTGGTCAAGTTTTTAGGTAGAATGACCATTTAGGTAATACTTTCCTGCCAATACAAAACATTACCAAATTCGTTACAAGTCAAAAGGCACATATTTATTTTTATGGACTCCCACAGAAGTGTACGGAATTAGGTTGTGGTAAATTGTGGATTCAAAGTTTGTCACTTACAGATTACCATGGTTAGCCAACTTTTAAAGAGTGAATAAAATACTAACTTCGAAGGCATGTTAATGTGTCAGGTTGCCTTCGAACAGAATTAAGAACTATGGATTGACTTCAAAGGAACCAAGGAACTGTAGAACTATTGAAGATAGAACAGTGGGCTAACTTCAAAGAAACTAACACAGATTAAGTTTAAGGAAAATAACTATAGGCGTGTTCACACTAATGCGGATCGAATCCGGATTGCCTTTAATCCGGATTAGGTGTTGATCCGGATCGAATCCTAATCGCGTTCACACTTGAAATTCACTTCAGTGAGGTTAGGTGAACATTATCACGTGTCATGTTTAGTATTCAAGATGGCGGATTTGCAGCGTTTTGCAATTGTGACCAATTTTTGCACTATTAGCGAACTTTTGTTCATCTAAGACTCTTCAAGAAGGCTTGTTATTAAATTTTTGTGGGTTTAAGAAAACGTAGGGCGTCACAAAAGTGCAATGCGAATGCTAAAGACACTGCAATTTTCGTATGTCACCGTTTTGTTTTATTTCGTCAATGTGTGCCTCTCTGCAGTCTTTTCGAAGACTGCTCTAGTTTTCGCCGTGCCTTCAAACTTTTCTAGTACGCTTGTATCCTCCTGTACTTCAATGCGAGCAGCCGTTATACGAGTATTGTGAACGAAAAAGTATCCAACCCAATCAAAACGCAAAAGCACCGATAGATATCAACTAAAGTGGATCAACTGCGAGAATTTTTGTGTCAGCAGAGCTTTCCAACGACGTTTTTGACTTTCAACACGCCATTTTACTTCTTCTGAAGTCACGTGGCTAATCTACTCAATCCGAATTGAGGGCGAATCCGGATCCCAATCCACCTCTTGAGGTGGATTGGCCAATCCGGATTCGGTCAGGATTCAATCCAGATTCGGCCCTAGTGTGAACACGGCTTATAGCACTAACTTAAAACGAATGAATGTCAAGCTGCGTAGAAACATAGATATTTGACCCAACACCAGGATAGGCAACTCCCAAATTTATATGGGTTATTACAGCTACTGATTGCATAATTCTTTGCGCTATAATGTTCCATGCTCATTCCAAAGTCCGTGTACAGTAGGCACTTATATTATTTCTTTCTATATTTCTCTTAAACGATAAACTTTTACGAGCTTTGTATAGGCATTGTGTGGAGTTCCCATTGGTCTACTTGGAAAGAGAAGCCTGGAGGAAAAGGTATCTTTCCATTGACAATAGAAAAACCTCGCCACACACAACAACAACACAAATCATCCAAAAACTTTTCATGACTACCTTAAGGGCTCTATTTATAGCAGGAACTAAATTTAGCGTTTTGCAATTGCCAAGATTTAACAGGTACTAAATTTAGCATTTACCAGAAAGTTCTGAAAATAATGGTACTAATTTTAGCGAATTGAAGAAGTATTTGCCATATTATTTGTTATTGCCGAGCGGTAGCGAGGTTAATTGTTTTGGTCGCGAAGAGGAGTCCAAAGACGGCACCCACATGCCTAATGACATTTGGAACTAGAAATCTGGATATTTGGTCCCAGGGGCGTTTTCTTTCGTTGAAAGTTGCGTTCACGTCTTAAAAACTAGCAACAAGTCACATACTTCGACTAAGTGGAGCACGGCAGTGCTCCAGAATGAGATGAGTGAACTGCGTATGGACTAAGTCGTGTTGGCACAATGCAGACTTTTCTGACACTTACATTTCGGTCCCTCACATCGGCATTCTTCATGCTAAATGGCGACAAAGGTTCTTAAGATGCAAAGAGAAAACAGTTCTAAAAAATTTTGGGCAACGATTTTTGAAACTGTCTTTTGTTGAAGCAGGAAATGGCCTTCTGTCGTTCGGGAGCTCCAATTGGTCAGCCATGGTGGCATCTATTTTCGGCAGCCATGTGCATGACGTCAGCAGCGTGATGCGTATACGTACATTCCTATATTCCCGCGAGGTTCTAAACTACGTTCACAACTAGTAATTATTAATGACTCAGATATGCAATTTTGGTGCCTGATAGCATCCTTTCTGTTCAATGCAGTAATTGATTTACTTTCACAAATCTAATGATTATAACCACCTGCACAGACATGATACTCAATTGAAATGACTTCCTGCACTCACAAACAGCAGTATTGAGTTGCACTATTCTTGAATAGCCATGTTATTCATGCTTCCCATTAATTATAAATGGCCGCCGGGATCAAATTTAGTTTTGTTCTGAGAGTCCTTGACAATTAAAGAAAGCTTCTTACCAGGTAATTAAAACTGCAAAGTACCTATAGTTAGTAATGTGGAATGAACATCTATAAAATTAAACATTCTGTGGGGTATCTGTAACTTTTAAAAGGTTTTTTAGTATTTCCCTTTCTTGCCTTGTAGATCATTTTACTGGAAATATTTAAGATCTATTCTACCTTAACAACTAAAATAATTATAAAGAGTGACTTGTTGAAAGAATTAACATTAGCGTGCCCAATTTTTGGCGAGTACTATTTTTAACAGGTACTAATTTTAGCGATTTGCTGGTGGGTCGCTAAATTCACAAAATTTAAAACCCGCTAAAAATAGTGTGCTTAAGGTCGGTCCGAGAGCACATTTCTACACTCAGATGAGTACAATACTAGTGTTTGCATAGCAACAATCACTTATTGTACCTGTTCGGACACATTTGCTGGGTAAATCTCACAATTTTTCCGAAATTGCAGTACCTTGCGTTGTATGCTTTTGAAGGCCATATCGAGATTCCGTAGTACTTCAGATAACAATGGTAGACTAACAGTTGTGCAGTGTAGGACCATTATCTAACTGCTCAAAGTGCTTTACATCATTTCTAAACCTGTCAAAAGGCAGCTACAGAATGTCAAATGCCTTCTCTGCCTCAAAAAACATTGATGACACCATTGCTTGCCTATCCTATGTACATGGTTCCAGTAACAGTAAACTACGTATGAATATAATTGAACTATTGTTTAACGGGGTATAGGTCAAATGTATGGAAAGTTTTAATGGAATTCACTACCCAGGAAAGGGTGGCATCCAGCCACCTCGTGCCTCCCTAACAGATCTAATGGTTGCAGAAGTCTAGGGCAACCCAACCTAACCTAGCCTAGTTAGTCTGGAAAGGAGGTCTTACACCCTCAACAGCAGACATAATGGTCAAATAGGTCTAGGGCAACCAAACCTAGCCTAGCCTAGTTAGTCTACTGTGGGGAAAAACAGCCTGAGGAAAAGTGGACTTCCGCTAGGATTGAACTGGTGACCTTCAGCTTTGTACGCTGATGCTCTACCTTCTGAGCTAGGAAGCCCATCCAGTAGGCAGACCACAATCACCCTTAAGATTGCACCCTTCCTCATTTACTGGCTGTACAACTAAACTAAGTTGATTTGAACTATTGTTGAATGGGTACTTAGGTGAAATGTATGGAAAGTTTTAATGGAATTCACTACCCAGGAAAGGGCGGCATCCAGCCACCTCTTGCCTCCCGAATGGACCTAATGGTTGTAGAAGTCTAGGGCAACCCAACCTATCCTAGCCTAGTTGTAGTCTGGAAAGCCTCAGCTGCAGACATTATGTTTTCCCCACAGTAGACTAACTAGGCTAGGCTAGGTTTGGTTGCTCTAGACTTATTTGACCATTATGTCTTCTGCTGAGGGCGTAAGACCTCCTTTCCAGACTAACTAGGTTGGGCTAGGTCTGTTAGGGAGGCACGAGGTGGCTGGATTCTGCCCTTTCCTGGGTAGTGAATTCTATTAAAACTTTCCCTATGAGTATACTTATTTCACGGTCACGTCATAACATTTTAACATACCCACTGTTGGTGGTTGGGAACAAGCATGGGTACGGGTGCTTATCGTGATCCGAGTTGCCTATCCCGGTATGAGTCGAGTATCTATGGTAAAAACATAAAATTACATCCATAGAAAAGAATATCTATGGTAGAACAGACCAGCCATGATATCAATATAACTTCAATACTTTATGCACAATGGTTATCAGCATGGAGTCGTTGTTCCGATCCACGGAATTACGCACTTTATTTCAACAGTTTGAGAACTTAAATTTACAACTTCTTTCTGCAGGTACTTGCAGAAAAGAGTAAGTAACTTTTGACCTTTACCATACCACATCTTACATATGGATCGTGTACACTCTGGGAAAGTTTTCTTCTGTGAGTTCTCACAAAGCCCAGAGATTGCTATGAATGTACTAAGAACACAACACCACAACTAAGTCCATGGACTGCTGATAGAAATTTTCTCAGAACAGGTAGACGCACAGTGACAATGGTTTTTGTGTGAAAGTGAGGCAATTGTGTTCCTCCAACTTGGCAGCTGACCTCATATGCCCTAAGCCATCAGTATTAAAGCCCAGGACCAGAATGTCGTTAGTGGACACTGCTAACAGCACTGCAGGAAGTGTAGGCCTTTACAAACAACTGGGCAAAAAGAACTCGTAAGAACTAGAATTTGTCCAACCCACCTCTGTCTAACTCCATGCCTGTCTATCCCCATGTATACCTTAGTTCTACCACAGATAATCTATAACTATGGCTCTACGCCTGACTAGCCCCATGCATGTATGCCTAGCCCTATGCCGTCTAGTATGTCTATCCCTATACTCGTCAAGCCTCATGTACTGTATTCCTAGCCCTATGTATGTCTGTTCTGGTACCTGTCCAGCCCTGTGCAACATTCAACCTTACCTTGTTCCAATGGTTTTTGATGATTGACAATATTCATCCCTACATAATTTTTTTTCTGTTTTAAATGTTTTTATATGGTTATCTATGTTATTTGGGGATTAATATACGAATCATTACCAATCTTTACCTTAATCATTACCTTTTCAGGTTCAATACTGGAAATGTACCTGCCAGACCGGAAGTGATTTCTGAAAAAGTGAAGACTGCCATGAATGGTACCGTACCAGCAGAGAAAGGGAAGGAAATTTCTGGTAAAAAAGAAGTGCCTACATGTTCTATACATTATACATACATCCATGTATACCTATTGTTGTTAGCATGATGTTGTGTGCATTTGTGAAATTTAAAGCACTTGCCATTAGAGAACGACAGTCCACAAATTTCTCAATTGTTGGATAGTCCCAGAGAACTGCAAATCAAAGACCAAGCTGCTGCAGATCAATTGCAAAGGTACATAGTAACTTTGTCTATGCACTGAACTAGTACCTCTTTCTGTATTTAATAACGCCGTGTACACTGTATGTTGAAACAGTTCCACAGGTTGGAATGTGGACACTAATGTATCACCAAGTAGAGACAAAAGTATTCAGCAGCCATTGTTGTCATCTACAAACCAGCCAATGCCTCCACTAGGATTCTCATACTCAGCTGGTATGTGATGTAGTTCTGTTGGTTCTATAATATCTTAAAGTAGCATCTGTTGCCATGGTAATGGTATGATTGTACAGCATTTATTACTGTATAAAACATGATTTTGTAGCTGTTATATAATCAAGGTAACCTTGGTTTGACCATACTATTAAAAAAAAACACCGTCACGATGGCAAAATGCTCACAGTAAGAAGAGAGGAATTCAGCATGTAAAGACATGACTAGTCTAAGTTACTTTGTAACTTATGAAGCCTCCAACTTAAGCTAGTATGGTCAAACCGAGTTCACCTCAATTTTATTACACCTACAAAACCTTTTGTCAATGTCTTAGACCTACTAGCTAACCAGTACTTGGTGTTGACCTACTGACTAACTAGTACGTTAATCTATGCATTCGGTGAGGATGTCTGGTCATCCAGCGGTTTGAATTTTCCTTTACCAATCCCATGATGGGAGGTTTCCAAGTAACATCCACTAATGCTGCTGCATGGCGGTAGGGGTAGGTCCAGTTGGTCCAGTTTTCATTAGACCAATATTTTAGCCAAACCCAGTATGTTATTTTTAAAGAAATAGACTTTAAGCAGACTTAGAAATACACATATCCCTATCTGCTAAAAATTATCTTTCATTAAGCTAGGTTCACAATATGACACTGGGTCAATATTCATCAACGCCGCCTCACATCAAGTCACGATGCTGGGTTTCTGAGCTGTTCACAGTATGAGCAACAACGCACATACGTACATAGGCGGGAAAAATTGGTGCTATTTGAACAAGAATATTATATTTAGCTCGGATAACGAGACAGAAGACACGTACATGTTTGCCTATGCTTATCTCATGCACAAGAAGAAGAGAAATAGAATCATAAACACGGGGTTTGACCAATTTTTTTTACCCAAAAGTGGCAATAGGGTCAGTATTACCAGCTTCTCAAGAGTTACGTCTGTCCGAACCTGAGTCTCACTTTTGTTACTTGTGAATGTCTAAGGAGAGATTTATCACCTCGATCAGCAGTTCCTCTGGTATTTCCATCGTCTTGGGCGATATTACAGTGCGCTCGGCCATTTTTATGATAATACGCATAACTCGTTTCAGTAATCTGATTGGTTTGCATGAGCGTCCTCGACACAGAAATAGATCTTGTTTCTATTTCTGCGTCAGCACAGCATCGTGGTGTGTGTCGATCGTCGGACATTTTGAGCATTTTATGTTCGCCAAGCGACGCTCAATGCCTCCTACGTTATATTGTGAACCTACGTAGCTTAACAGCTTAAATTTTACCTTTATGGTGGCAGAATTGGGAGATTTCTAGCCAGTCTGATTATCCATGACCATTTACTAGATGATTCTGCCGATCGCACGAGAAATGTGTTCACTTCGATACCATTTTTGCGTATAAGTCTAGTCACATGCGTCAATATGCAACCAAGATACTTTGTTCACGGAGTATTATTTGTACAATTCTTTCATGCAACAGTTCAGCAATGGTTTTCCATCATGTGTTTTCGTCCTCCTTTCTAAGGTTTCATCACTTATCTTTGCCAACCACTTCACTAGTACTTTTTTCATTCCTGGGAACAAGCAATAGCGCAGTGGTCGTGTTCATTTTGGTTTCCTGAGCACATCAAAGAGTAGTTCCAATTTTAAGAGTCTAGACACCCTTGAAGCTGCTAGAAGTTACAATGTGGAGTTGTCCACCATTTGTTTTAAAGTCTTCCAAAGTTTCATCTGTCTTTTGTCTTTGTAACAAGATAAATTTTAAGAAGATATATGGTACCTTATGCACTCATATGTTTGTTAGATGAAACTTTCTTGTTTTTTTTACAAATTGGGAGCCATGTACAAAACAATTAAGCTAGCAAATATTTTTGGTATAACTCCAATAAATCCAATCCAATCCAAATCTAGTAAAACTCAACTCTTGCACTAACCAAAATGGCTGTCAAAACAACACTGTTGCAAACCACTGTAATTCCTTTGCTCTGTTCTCTAATGGCTTTTGTCCACAAAGAGAAAACATTTTATAAACCATTATAGATTAGTGTGGGATTGATTACAAATTTAAAAAATGAAACTTGTGAAATTTTCTGATCCACAAAAGATACATCCTGTGAATATGTGAGTGCGTAGGGTACTGTCTGCTGCAGAAAGCACCCAATAATGTTTCATATTTCAGTCTGTTCTGTGGTGGGAGACTAGTTGGAGCACTAGCCTGGCTTAGAAATATGTAGTATTCATTGTGCCCCAAGCGTCTATCCAGGTAATCTACATAAGGACATGACTTGCTGCAGGGAGCATAGCCAACTTATTCCATTCTTTTTCCTGATTTATTTATTCAGGTATGAACCCACGTATGCCTTTGCTGCAACCGTCTCATCCAACTTTACAGAATATACGAAGTTTGTTTTCCTTGCCCTTTTCTTTACAGCAGAAATTTAGGTTTCGTATGTTTATCATCATTTTATCTATAGACCAGCTATCTTTGATGTTAAAGCATGAAAGGAGCTGCCTTTTGCAACGGCAGAAGGCTTTGGATGGAGAAGATATGACAAAATTTCCAATTAATGTGCAAGATAATTTTAGACAGCAAAAAGATCTACTGCAGCGCCAAATGTCTCTATTGGAAGATCAAACAAGACTGTTATCAGTGTGTTTTGTTCTGTTGTCACTGAGTGAGCCTAAATTGATTTTCTGTTTGCTCTCATTTTTAATAGGAGTTGTTCCACTCACAAGTACCTCTTATTAATCCTCACGCTTTTCCTCCTAGCAGACCTGTTCCCCATCCTTTTAGGAATGTTTCATTCCCATCTCAGCCACACACTATCCGAGGTCCGGTTTTCCCTTTAAATGTGGCTAGAATGCCAATGGTAAGTTCTTTGGTAGTATGATGTGTTTTGTTGTTAGTTGGAGTACTGTATGGAAGATGACTATACAGTGGTGTTGTCTCAGTTGGTGGTTGTGCTGCAACTATATATATATAACCAACAGTCACACTTTTTATTATCTGTCTATTATAAGAACCCCTATTGACAATAATTATTGAAGTCATTTGTGTGCAACATTCTTTATGAGGAGTAGATAATAGGGTTATCCTTTTTACTCCAGACGTAGTAACTATTCTTAGTGTTATCTTAACACCTTGCAGGGTTATGCTCCCAATCTGCCGGCAGCCTCCCAACCATACTTGGCTAATTCCTTAGCTGTCAAGGAACCTCACGGTGTCCATGACCTCAACTGGGATGACCTGTGAACACAATCTTAGTTAATTATAAGGCTTATTTTTAGTGTGACTTTTACCTGTGTATTTTGATCTGAACACAGTAATTATTTGATGACAGTGCCAATTATTGTATGTATAAAGCCCTAGCTCCAATGTTTGTTTTGATAAGGCATCTGGATATGCAAAGGAGGCTATACGTATATATACGTACATGTATTATACAGATTGAGTACAGTATCTCTGAATCCCAGACTGCATGCGTGCATGAATAGTTTTGGTATATACATAGCATTGGCCTTAATTATTATACAAGGTCCATGCATATGCATGCATGCATGTATTGATATACCGCATACATGTGGTATATATACAGTAGTTAATTTTTTGAGAGCTTATATACAGTCAAACCTCGTTAGTGAGTACACGTACCTGGGGACCCTCCAAATTGCTACGCACTATCAGTAGTACTTGCTAACCATGTAGATTAGTATTATGGGTTTATATGCTGGGGTATCATATCCTTGTACTCCCTAACCAGGTATTATAGAGTAGGGTAGGGTATCACGGGACGGAGGCTATTTTTAGCCATTACGTGATAGCTTGAACAGCGGCATATCAGGAAGTGTGCGCAAAATTCCAAAATTGTTGTGCAGGTTTGTTTGCCATTTGTTGACCACACCATCCAATTGCAAACAACTTGGTGGCTGTGACAGTGTAAATGTACACAAGTTACCAACTACTGTATTCCTATCTTAAAAATGTCTTGAAGAAGCTAAGAAATCAGTGCTCAATTTCAAAGTAGTGATGATAGCACAAAATATAACAAAAACATAAATAAAAAATACATCATCAAAAGCTAAAAACCTGCTGTTTTCCATGCTAGGAAAAAACTAAATGAAATTTATTGATGACATGAGACAGAGCCCTGTGTGTGAAGAGTTAGCGGCCATTATTAGGCTTCGCGACCAATAATGGCCTACCCAAGTGTCCCCGAGGCACTCTTTGTATCTTCGCTTATATGCAATGTGAGTCATTGGACTCTATGTTCAATTATAGATAATATGTGGCCCTAACTGGAATGCTAATAAATTGTTCTTCAACTTAATCTGTTGCTTCTCTACAATGAAAGACCCTTAGGTGTCCCATAACTCCCCACACTACTCTACTCATTATAACAGTGTTCTTACTAACGAGGTTCTACTGTATTTAAATATGCATATAAGCTTATATGCATTTTTTGAGGATGCACGCATGCATATATGAATTGCGCGCGATTGATCGAGTGCTATTATAATTAATTTGCACACCACGAAAAATTGGTGCATGTATATATAATATAATATATGCATGCATGTTTGGTAGGCATAGCAGCTGAACAACAGACCCATGTACAATATAGCATGACTGCAGTGTGTATTATGCATGCAATTATAACCACAAATTGTATAAAGAGTGTTATATAATTATATATAACTACATATAATTATATAACTTACAATAATAGTAATCAGCACAATTGTTAACTCTCTAAATAATCACTTTGTCATGCAACATCAGTTCCTCAAATTACTTCATCTCTCCCAGCCCCTCCCCCATACACCTGTTCCTATTCTCCATCATCATATTATTTTGCACCTGTCTCCTGCATGCAACTCCTGCATGAATGGTGCAAAAAAGCCCTGCATGCATGGCTACCATGAAATGCAGTTCAGATATCGATCGATCTGACTTAATTGATAATATTCCATCCCATCTTCTCAAAGTTTCCCATGCAATCTATATCACTTATCCTCTTGTATCTATCATCAATACTTCGATCTCCTCTCATGCATGGAAGTACAGCTTAATTGGACCTGCATGATCGTGACTATATACCTATGAACAACGTATACCATCCTATTTCCATTTAAATTACCGGATTGTATAGTAAGATCCTAGAACATGCATGTCAAAGAACATTAATTCCCATATCATTTTGAGTCCAACTCCCTACTCTACTCCTGCCAATTTGGTTTTTGTTCTGGCTACTGGACCACATGCAAGCCTTTTTCTCTATTGCACAGATTTGTGGTATATATAATGCACTAGATAACAGACAGCTATAGCGCAGTATGTGGCGGTTCTATTCCTCGATGTCTCAAAAGCCTTTAATATATACAGTTAATCATGCACTCTCTTCTCTCTAAGCTTGGATATTGTGGTCTCATTACCTTGTCCCTATTTGGTTCCACTCATATATTTCTGGTCACTCACAGATTACTTCCATTAATTGCTGACACTCTTCTCCTGCATAGTTATTACTCTGATGTTCCACAGGGCTCTGTTCTTGGTCCCACTTTGCATGTTCACTGCCTTTATAATTTAATGATTTTCTCAATGCCCTTCCTCCTAATTCTACTGTTCTGTTTGCAGATAATACTACCATTTTTGTCACTAGTGAAGATCCCAAGTTGCATGCATGCAGAATGACTCCCTACAGTCCTGTCCAGACCTTGCAGAAATGCAGATGTTTATATACCAATGGAATTAGACTCAATGCTTCTAAAACCAAGTGTATATGATGATACATTCACCAAGATCCAGGGATCCTCCACCTTTCTAAATATCCACACAAATTAATGGCAGTAGAATTGAGTAGGTAGCCAATTTTTAAAATCCTGGGTGTGATTATCAGTGACATTCTGTCTTGGTCAATTAAACCATAGATATTCTATACTATAGAATATCTATGATTAAACCACGCACATTGCCTTTGTCACTGGAAAACTATTGAAGCATGTAAACTTAAACGGCTCTCCTGGTTTCTCCCTTTTGCACCCCCTTCTTGTTCTCTTCCTCAAATCTTATATTCTTCTGCATGTTGGCTACTGCGATGTTGTCTGGGATAGTTGTACACAATAAGACTCAAGTTGTCTACAAAGGCTGCATGGTCAACTATGCTTTACTTGTATAACAACAAAGGTTCCACCTGGCTGAGCTCATGTACAAGTGCAAAAACTCTCTTTTATTTCCTATTTGTCTTCCCTTTCTCACTCTCTCACGTAGGTACTGCTCACGGACAAGAACCCTGCATGCATGGCCAATCTTCCTCTCATCAAGTCCTCCTTCAGTCAGCCCTTCTTCAACTTTGTAGGGACCTCACTGTGGCATTCTCTTCCTTCTACTGTACATGCTGCTGATTCCTTACCACAATTCTCAAGATTGGCGTACATTTTTATTGCTTCAAACTATAACTGTATGTGCATGATTCTGCATGTCATTGACTTCTAACAATCTTCATGTGCATGGCTCTGCATGACTAGTTACAATAATTGCTCAAATTGTTTTCTTTTTTCCTTCCTTCTTTCTTGTTGGTTGTACTGTTTGCAGGGTGTCTGTTGAGCCATTGGCTAAAGGTTTCACCCCCCCCCCCCCCCCCCCTGAGTAAATGCTTATCCCATGTTATCCTATCCTGCGTATATATTACAGTCACAAATGTGACTGAGGGACAAATCACCATTAATTGTACATAGGCAAAGCCTAAAGGACAAAAACAAAAAGAATTACCTTGAACTATAACAGGTGAAATGTGAGTGTGCAGACTATAATATTGAGGGAACCGCACATTTGGCAAAAGAATTATATGGAAAAATAGGCATAAGATGAATTCAAAGATGCATATTGTAGGCTTAGGTAATTAATGAAGACATCAAATCCTGAAATGAGTGCGGTTACAAGGTTATTTATATGTATCTAAATCAGGAAAAGAAGAGGGCCGAGGATATGTCCTGAGGAACACCAGAGATGACAGGTACTTTCTTCTGTGACTCTCTAGCCTACAATATACTTAAATCCTTTATGCATGCAATCGTCAGTGCAGTTTTAATTGGCTGTACGCTTGCTTAAAATTCTTTCAACGCAATTGTCAATCATGCACTCAAGATCTTGCATGAATTTACCTATATTATATCATGCTGCAAAACAAAAACAGATTGCATGTCTCCACTGGTTTATTGAACTACATCTGATCACACAGTAATTGCATGTGATGTGTCTTCAACTTATCCCATACAAAATTGGCAGATTCTCCTTCCTCATGCATGATTATCCTCTTCATCGTTCTGACTCCATCCTCTGTCCAATTGTACCATACACCTTGACTATATGGCCATCACCCTTTAATCTCCATTTTCGTATTATGTTGCCAATGCACATACATGTGGACTCCTGTCTTTTCTCTAAGCTAACCTATATACTTAGAATACTCAACATTGAGTTAAATTTTGTAGTGTATATCAGAATACAATGCAATTTTTTAGCTAGCAAACTCTCCAGGCAGAGGTAGGCAACATTTCCTTAACTTCATTACCTGAAATACCTAATAAAAACGACATAGATGAATTTGACCATGCATTCTCATCTGCATGAATTTACAATAATTGGGGACACAGTTCTCTGTATTGTTTTCTGCTGCAAATTACGAACAGACATTTTCGGGTTTCTTGTCTGGATAACAATCAGCTTTTAACATACACGTTATGTTTTGTACGTATAAACGTCATGCATGTGTATGCTTTAAAAGCTGATTGTTATCCGCACAAGAAATCCAAAAACGTCTGTATAGCAATAAGCGAATATAATTATAGTCATCTTATAGTCACGTGACATCAACCCAATCGAACCATGGTCGAGTGGTCGAACCATGGTCGTGCGGTCGATCACACCAGGTCCTCATAGGAAAGTAGTTAGGAGCATATTATGACCGGCTTTCGAACATTTTTTCAGTAAGGATTCGATTACACTGTAAAGTCCCTTTTAAGAGCAATGGCAGCTGCGAAGAAGGCAAAGTTACAATCGGACAGTTTCAGGGAGCGTTTCATTGACGCTTTCCCAATCCTGACTAGTTTCATACGAGAGAATTTATCCAGTGCACATGTGGGAGACGCTGTTAAACACTTTCTCGAGGTATGTTCCATAACAGGGCTTAGGTATGATTGGGTGATTGGTATTTCAGTAAGCTTACGTACTTGAGCAAAGCCATGATAATCCCTCACTTTTTGCTATGCGGCACTAGTAGCTAGTCTAGCTAGCTAGACTACACTAGTAGCATGTTCAGAGTTCCTCCTACAATTCATGGGAGGAAGCACTCATGATTTTCCAATCAAAGAGTAGTCATGAAATACAAAAATCCAGCTAAGAGTTTCTATTTGGTAGTCTGCTGTAAGTTTCTCACTAACTGCTTAGCTATGTTTTCTTTCAGCCGGATGCAGCCTCGGATACAGGGTTATAGGGTACTCCTCTAGCACTACAGAGCCTGATTTGCTGATCATCGCATGGCAGTACCCACAAGTCTGTTGTCTTCTGAAATGGTCTAAAATTTTCCCAGGCACAGCTTTCTGGGCTACAAAAAGCAATATTCTACAGCATCCCACCCCCACCGATCCCTCCAATGCAAATACCAATTAATATTGCTTGGAAACACATACAGTATATACGTACTTGACCTGCACCCCCACCGAGGTGTCCGCAACAAGGCAATATGACGTACGAGATTTCACAGGATTTCAAAGATTTCACTAAGATTTCAAAGATTTCGAAATAAGATTTCACAAGAGTTTGCCTAGTGAGATTTCAAGATTTCAAGATTTCGCCTAAGATTTCCAGATTTCAGATAAGATTTCTGGATTTCAGGTAAGATTTCAAGATTTCGTTAGTGATTTTAAGATTTCGGCAAAGATTTCTGATAGGATTTCAAACGCATACGAGGATTTCAGATTTCAAGATTTCATAAAATTTCATAAGATTTCGGGATTTCAATCAAAGTGTACGAGATTTCACTGTGTTGCGAACCCCTCGACCCCCACATACTTTAATGATTGTCCTAAACAAAGTGAACTGTGTTTTGCATGTACTCTCCACCTGTAAAGGAATCTGTATACGTATATGTGCTATGCAGTAATACGTACACATGTTTTGGCCATTTTTGTTGTCTAGTGTTTGGAATACACTGTACCAGGAGGGAAACTCAACAGGGGGCTTATGGTTGTTGGATCTCTTACTCATCTTGCTCCTTTAAGCCCTGAAATGGAAAAGGAGGCATTTATTTTTGGTTGGTGTGTAGAATTGGTACGTATGTCAGGTTGATAATTGTAAAAAATGGTTTTCTTTTCTGTAAGTGCTACTATTACATATAATTATTTGCATATTTTTTATTAATTTTACTGCAAGTATGTACTGTTTGTGACACATGTACAAGTTTGCGAAATCTAGGTTAGTCAAGCTAGTCATGCATGTTTCCAAATAAAATGTTGTTCTCGAAAACTACTTCTACCTAAGTGTGTATTGTATAAATATCCGTAGCATGTTTTCTGTAGCTACAGGCATGTTTCCTAGTGGCGGATGACATCATGGATAAATCAACGACTAGAAGAGGCAAAGCTTGTTGGTACTTGAAGGTACTTGCTTATGTACATACATACATATACATCTCTTTTCCATGAGGTATATGTATTATGTGCTATCTACTGTCCTTGCTTCTGTCAATTGTCAGTCTTATTTTTATTTATTTTTTCCATGAGTACCATTGCAGTAAATAGGCCTAGCCCTATAGTGTTTAATTGTACTTAAAATAGTGTGTAGTGGATTGACCCAATGCTGTGCAGTGTTCTCCCCAGAAAAAATCAAGGGATATGGGGTTTCACGTGCTACCACACATGCACGTGTTGTGGTTATTGTGTCCCCAATATTCCATGCCACATTTAATTGCTGAGGTTGAGAAAGAGTTCTTGTGTGCATTCTGCCCATGAGCTCACATGGTGACAGTTGCACACTGCCAACCATCACTTGTTTGGATTCACTAATTATCACTTGTGCTCTCTATAGGATTGCTACTACAGTATTACAATAGTAATATGTATAATTACGAGCGTAAGCGAGTTTTCTATTTTCGACGCCTTAGCAGAGTGGGTTTGAGCTACCCACGCATTTGATTAATTTTCGGGTGACATTTGTTCGATTTTGTCCCATTTTAGGTCACTTTGGACGCGAATTACTCGGAAGGTACTCGTCGAAATTCGCAGTAGCTAAAACTGGCAAAGAAGGACGTTTGCGCTCTTCGAGGCTAGGCAAGAGATTCGTTCGTTAGTCTTACTAAAACTTCGCTATTCAGAGAAATAAAAAACTCACTTTCTGCCTCCTGATGCCGAATAGCACTATTGTAGAACAGCGATCAACGCATTAAAGCGCAGAACTAGGCCATATCTCGGGATGACTTTTTTGTTTGTTGAAATTTGCCTTTGCTTTTGGCAGGGTTCTGACTGTTTTGTTTGGGGGCTGCAAATTGGTCAGCCATCTCGGTCAACATGTTCTGCCACGTGACGGTCATGTGTACGTGACGTCGACGATGACCACGCACTGTCTCGCAAGTACTGCGCTTTGCGTACATCTAGTTTATATCCTGTACTTCTGTGACCTTGCTAAGTGAACACACAGGATATTGGAAGGCTTCTTTTAGTTTTGAAGGCGTATTGGCCGATATGCCTTCAGCAAGGAAAGCATATTGGGCCGATATGCCTTCATGTATGTAGGGAGAACCCTGCTGTGGAGATTACAGATTGTGCAATGTACAGAGCACATACGTACTTACATTCTAGAATCCATTTCTATCAATTGAAAACCGCCAATATTTTGCATTGGCTGGCTTCAATGAGTGTTAGAACATTGTAATACACCAGCCTACTAATGTGATTCACACCTCTTTTTCCATTCAAAATAATGGTTCCAAATATGTATATTGGCTGAAAGGGTTCCCGAAATAATGATAAAGGTAATGATAATGGTATAAATATGTACAAACAGTAAAGTGCATGCATATGTGTATATACAGTATGAGGTTGCTAAAACATTATTCTTTTCATAGGAAGGTGTTGGTCTGATTGCTATTAATGACTCTTTGTGGCTGGAGAGCTACATATATGAAATTCTAAGGCACTTCATAAAGGGTAAACCTTACTACCTGCACGTTGTGGAACTGTTTCAAGAGGTACGTACATACACGGATCTGTCATATAGTACATGCCACCATTTTTACATGTACAGTAAATGTGCATTTGTTCTCCCTTCATATTATGGAGAATGATATAACATTATTATGCATGTTTGGTTTACACTAATCCATTAATGTTAGGTTTCATATTTGACAAAAGTGGGTCAGTGCTTGGATACAATTGCAGCTCCTGAAGATGATGTTGACTTGGATCGGTTCACTCCAGAAAAGTCAGTGGATGTGATATGTTATACATTGATTCGGCATTTGAATTTACATATGTTGCTTCCACCTTTCCAGACATGCTGCTATTGTCAAGTACAAAACAGCTTTTTATTCTTTCTATCTTCCAGTTGGGATTGCCATGTACATGGTACGTACGTATGTAGTCGCTTTCATAATTATGTGTGACACATTATGCACTATTGGCCATTAGTTATTGTTATCTAGTTTTCTGTTGTTTTGGTAGCTACTGCATATTCCCTAATTTTTGGCACGTGCTTAAATGTGGTACACACTCCAATTTTTGATGAAAAATGGCTTCTCAAATTTTTGCTCTTTGTCTCTAATTTTTCCATTGACTACAATGTCTGAGCACGTTGTGTCCCTTGTATGTACGTATGACGTACTTGTCTTTGTTTGTTTGTTATCTTATTATACCTGTCGAGGCCAGGGAAGTGCCAATCACTTGAGCAGTCGTGTTGGTTGCTCAAAAATTATGATGTAATGTTCATCAAATTTGCATTAGCAGTAGTAAAAAGGATCAGCTACAGCCTCCCACAAGTCAATGTATGGATGATACCCCTAAACAGTTCTCGTCATCATAATTCTTCCATTCGGCCACCTGCTTTTTCAGTACAACTCAATTTGTTGTCATATTTCTGTACTGTTCATCACCTTTCCGGCTTTAGACATTTTACATATGCCAACCTGGGCATGGAAACTTTGTTACATTAGTGTGTCTATGAAACATTGCCCTTATGACTAACATTCCATGATGTTGTTATGTGTAGTATTGGAAACCAGGACATGATCAAATACGTAAATGGGGATAATCATTCACTACAACTACTGTATGTACGTACAAGATAACTCCTTATGATGTGGACCTGTGCTTGCAGTTTGCATCGTGTACTAGGATGTATTATGCAGGATGTCAATCTTGTCCTTTTATAGACAACACAGCAAGACAAAGCAGATGGTAGCTTTGTCTTTTTGAGCATATTCCTGTCTGCTTGCATGTCCCAAATGCCCCGGGTTGTAGGGTAGCTTGACAGTCTCCTATGTATATCTTGTTATCTAGTCACCGTAGCACATATCTATTCAATTGCTGTGCCTTCAGAGTGCTGTGTGTTTGCTCATGTTAGTGGCATTTCTCCCAATTGCAGACATTTTGGTGGTCAGATTATCTGTAGTGTTGATGGATTTAAACACCTGAGAATATACTTCAACCAAACATCTGAATACAGTTCTGTAGTTATTTATGTTTCTTTCTTAGATGCCATAGAAACAGGACTTATATAATTGCATCCTTTGACATACTGTGTTGTATCCTGTTGTGGGGGGGGGGGGAATTATGGGTGGATCAAAGGAAAATATGTACTGACATTTGTGATGTAGCACAGGTTGCTGATATATGCACACTTCCTAATTAATGTCAATTGATGTTAATTACTAGGGTAAGTGGCTAAACTGATCAACTCTAGATGGGCGTCTTTAAAACACGGAATACGGATTAGCGGAATAACGGAATAGCAGAATACGGAATAACCGAATAGCATGACGTAACGATAAAATGGCTGTCCATCCAAACGGCAATGAAATTGTCGGTGTAAAGACTCGTACATGAACGAAAATCCTTAGGTTGACGCTTATTAGACTTAACAAGATATAGTGAAAATCTTATACTAAGAAAATATCGACTTTTGAACGTGGTAGAATTTTTTCAATTTACTGGTGCTTCGTTCATCCTCAGCTACTTTGTCTGACCCAATGATAATGCTAGGACATTTCTTCATCCACCATTTACTCCTTATTTGTAATACTGTACACACACACACACACACACACACACACACACACACACACACACACACACACACATACACACACACACACACACACACACACACACACACACACACACACACTCACACACACACACACATACACGCGCGTGCACCATACACACATGCACACGCGCGCACACACACACACACACACACACGCACACAGACATGCGCGCACCATACACACATGCACGCACACACACACACACACACACACACACACACACACACACACACACACACACACACACACACTCATGTGCTCACACACACCACACACACACACACACACACACACACACACACACACGTGCTCACACACACACATACACACACGCACCACACACACACACACACACACACACACACACACACACACACACACACACACACACACACATGCATGCATGCATGAACGAAAACTCTCCTTCCCTTACTCTCTCCCTCCCCCTCCCCTCCTCTTTCTCTGCCTCTCCCTCCCTCCCTCCCAAATGTAATATTGTCAACCCAATGATATGTAATTTCTTGCTGATAATTGCAATGGTTACCTCTCGCTAGGACATTTCTTCATCCACCATTTGCCCTATATTTCTAACACTGCATGGCAAACTATAATGTGAAAGGAGGCAGGGTGGATGTAAAAGTGCAGAATGCAATGGTGCTGGCAATGAACTGCATGCTGACTATTGTGGGGAGAATGATGGCTACCATGATACGGAATTATACACTGATAGTGTTGGAACAGACAATGGTGTTGAAGTGGCGTTTGCACTAACAATGGCATGGGAATGGAGGATGGCGCTGGAGTGTGGAGGTACTGTAACTATCTGCTTTCCACTTGTAAACAGACAATGACATACAATTGACAGAATTAGGCACGTACGTATGAACGAATTATCAGTAATTCCATATGCCACGTTTAAAACTCGATATTTTCATAGTATAAGATTTTCACTTTATCTTGTTAAATCTAATAAGCGTTAACCTAAGGATTTCGGCTCATGTACGAGTCTTTACACCGACAATTTCGTTGCCGTATGGATGGACGGCCATTTTATCGTTACGGCATGTTATTCCGTTATTCCGTATTCCACTTTTCTGTTATTCCGCTATTCCGTATTCCATGTTTTAAAGACGCCTACTCTAGATGAGACTGTACACACCAATACCAACAGTAAACTGTGAATAGTTGACATGATACAAATTGGTTATATCCTGTCCAAGTGTGCTGCAGCAGAAAATACAGTGCTGATGACCAGTGCTTTGCACTCGGTCAATCATCACTGTATTTCTGCTGCAGCACACCTGAACAGGATATAACTATTACTTAGGTCATTGTGACTAGCAAGGAATTATATAGTCTAGAGATAGAATGACCATGGTTTCATAACCATTTATTTCATTATGCCCCAAGAAAATGGTGCATAGTACTGCATACATACTTATGTATCCTGGTTGGGGACATTTTCAATTAAGATCAGAGGCACCGACATGAGTACATTTCCCATGTACTAAGTAGCTCAGAATTGGTTCAATTGATACATCTGTTGACAATATCTAATTGTTCCTGATACTGATAAAACTTGATTGCTACTGGTGCACCTGACAAAACTCTATTCACACACATCTAAGCTGCTTGCTTTCCTGCATAACTGCACCAGTCCTACTTCACTAACTACAAACCTATGTATTTTGTACAAAGCTGGAATTCTTACAGTAACTATTTTCATTTGATGCATTATTCACATGTAATGCAAGTGTTCAACATCATCCACAAGTGTAATGCGAAAGTCCAACAAGACATAAAACACAGACAGTTCACGTTCTTCTATGGCAACCAGTTTGACTCCATTACTATGCTGATGCCAGACATCAAATTTTCTTAAAACCATTTGTTTTGAAGAGTTTTTTAAACAAGGGAAGTCGTCCGTCTGGCTGGTAGTGTTTGCTTGCTTCCTTCGTTCACCAAGCAGTTGGCCGATAGGCCTTGCTTCCTCCATTCATTGAGCTGTCTATATTGTTTGTTGCTTGCTTCTTTTGCCTGTCGGATGGCTGCTCGCTTCCCTTTGAGCACTTGGTTGATAGCTCAATGCACTCAATTTCTACATTTGTCAAGTATTGATAGCTTGGTTCCTTTTGTTCATCGAACAGTCCGTTGATCTGTCTCCGCTCAGATCACCACGGCCCACAGAGAAACAAATCGATCGATCTATCAAGTTCTTCCAGAAAGGTTTCTTCAGAGATCTGCTAGTCAAAATCACTGGACGACACTGGACAGTCAGTTGGCCGTCCATCTGATCACACAACATTCCTCGATTCACTGCAAAAGGCTAGCAGCTCTCCTGCCTAAGTGGAATGGCTCTGCAATCATGGTGGCACGAATCCTTTGTTGTTACATAATTCTGATATGTTACGTTGTTATGGCATGAAAAGTTTCTTACCAGGATACATAATAGATAATCCCTCCTTGGGTTGGTACTTGGTAAGTGAACTTACATACTTCTAAATACTAATATACCTTGGGTGCAGACATGTAAACTGTGTGTCCATGTGTGTGTTTGTGTGTGTGTCTGTGTGTGCTTACATGTGTGCATGTATGAGTGTGTGCGTGTTCTTGCATGCATGAGTACATACGTGTGTACATGTGTGTTTGCTTGCATGCATGTGAGTATGCCTGAGATTGTATGCATGAATATATTACTATTTAGTACTATTTTGTTATTTACTTTTCTGTTGTACAGGCTGGTTACAATGATCCTGGGTTACATGAAGCTGCCAAAAGTGTATTACTGGAAATGGGTGAATATTTCCAGATACAAGTGAGATTATTGGGGCGAGCCTAAGCGAGCCCCACATAAACGATTCCGCGTTGCTCCAATGGTATGTATTATTATTATTATTATTATGGTACGTCGGTCATCGTTAATAACAGGGTTTTACTCGTTGCAGATCGTTGAGCTATCGCAACAGGGTTCTACTCATTTGGCAATTGTTAACAAGTAGGCTGCTAAATGGAAACTATTTTACAGCAAGCCTTACTGTTCAGCTGGAAACTATTTTACAGCAAGCCTTACTGTTTAGCCGAACCGGTTTCGCATACATTTGTGAAGGACGTATGCTGCGGTGAACGGCGTATGCCGAATGTCGTGTGTAACAATAATCGCGAGCATACAGATCATGTTGCTGTTATCTCTGGTCGTCTCTGGGAGACTCTGTATTACTGTTTGCGATCATGTTGCTGTTATCTCTGGTAGACTCTGTATTACTGTTTGCGATCATGTTGGTGTTATCTCTGATAGACTGTGTGTTACTGTTTGCAATCATGTTGGTGTTATCTCTGGTAGACTCTGTGTTACTGTTTGCGATCATGTTGGTGTTATCTTTGGTAGACTCTGTATTACTTTTCGTGATGATGCTAGTGCCCTCTTTGCTCAGTGGTACTGTCTTTCCATAAAATATTAAATTTGCTGTTATAATTATTATGGTACGTTGAGAAGCCTCGCTGCAATACCAGTTTTCTCATACATCTGTGAACTATGTATCTATCATTATTATTATCTAAACAGAGCATATCATGATACATAGGCAATACGTGTGCATTGCTTTCTCACTGCTGCTACTGCTACTACATGTCTGTGCAGATCACAATACATAGGCAATACGTGTGCACTGCTTTTTCACTGCTGCTACTGCTACTGCATGTCTGTGCAGACCACTGTACACTGTTCGAGCTTAGGCGAGCCCCTCCAGACTCTGTCTGAACTAGTATTTTTATATTGTACGAGACTTTATACCTTATAGGACACTCCTTGTTTGTAGGATGACTACCTTGATTGCTATGGGGATCCTGAAATCACAGGAAAGATAGGCACTGACATTGAAGACAATAAGTGCAGTTGGCTTATTGTTCAAGCTATTGCTAAAGCAACACCAGAACAAAAGGCTATACTGGAGGTAATAATACATATGCTTTGAAATTTATTGTTCAGATCATGTACATGATACTTATGACAGCCCTAGGTTAATGGTATAATGGTTGACACAAAAGTTAGCCATTGATGATTGTTGTAAAGTTATATGAACACCTATCAGACGTTACAGGGGTGATGAGACATACAGTGACACCTGTATACTATCCTGTATACCATGTACAGTATACTATACGAATATCATGTATCAATAGCAGCTATTTGTTTATCACTTGTAGGCCAACTATGGTCGACGTGATGCAAAGTATGTGGCTTGTGTGAAGAACTTGTATGCGCAGCTTCACATCAAAGAAATCTTTGAACAATACGAAGAAGAATGTTATGAAAAACTCATGAGTATGATAGATTCCCTAGTATCCTTGCCAAAATCTCTGTTTATAGAGTTTTGTGAGAGAATTTTCAAAAGAAAGAAATGAGTACAGTATTCATAGGATTAATCTTGTACACAGACATTTATCACTATTGTTATGTTCACTAATTTATAGTATTTATCATTGGCATTGTCCAACATTAATAATTTATTACAATATGCCGTACACTTACATGCAGCTTCAATTGTAGAGTATAATATGAGGTGCATGGTTGAAGAATGGAACCAAATAAGACAAGCTCGAGGAATTAAAAGAATATGGTTTGCATGATTCGATTATTAGTAATGTTCTGGGAAGTGCAAACTATATGTTTATAAATTATACTATAAGTATTATATATAATATACAGTATTGTGAAACCTCTATTAAAGGACACCTCTGATATCAAATTAAAATGCAAATTAAAACCTTATTAAACAGGACACCTCTGATCTGTCCAGTTAGTTTGAAGTCCCTACACATTGCATGTATATGATATGATATTCGAATCCTCCGAAAAAATTGGGACACCATATAATACAGGACAGCTTATACTGTGGTCCCAGGGGTGTCACTGTATTTACTTTTGCACTCAACTGTATATCTACTATGATAGTTTACAAAGTGTATGCAAATTTTGCGTCAAATTTATATATTCAAAGAATTAACACATGCATATACACAGGGTATTTATAACCATCCAGGAATAAAATGCAAAAATGCAAACAAGCAACAGACGGTTATAAACACCCTGTGTAGAGCTTGTAAATTGCACCCATGTGCCTGAAAACACCCATGCATATATACATATGTACATGCACATGTATAAAGCCGATATATTATAATTATTATTATTATTATATTAGAACACTAGATACAGATAATTATTATTATTACTTATAATGTGCCACATGCAAAACAGCATGCACTTGGGGGACAAAGCTTAAGCCCAATAGTGAGGCACAAAATAAATACTCTGAGGAAATCAGCTACCAAATCTGTTCTTATAAACATTTATAATAAGATAATCTTCATATTGTGGATATCTCACAGGCCAAGTTGAGTAGAATACCCAGTTTGTACTCAGAGATCTGAAGTTGCTAACATGCATGATACTCAAAAATTTATGGAATGATTCAAAAACAGATTGTTTTCACCAGCTGGCTTAATGTATTGCATCTGATTAGCCAATGCATGTAGCTGCATCTTCTATTTCATTGGTATACTCCTTTCTCTTGGTATGACAGCCTCAGGTACAGATATTTAGTCAGGAAGTACATCGAATTGGAAATGATGCATGAGCAGAGTGCAGCTGTCATCTTGTCCGCGACGTGCTCAGATTATTCAACTCTATCCTGTATTCACAGTTTGTGGCATGCTAGGTTCTGTATACAAGCATTGACAGTTACTTTATTATTTATTCATCAATTAATTCTCTTGCTTTTTTCTTGTCTGCACCAGTTATTTCTTTTGCCCTATATGTCTTGCATGTCTATAATATGCTTTGTGCTACAGTATACTTTGTGCGGACAAGATAACAGCTGCTTTCTGCTCATCATTTATGATTCGATGTACTTCCTGGCTAAATAACTGTACCAAAAGCTGTTGTAGCTCCTCCCATACTGCACACCTCAGCATGCAATCAATAACTCACATCCTGCATTCCCACACTGTCCTGTGTGCCCTATTTGGCATGATGTACTTTAATCGTTGAAGTGGAATTGAGATAATACAGTAAAATCTCGCTAATTAGAACCATGATAATTAGAATTTATCTGCCTTAATTCAATGATGAATGTACGGTTCCTAATGTATGGAGTACATATGTGGCTGGCTAATTAGAACATACGGATAACTAGTCTAAGAACTTATGTACCGGAAAATTAAGATTCTAATTAAAGAGATTTTACTGTATTAATTATATCAATGCAAAGTACTGGGATATGTAATATTTATAATTATATTATATATAGGATATATGGGATAGGAATCTTATTTAGTCTGGGGAGCCAATAGCCTGAGGCTACTATAAAGGCACCAAGAAGGTAAAAGCAAACATACAAGAAAAGATATACAAAGCAAGGGATATAAATTAAAGAAAATGAAATAAAAGTGATCAATGTCTCATTCAAAAACATGCAAGCAAACAATGATTATTAAATATAATGCTGATCAAATACAGTAACAAAATTTTTTTAAGTTATCAAGAATTGACATGGAATATACAAATTTCATGCAAATAATACAAATTTCATGCAAATAATACAAATTTGGGGAGAAATCAGCAGTTATGTTGATAAAAGTCCTTAATTAGCTAGCCTATTGAAGGATTGAGGATGTACACCAAGGTATTTGAAGACCCAAACTTGCTCTATTTTCATACCTCTCTATGGGCTCATGAGTGTAGAAGCATGCACTTGGTTTTCAAAGTGTTCAGTTTGAGTCCGTTCTTTAAATTGCAATCCACAAAGTTACTAAGGACAGACAGAGTTGGAGAGAAGAGTGGAGAGTGGAAAGGTTGCTACTGATAATATAGATAGCAGTATCATCAGCGAAGAGAATAACAGAATCTGAAGGTAAGACAGAGGGAAGATCATTGATGAAAGCAGAAAAAAGGGAAGGGCCAAGCACAGAACCTTGAGGTACACCCGAAGTTGGAAATCCAGGCATAGAGAAGGAATCAACAACATGAGTAACCTGAGAGTGATTTGATAAGTAAGACTGAAACCAAGAAGTAGTAGAGGAGGATAGGCCAAGTTGGGAGAGTTTGGTCAGAAGAAGATTATATGGTCTACTGTGTCGAAGGCTTTGGAAATATCAGATTCTAGAAAGACAACACTAACATATTGTTTTCTGTCAAGGGCTTTGTACCAGTCATCTAGCAGTGCAGGAGAAGTGTCTGTGTAGAGTGGTTAGGACGGAAGCCAGATTGGTAGGGAACGAGAAGATCATTTTGATGAAGATACGAAGAAAGTTGTTCTTGAACACATTTCTCTAGGATTTTACTGCATACCGGAAGTAAGGATATGGGTCGGTAGTTGGAAGGAGAAACGTGATCGCCACCTTTGTGAATTGGCTTAATCCAAGTGCACTTCCAGGGTTGGGGAAAAACAGCTAGAGGAGGAG
>CAUJGJ010000129.1:998200-1028200 GCA_963170055.1 Halisarca cf. caerulea
GCTGAAGTTTCTCAGAGCCTCTCATCCACCATGCTGTCATGAAGGCATTAACATCAGTTGATGCTTTGCTCACACGGTTATCGTAAGACAGTACATAGTCATGTACAGAAGGATAGCGACACAGAATCCGGTAATGTTTACCACTCAAAGGTATGTGATATGCAAGTATGGGCGAGAAGTATTGCAGAAGGGTTTTACCGGATGAAGTGCCAAGTTTGGAGTAAGTCACTGGGAATAATTTCAATGCATCCCTCCATCCCTCCTCACCACTGCACCTTGTCTTCAGTAAATTTAGTAGGTGATCCCTAGATTTAGCTCTATAGTTCTTCACTACAATCCGAACATCTTCATCACTGAGCAGTTCTACGATAGATAACACAGCCTTTTCAGTATTATCATAGAAAGCCAAACAAGATAAATGAGTAGAAATGAGTGCAATATCTTTGAGAACTGCAAAACACAATGCTTCAAGAAATTCTGCCAGCAGTCCATGCTCAATATGTATACTCAAGGATAGATTACTACAGACACCATGGCACTTATAAAATCTCTCTGCTTTCAAAGACCTTGCAATGATAGGGTCACAGAATTCTAACCACAACTTGATAGCACTATATACGTCTTTTTGAATTCGATCAATAGCTACAGATTTGTTGAAAACTGCCATGCTAACTTTAAGTGTCTTCTGAGGAAAACTGACCCACAGATCTTGTCCAGGGATAATACTGAATGACTCCAGTGAGCTTCGCAAACCATACCAATCCTCCAATTCAGATGCGAGCTCAGCCAAATCTTTAGATGCTAAGATGGCTGGTTCTTTTAATTTCATCAATAAAGGGATCTTTAAGGCAAGCTCTTCAATTTCCACGAGTAATTTGCCAACCAAATCTGTTGCAAGGTGGGAGTCTGGAGAGGTCAAGTTGCATAGCAAACATAATTGATCCATTCGTGCAAAACTGTTATGAATACTTCTGTTAAAATCTTTCAATTTTGTCCCATCAAGGTGGCATACACCCTCCAATAATCTTTTCTCTAAGACACGTAAAGGACATTTATGCCGGAGATGCCACTTCTCAATTACTCTGGTCATGTCACCCAAGAGACCCAACAATTTTTCACGGAGGTCATCAAGTCTCTCAGCACGTTCCTCATCAGTTAGCTTAAAATAATTTCCATCTTTGATATTTCTTACAGCAGTCTTCACTACTTCCAATGACCTTGCCCTCATCAAAAGGAAGTTTAGCGCTTCCGCACCATCATTTTTAGCCTCAGCCAATTTCAGTCCTTCTTCAAAACGGTTCTTTGAGGCCAGGATGTCATATGCTTCTTTAGTGCGGTCAGCCTCCACCAACAACGTCACTGCTCTTTCATACTCACCTGCTATCTTCAAAATGCGTATCTTATCACTGATGTCTGGCAACAACTGAACACACTCAAACATCTGGTCGTATTCAGCACGGCGTATGTGGTGCTTGGCAGTCTGGTTTGCCAATTCTTCCACGGATAAGTTTGGATTTTCAATAACTATATTCTGTCTCTGGTACCTCAGTGCAGTCTTCAGAGCTAGAGGGTAACTTCCAGCAGTACTCAAGTATTGAATAGATTCACTAAACTGTCCCTGTTGTTCCTTCATTGCACTAGCTTTCAAATAGCATTTAGCTTGATGATAGCTCTTGAAAGCCTTAGACCACTACAAAAGAGAAAGCATATAATATTGTATCTTAATACCATAAGTGCTCAAAATGCACAACATTAAAGATTTTTGTGGATTACAAGCCCATGTGGGGAAAATAACTCAGGCTTCCGTGCAATGACCAGAATGGACCATAAGAGAGCAGTGTTTGTCACAAAGTAGTGCAATGCCTTTACCCTATTCTCTAATGGATTTTGTCTGCACAGAGAAAGTCTATATTAATAAATGACTAATAAAAAGTAGGATTATAGGGGAATTTGTGAAAAAAATGCGACATTGTGAATTACACATGTGACCCACAAAAGTTTTATCCTTCCAATATTAAAGCGCAGATATCAATAAAGGTGTCAAAAGAAATACATTGCATGCATGTTTTGCACTGTAAGGAAGGGAGCATCACTTGAAGGGACTGGATATGAGACTATAAAGTCGTCAAACAATACATGTACATAGGTGATTGCTATTTCTTTCAAAATCAAGTGCATACTCAGCCAAACAGACCAACTGAGGTTGCACATATGAGGGAAGGAAAGGAACATCACTTGAAGGGACTGGATATGAGACTATAAAGTCATCGAACAATACATGTACATAGGTGATTGCTATTTCTTTGTAAATCAAGTGCGTACTCAGCCAAACAGACCAACTGAGGTTGCACATGTGAATACTCAGCATATCCATAAAATTGAGAGTGGCTGTGTCAATTATATACAGTACTTGACACATTTCACACAACAGTGGAGTGACTCTAAGATATTTTAATACAACTACATAAAAATCCTAGTCACTTCCCAGCGTGCATAATTACATGAATTATAATACAACGACATAAGATGTTTTATGCACAGTAGGTACGCACATACATGTAATGGTACACACAGTACATACACATACATAAAGTCAAGATTAAAATAATAATAACATATTAACTGGATAACTTGTCCATGCCCACAAAACATTACAATTATATTTAATTATGTAATTGCAAACCTCTTTGATTCCTTCAAATATTTGTGCAGCTAACTCCCACTGTTGGCCGGTATAAAGACACGTTGCTGCATTCTTCAAGTATTTGTGTAGTATAGTGTCAGGAGAAGAAGCACACTTCAAGAACAAACAGGCAGCATCAATGCAGTGCTGACGACGAATCTTTGGCTGACCAGAAATCTTTCGAGCTTTAGAAATTAGACCAAGAGCTTCAGCTTCCATTGCAAGCACTTTATTTCCGCACTTCAAGAAGCATTTGTTAGCAGGATCCCACAGTTTCTTCTTCATGAAATAATTCCCTCTCTTCATCCACTCTTCAGCAGATGACTCTTTAACAAATACAGTAGTGACTTCTTCTTCACTAATATCATTTAGAGATATTGCTGACACAAGACCAAGCTTGAGCAGGACATAGACTAGTGGAGTAAATTTAGCAGGGGTGGCATCATATATCCAAAGGTTACATTTTGCTCTGGTAATAGCAGTGTATAGATACTTGAGCTCAGCACTAAAAGAACGATGTACTTTCTCATCAAACTCCAGAGGTCTCAGGACTGACTTATCCAGAAATGGAAACTCCGTGCCTGAAATATTGACACCATTCTCCACTAGATGTTCCAATGCCAGTCTCCATTCATGATCAGCCTATGAACAGGTAATTGTACAGGGCACTGAGGAGTAAAGCTTCAACTACAAAATCTCAGGATACATGATGGACAAAATATGCGATAAAATGCAATAAAAGGCAATATACAGTAATCAGTAAATATACGTAACAGCTGATAGCTGAATGAAGTAGCTTGTGAAAAAAGTATTGAGATTTGCTCAAAATTCAATGTACTATTTTCACAAGCTAAGGCAATTCAAATTTTGCAATTCAGTCCCTTCACTAGTCTAGCCAGCTAGCCCGTCTCTGCAAGTGCCCTATGGGTGAGAGGGGCAGAGACGGTCTAGCTCACATAGAGATTAGTTCACACCTCAAAACTGGGGCTAGCTCAATGTCAATTGCTAGTTGGGTATAGAAGTGCAGGAGTGGATTTTCAGTCAATCTTACAGCGTGCTTCAGTTACTATTAAAAAGAGTGGAATTGTTCTGTCGGAGAACCAGTCTACTGCTGCTGTCACAGTGGATTCAAGAGGAATGGCCAGAACATCCAAAGTGGGCTTAATTAGGCTGAAAAGAGTGTCCCTAGGATAGTTCAGGAATACTGTGGGTTTTTCAGTATCTATACTTAGAGGGTGTTACCAAACAGTTCTTTGCAAACACGGCAGAAACATCTGCACAATTCCAGTGGCTTTTCCATAGATAAAGACCAACATGAATTCATTTGTAGCATACAACTTGTACATAGGCTAAAAATCCATTCTTGCACATCAACTGGACGAGCAATTGATGCTTCGCAAGCAACAATCTAGCTAGCATTGTTGTTGGAGTATCTATGGCCAGAGATCACAACAGGCGCCTTGGTCTTGCATAGTCCGAATTTAAAAAAAATCGGACTAAGCTAGCCCCACTTTGAGGTGTGTGAACTAATCACTATGTGAGCTAGACTGTCTCCGCCCCTTCTCGCCCGTAGGGCACTTGCAGAGACGGGATAGCTGGTTAGACTATCCCTTCACAAACATTGCACTCAGAACAGTACCCTGAACGACCACTTGACTAAACTACTAATTATGATGTAAATGGTTGAACTATTCACAACTACAAACTATGGATAGTTGAAAACTCGAGCCACAATTATAAACCAGTCGGAAGTGTGCATCTAACAACATGCCTTGTTTGGTTACAGTTGGAGGAATCAAATGTGAAGAATTATTGCTACCACCTAGCACTGATACTACATATACAATCTATCCATCCATCTATCTATCTATCTATCTATCTATCTATCTATTTATCTATCTATCTATCTATCTATCTATCTATCTATATAATATATATATATATGTAATATATATATATATATATAATATAATGTATATATGCAACAGAAAGTAGGCGAATAAAAATGGCTGCTGAAAAAAAGAAGACTCTAACAAGAAACGGCTTATCTCTACAACAATGGTATAAGGTTTACGAAGAAGTTTTATCCTTCAGCTTTGTATTTTTCGCCTTCATTGCAATTTTGAAGAAAATTCGCTATATTTTGGTGAAGTTACTGACTGAAACTGCCAAAATGCAGTGAATTTTCTTCAAAATTGCAACAAAGGCAAAAAATACAAAGCTGAAAGATAAAACTTCTTCATAAACCTGATACCATTGTTGCAGAGATAAACCGTTATATTCGCAAGTAATTCGGGACGAGGGGGTCCCAAGTTTTTCTTACCCGAATTAAAGTTATACTAATAATCGGATTTATATTTGTAACACACACACACGCACACACACACACACACACACACACACACACACACACACATACACACACACACACACTGACACATACGTATACACACACTATTAAGCACATGTCAAAAAGAAAATCCAACAGGTAGACACAAGTGAGCACTACTATACCTTTGAATCAGTAAAGAAATTGTATAGAAGAACATCATCAAATTCCAAACCCTTGGCCTCGAATACTGTCAGTACGATAGCTCCAGATAACTCGTTTGGAAGTGATCTTTTGGCATCTTCTGTTTGGACAAGAATGGCTTGATGAGCACCAAACTCAATTGTGGATGCTTCGCGTCGATTGCCCCTCAATATTATTGCTAGGTTGCTTTCTGAAACAGAATGAAGAATGATAGGTTTTGGTCCAGAAAAGAGGCCCCGATCTTCAGGTAGGGTATCAAAGGAGTTGGGAAAAAACAACTGCAACAGCTTTATTACAGTAGAAGCTACTTCCAAAATACCTGAATGGGATCGGAAGTTTTGGGTAAGCTCATGCATATTTGGAATATTAAGAATTCGCTTTGCTCTGTCCTTCAAATAGGTCTCCCTGAAATGATGAAATAGGGATCTGAGATCTTGGAATCGGAATGACACTCCTCGCATGATACTCTGCGCAGTATCTCCAGTCAGAAACAGTCCATTGGGAAACCTGCAGCAGTGTAGTATGAGATACAATTCCGCTTGAGTGAAGTCTTGTACTTCATCAATGTATATTTCATGTAGGACAATATGAACGTCTTCTTGCTGTTTTAGCCTCCAAAATATATGATGTACCCAATCGCACTGATCTACTAAACTATGCTGCGATAGATATTTCTGATACAATTTAAAAAGTTTATAAATTTCATCTCTGTCTCCAGTGAAGTTCGCTGCACGTTTGGCTCCAATACTCTTGTACTCTTGCAGTGATAAACCTCCATCTTCAACCATAAGTGCCTCATACGACCCCTTCAAGAAGGACCTGATCTCCATCCACACAAGCAGTGGCTCATACTTCTTCCTAAGAATTACATGAGTTTTAGTAATTTGCTGCCAGATAAAATCAATGAAATAACTGCTGTCAACAACTCTTTGTCTGTGCGATGTAGTAACATCCTCTCCGATAGGATGTGAAAACACATCATCTTCATCTTCAACACTGTCTTGCTCGGAGTCGTCATAGAGTTCAATATCATCTACATTAGTACTAAATTCACCAGCTGAGTCCACTAGCTCAACAAGAAGCTTCCCATTATCATCCCGAGGGAACAATGATTGCCCACTAGCCAGACTGGCATCCACAAGATTGAGCCACTGGAAGGAAGTAACAAACAAAGGATACGCTAGTGGTGGTACATCCTGAAATCTAACTGGGAAAGATTGTGACTCAAATTTCAAATGTTCATTCATGTGATTAGAGCTGCTGGCAAGGTCATAAAACTTCTTCTGAACTTGGGATACAAGAACTGGATTCTTTGTTATAAAGATTTGTTGAAGGTGGTCAAGAGGAGTTTCGTCTTCCACCACAACATTCATGCTTTCCCTAATGTCAACATTACCACTGTCACTACTCTCAGGTACAGCTGAAACCTGCTCTTGCCACCCTCCATACCATTCCTCATGTTCCACAGTTGATCGCTCAATCAACATAACATTGTCACCATAAGATTTGCCCACAGTAGAGGTGTCCTCAGTGCTTTGAGCTGTAGTACTACTGTTGTCCTCATGTACATTGTCCTCTACTTCACACTTGTAGTTCTCATTGGTCTGCACAGTTGACTTAGTGAACAGAAGTGGGACACGAGGGACATAAGGCTCTACAGCTTTATCCCAATAGCTACTACACTGATTCCACAAACGATACACACAGCAGGTTGTCTTTCCCGTACCACTGCGCCCAAGGAGAAGTATGGGCTCCCCGGCATCCAAGTTTATTATGTCATGCTCCTTTGGCCAGCCTTTGAATGGAAAGTCATAACGTTCGCCAACTCGTGACAAAATATTGTGAACTAGATTTGATGAAAACGCATAGAAGGTGATTACATTGTAGTCCAATTCACCAGGAGTTGCTGCAGGTGCGTACTGGGTTCCACTGTTTTGATGTTCACTGCTGCACACAAACAGCTTTGGCACACATTCTCTCATGATGCTTACTTGGTGAATTGGAGATGATTTGCTTTGTAAATGTTGTAAAAGGAACTTCACATGCGAATCTCTTCCTTTACGAAAAGATTGCTCTATATAATCAATTGATGACTGTATTCCTTTGTGCTTCACAAGATCCCATAAACGAATTATTTCAGAATAAACAACCTGATTAGAATCAGTTGAGCATCGAGGAGAAAAATCTATAGCCTTTTGCCACAAAATACGGCGTCCTTTTGTAAGCTTCATCTCAAAGAGATCAAGATCAGGTTCATTTCCAACTGCTTTATGAAATTTGGCATGCCATTCACCAGATGCAAGCCGCTGAATATTAGTAACAGCTTTCTTCCGCAAAAACTCAGGTAATTTGGCCAAATTCTTCCAAAATCGTTCTGTACAATCTACTTCCCATGTCAAACCATCAAAGTCTTGCTGTGATACAACAGTATATGTCGGGGGCAGTATCTCTACAGGCATTTGATGAGAATTTTCATCTTTGGCAACTACGTCTAAGTCAGCATCATCACTATCTTCATCTGCCGGTTCTGATCCAGAGTCTTCCTCAACATCTTGTTCAATGGTATTATCTTTCAGCTGCTTGCTCAAGACTTCAGGCTCTTTAATGCCAAACTGCCTCAATACATCAAGAGAATTCTTAACTAGTAAAGCAAGGTTCTCTTGACGATTTATGATACTACTTCGAGTTTCTGGAGCATTGCTTAGTGTTTCACTGTCCGCAATTCCTTTATCATGTGTTTGACTAGTAGGATTCTGGGATTCTACAGGTGCTTTTTGGGATTCTACAGCTGCTTTCTTTTTCTTTTTCTTTTTGTTGATCCTAGCATCTCTCTTCAGGTCCTCATACCTTTTTTGATACTCAGTTAGCTTGTCAAAAGTTCTTTCTTTACCACCTTTCCCCCTACATAAGTCCAAAGCTGTCATTTTCTTTTTGTCTTTAGCCTTGGGATCAACACCAGCCTCCAATAGTAGGTCCATGACAGCATCGGTTGGCTTACTTCTATGTTTGGCTACTTCATGCAAAGGAGTCTGACCCAAAGCATTCAAAAGCTGACTGCCTTGGGATATAAAATTTCTGAGGACAACTTTGAGAATATCTGCATGACCTGCAAGAGCAAAAGCAGCATGATAAGGATGTCTGCCTTCAGCCCATAGCTGAATAAGGATACACATGCATGCACACATAATGGAAGGGCTTACCAGTGTGTAGAGCCAAAGATGTTGCCACATGTATTGGAGTAGGCGAATTTGGTTCTTGCTCTATTAATCCACTGATATCAGCACCTTTTTCTACAAGCAAAATGAAAGCAAGACAATGCTTCTGAAGGATGTCTCTTGGGCCCCGTTTCACATCAAAGTCTTTCAATATCTTCTTTAGCTGTACAAGAGCAGAAGGTGCTGTGTCAGACGAACCTAGACTAGCACCCTTGTCAACCATTAGAGACAGTGTCTCTAGACTAATATTCGGACACTTTACTATTGAGCTCAAATACAAAGGAGAAATAGCACTACATAAGGGTACAATGTCATTGAGCAATTCAAAAGTTTCCATCTTCAATACAGTTTGTAGCATCAAGTTAATGGTGGAAACTTTAGCAGTGGTCTTCATATCACTTTTAACCAGAGCTGCTAATATGGGTACAGAAATGTTCTTAGCTTTCCATGACAAGATCCTGCAAGCATCAGATTCAGTAACAGAAACACCTTCTTCGAGAAGTATTTCAACCATTTCTCTAAAATTGTCACTAATACACCTACTCAAAAGCTTCCGGCAATCCACAGACACTAGAACATCTTTAGGTAGAAATCGACAGATCACTTTAGTCATTTCCTGACAATCTGGGTAATAAACAGTCCCACGTTTCCTAGCCTCATGAAGGGCTTCCAAGGCATGCAAAGACACTTCTGCTCCACTGTCAATCAGAGACTGCAGCATTTCCACAGATGGCTTATTTGACAAAGCTTCTGCTATAGACAGATTTAGGGGCTTCTCTGAAACTCCTTTGCTTTTGAGCATGGCCTGGTGTACACAGTGGGGCATTCTATACATCCGCGCAATATCAACAATAGTTTGATTTTTGGCATTCTTAATATGCAGAGGGGGAGACTCACTTTGAACAATGATTTCAATTAAAGATGGCAGAAGATAAGAAGCATTCCATGACAACATAGATTTCATGTTACCATCATCAATTCTGGCTTTCTTTACACTTATTAAATGCTCAACAAGTTCTCTATCTTTTACTGCTATGGCAGCTGTGAGATATTCTTTTGTATTGTTTGAGTGACAATGATCAATCAGTTTCAACAACATGGATCTTTTCCCAGGCATCTCTGATTCTCTGGTGGTATATAATTCTTTAATGCCCAACACAATAGCTGCAGAATCAACGGTTACTCCATGTTTGACTAAGCATTCAATAGCAACCTGATTAAAACCAACATATGGCATAAATTGACTTAAAGAAAAAGGTGTCAATTTTACCAGCCCTTGTCCATAGCCAGGGCCATCTCTCTTAGGCACCAAAATGAAAACAAGACAACTTCGCACCAGCTTTAATGGATGCTCCTGACTTTTGTCAAGAAGATACTTCACAGTATATTGCAATAGTTCATTAACTGTAGACTTCTTCAGATAAGTCAATTTTGGGAGTTGCATGGTATACTCTGTATATATAAAGAGACATCACATACAGTAAGATCACATCTTCATACTGAATCTACAACAAGTACGTACCTATGCCTTCTGATACAGCCAGGACAAACATGGGAGCGAAAAATTCTTTCCGATCACACTTGGCATTGAAAGCCCTTAAATACAACCTGAAAGCATGCTCCTTTAACTGCATTGCTTTGGCAGTTCTCCCTTGCTCGAGTCTAGCCTCTGCATTATACACATTAGCCATGCTAAAAAGTCCCTAGAGTAAAACAAGAATATGTGCATTATACGTATTATAGAGTATGGGAAGGAGGTCAATATCAGAAAACATAGACCCAAGGATGCTTGAAATATTTTTAGCATTGCGCAAAGTGGCGAAGGACTATATTATTGATACAGACTGCCTTCCTATGCTTTATATATACGATATATAGTGTAACAACAGGTACTTTATACCATCAAATAATGATGTAATAAGTTAACTGGTCCATATAATATTGACCACCTGCTTTATAGTAAATTTCCTATGATTGCAAAATAATCATTCTCTGTCTCTTTCTCTCTCCATACATATATATATATATATATATATATATATATATATATTTGTACCATGATGCATGGGTGTATCCTTTGATGTGGCTTGGTGTATAATTCACTAATCCACCTCATTAAGAATTCATGAGGTGCAATATTCTTTTCAGCTAGCACAGTTCATTTTTTGGCCTTTTTTATTGTTCTACTACACTATGAACGGAGTTAGCTGATCCTTTTCTATCGGAATTCGCTATTGCCTTCAATCCAGATGAGTTTTTGGTCCATCCCTGAGCTGATATGCCCACTTGCGACCTGAAAACGTCCACCCAACCATCAGTTAGGAGTTTGCATAAACAGACAGTTGGATGGAGGCATTCGTGTTAGTAAATGGCTGGATGGAGACGGTCAGATCGGCAGAAAGTTGGCTAAAGGCGTTCAGATCAGTAAACAGGTGAATGAAAGCATTTTGACCATCACTAAATGGTGGGATAGAGGCATTCTGGTCAATGAACAGCTGGCTGTAGGCAGTCATATTAGCTGATCTTTGGGTGGAGGTGGTCTGGTTGTAAGCAGCCCTATCAGCTAAGAAATAGACCAGGATTCAAGGCAATCGCAAAGATATTCTGACAGGCAATGATCAGCCATCTCCCCGTTTGCAACGCGGTAGAAATAGGTAGGAAAGAATGGTTACGACATCCTCAGGCTATGCCTTCGGATGTCCAGCATCATGGTACAAGTAGTTATACAATGGGAACGGAAGGTTTGGAGATTCACACCTTCAGGCTCCGCCCTCAGGTGTGTAAATCGCTAAACCTCCCGTTCCCATTGTATACTCTATATACATATATACGTATATTATGCGCACATACGTATACGTATGTACGTTAGTGTTGTGCGATTAAGGAAAAAATCAATATTGCCGATTACTACTAATCAACATTGAAAGTAATCCCGATGTTTTGATTAATCAGCCCAAAAGCTGTAGGTGATCAAACTAAACAGAAAAGCTAAAAGCCTAAAACACGGTATCAAATTAAGATATGTTGAAAAAAGTATTCACCTCAATCAGTACATCATTCAGGGTATCAGGGTATCAGGGAATCTTTTTTAAACTGGGGAACCAATAGCTTGAAGCTACTGCAAAGGCACCCAAAAGAAAAACAACATGTACACAAAAACAACAGTGCAAAAGGTTTAGTATAAATACATTTAATTAAAATGAATATAAATAGAATAAATATAATATAGAATCTGATGTCCAATTAAAAGAAAGTGAAATAGTAATTGCAGTTCAATTCATGCAAATAAAATAGGTGATAAAGTCAATTTATTCATGCATCATACAATTTAAATAGAAGAAAATTTTAAGTAGTTTTAAAAATGTCCCGACAGAGATCCGAAAATAAGTTAAGGTCCTTGGTTGTACGAACTTGTGGAGGCTTGGAATGCCAAAGAGATGCACCTGCGAAGCTAAATGCCTTCTGCCCAAGTGTAGTTCTGACCAAAGGAAGATTAAGTTGGGAAGTGGAAGAAGATCGAGTTTTGTAATGAGAGGAAGCAGGAGAGAAGAGCTGCGATAGATAAGGTGGAGACTGGGAAGACAAGCATCGGAACATGCACTGGGCCATGTGAAGTTTTCTTCTTGAAGCAAGATTGGTTAGTTGAAGTTCTTGAAGAGCAGTAGAGGATGAAGAAAAACAACATCTACGAAGCACTATCTTACAGCCAAAGTTGAGTAATGATTCCAAGCGACGGGACTCTTCTTGTGTACAGCCTGACCACACAATGACACAATAGTCAAAGGAAGGAAGAATGTAGGATTTGAGATAGAGGAGAAGAAGTGATTGTGGAAGAAACCAAGAAAGTCTTCTGAGAAGATTAAGGCTACGGGAGACCTTTGTACAGACCATGTTTACGTGATCACTCCAAGTTAGAGTATCGTTGATAAGAACACCTAGATACTTGAAGACACGGACTTGCTCTACAACCATGCCATCTACATGGAGTGTTAAGTTAGAGTCCATCTTCATACGGCTTGAATGAAGTAACATACATTTCGTTTTAGTTGTGTTTAGCTGAAGACCGTTGTTTGCCATCCACAAGCTAGACAAGTTTAGACACAGTTGTAGGGAGGATTTTAGAGAAGCAAAATTGCTGCTGATGATGTAGATGGCAGTGTCATCAGCAAAGAGAACAATGGAGTCAGAAGGCAAGACACTGGGCAGATCATTGATGAAGGCAGAAAAGAGTAAAGGACCAAGCACAGAACCTTGTGGCACACCAGAAGTGGGAAATCCAAGAGAGGAGAAAGAATCACCGACTCGAGTAACCTGTGAACGATTTGAGAGATAAGATCGAAACCAAGAAGAGGCAAAGGAGAAAGGCCAAGTTGGGAGAGCTTAGTTAAAAGAAGATCATGATATACAGTGTCAAAGGCCTTTGAGATGTCAAGAAATACAACACCCACATACTGCTTAAAGGCCATGTACCATGTATTCAAGCAGTGGAGAAGAAGTGTTTGTGTAGAGTGTGTGGGTCGAAAACCAGATTGGTATGGGAAGAGAAGATCGTTACAGTGGAGATATGATGAAAGTTGCTGTTGAACACATTTCTCTAAAAGCTTACTACAGACAGGAAGCAGGGAGATGGGTCGGTAGTTGGAAGGAGAAGCACGGTCACCATCTTTGTGCAAAGGCTTAACCCAAGCACACTTCCAGGGCTCGGGAAAGATGGAAGAAGTAATGGAAGAGTTGAGAATAGAGCTAAGAGGGAAACAGATGACAGATCGACCAGCAATAAGGGCAGAAGAAGGAATACCATCAAGACCAGGGGAGCATCTAGGTTTAAGTGAAGCAAGAACATTTTCACACCAGGCAGGAGTAGTGGAGACCAGAGAGAGAGTAGGTTTACTAGGAGCCACATCAGGTGGGGAGAGAGAAACACAGGAACCAGTCAATGCGGAAGAGATAGTGACAAAGTGATCATTTAGAGTGTCTGCAATGTGAGATGTGCTCATGTTGAATGAAGACCAGTTATCAGCAGGAGAAGTCGAAACACCAGCAGCCTTTAGGGTGTTCCAGAGAGTGGAAGGATGGGTCCTCTTTCTGAGTAAACGGTGGAAATAGTCTTTCTTGGCTTTACGCTGAATTGATGTGACACGATTTCTTTGTGCTTTAAAAGCTTCCCATGACACTGTCAACTTATTTCTCCGGAACAACTTATACAAGGCATTACGATGATCATTACAAGTTTTCAGCCGAAGAACACAACATGGATGTATTTTCAGTGTCTAGACATGTTCTCTTAGCAGTGATAATGTCACTGGTGTTATTCTCGAGAGGGTTTAAATTAGCTGTTGCTAGCAGGTCCTCAGATTCTTCAGCCATTTATCACACTCTATTTCAGTGCTATCTACGTAACTGTACATGCTCAGTGTCAGTTTTTCTATATTTTATCCATGTCCTGTGCTGTTTTTACAATTTGTTCAAGTAATTGTCGATTTCTCATGGCAATCGATTGTAACGATTACAACTTGTCACAGATCGATTAATCTAATAATCAATTTAATCGCACAAGTAATTGTCGATTTCTCATGGCAATCGATTGTAACGATTACAACTTGTCACAGATCGATTAATCTAATAATCAATTTAATCGCACAACACTAATGTATGTACGTACATACTACGCATATTTGATTAAATAAAGAGCTGTACCCAAACGAAGATTGGGTTCTTGTATTAAGAGGCAGGGGTAAAATAGCCACAGTTAAACAACAATCAGGTGTCAGAAAGTAAACATAAAAGTAATATGAAATAGACATACATACGTACCTCAACAAATTCGGGATCCACACTTATGCATTTAGCTGCATAAGACTTGGCATCAGCCAGATTACCTGCGTCACACTCTATAGATGAAAGAAAACTAAACAGTTGCAATTTCTTCTTCAAGAACAAGGTAGTTTTGGCATCTTCCATAGTTTCAATTCCATCATAGCAGTCAATAGCTTCTACAACACTTGCTCGAGCAGCACTGTACGATTTTGACTCGTACTCCTTGGTACTCTTCTCTTCCAGGTATTGCAGTCTTTTCTTCAAAATTTTAGTCACTTGTTCACGAGAAATATCACGTACATCCCCCTTGAGAGCTGCCTTGATTATGGATGTAGAAAGCACACGTATGTCCCATTCTAAGACAGCTATACGAATCCTCATGTCCTGTGAGAACTGAGCTCCTTTTTGTAGTAAGTGTTCCACAATAGTGGAAGATTGACGGTGCACAGCTACTGTCAATGATTCTGACATACTACGAGGTGACATGTCTGATTGCTGCAGCTTCCCTAGGAGGTACACGCAAGCCTCCTCCTTTCCCTTCAAGAGGTGGGTTTGAAATGTACTGAAGTCTACCTTCATGCCACTGTTAACAAGAAGCTTCAGTGTATCAATGGTAAGCCTTAATGTAGGCAGCTCAGACAATGGTGTCTCTCTGATGATTTCTCTCAAAAATGGGTATGCTAAATTCTTCTGCTTGTTTGCAGGCAACTTCAACATGGTATTGATAAAATGAGCAGCATATTCCTGTTCTTTTTTCTTCTTCAGTAGACATTCAAACACAAACTTTCCAACAGGTATCTTTTCACTAGGCTCCACGGCTGGTACTAGATGCAGGGAGTCTACAGGGTAGAGAGTACCATAACATGACAGACAAAAATTAAATATGTTTAGCGATAAAGAAAAGATGCTACCGTATGGACCGAAACTTTCACAGTACTAAACTTTCGTGGTTGAAAAAGTTTGAGGATTTCACGGTTTAAACTTTTGCAGTTGCCAACCTTGAAGGAAATTTTGCAGACAGCTTATGCATCCTATGCATATTCTTCAATAAAAATGGCTGCTGAGACCACTGATGAAGTCCGCTGGCGTGCATTAGCAACATAACTGCTACAAATTCATTGCTTCTGTCTTTTGAGAGTTCATCTTATACCACCTGTGTGGTAGAACCATGCAGGTAAAACGTCCTCCAGGGAAGGGAAATCGGACAACTGACCATCCGCAGATGAATCTCGTGCAGAGTTTCTTGTCAAAGTAGCGTAGGGTTGACATAGCGGTAGAAAAATAAACGGAAATTGTCTGGAATGGCAAGAGCACACAAACGAATATTAGAATGTTGCTGCTGAGCAATCACAATGAAGAAAAATAGTCAATGGAGCAAGGGTGCTCAGATGGATATTGTGCAATCTGTGTACCACCGGCCATTTTGACTCCACGTGAAAAAAGACGCTGATTTTCGCTGATTATACTTTTTGCAGATGCCCACTGATCCGCAAAAACCGTGAAACTTTAGTACCGTGAAAATTTCAGTCCATACAGTATGTTTTTGCATATGCTGACAGAATTCGCATGCAATATTCCAGAAACTAAAAGCACTGGGCAAACGATTTTGCTGATTAAATGTTAAGGCATATACAGTGCTTCCAATCACACTTAATCGCATGAGTTAGGGTGGGTGGGAGTGGGAATCTTAAAATTGTGCTTTCCCTAACATTGTTCAATGCATACATTTCCTTTGTGCCCATATTTTACCACAATCAGTTTATCCGGAAATATTCACTTATGTTACCTTTCGTTCACAGTCATGCAATGCTCAACTCAACGATGCACATGATGTAACAATACACATCACAACATTGTAGGTAAGGCATAAGGGCGGTGAGAGCACAGAATTTTTCTAGTGTTTTGAGTTTCATGATAATTGACATCATGATTCAGTTGTTACTTGCCTTGTCGATGGCAGCTACTGTTTGTGGACAATCAACACCGTTTTCACACTATTGCTGTTTCCATGGCTTACAACCATACGGCAACACAAATTGTGAAGTATAGGATTCTGCAGGTAATGCACACCTTCCTCCTGCCTCTGTTGTTCACCTTGTCGCTTTGTTAAGTGGATAATCAACACGTATATGTACTATTGAAGGACAAATATGACCACAATCACCCACTTAATCCTATATTACCCAGTATGAAGAGAGTATAGGGTCCACTGAGTGAGTGAAACAGGTGCAGAAAGGGCAGAAAGCACTACAGGACTTGTTGCTGAAGGTGCTATGCAGCAGAAAACATCAGATTGAATCTGTGAAAATTTTATTGGCTGAATGTACTTTACGTTTCCACATACGTGTGTACATATCTAGCCACAGATATGACACCCATACATTATGTCGCTGTGGGGCTCGCTTAGGCTCACCCCAATTATGAACATATGTTATTGAGGTTGGAAAATAAAGACATACATTTGTATACATACGTGAAACAAAAACCTTCGTACCTGCTAAAACAGCCAAGTAGAAGCATTCGAAGTATGACTGTGATTCTCTAGACATCTCAAAAGCCTTTCCAAATGATTCAATGGCACAAATTTGAAGTTTATGCATTTCATCCCCCTTCTTTACATACGACTGATCTCGGTAGGCTTCCGCAATACGGAAATGACCCTGAAATGTTATAATTGAAAGTTAAGCACAAGTTGCAAAAACAGTGATAAGGCACAGAACAATGAAGGAGAGAGAGAGGGGGGAGGTAGGGATGATCAAAACGTGATCAATCCTTCTCATTTATCAGATGGGGCGAGAGGTTCAGGAATAAGGCACACAATAGGTACATGTCAGTGAATAGCAGCTCTTCTCCACAAAGTGAACTGTATGGTACTCAGCTACACAGTCACAGGTACGTACGTACATACGTACTTATAACAGGCAGTGTGCTGTTCTGGTGTATTACTCACTAATCCTTGACCTTCTGGTCAACACAACTTGTAGTATTACAAAAATTACCCTGCCAGACAAGGTGAGGTAATCCTGTAGGATTACCTCACCTTGTCTGGCAGGGTAATTTTAACTCCTACTTCCTACATGTATGCACGTATGTACATAGAACTACTGGGCACAATGGCACACTGGTTATGCAATGTACATTTCCCTCCAGGTCCATGGCCCCACACCTGTTGTAAATAAGCAACTCTACACATCAGTTGTGACAAAACTAGACAACTTAAAAATAAGTACATACGTAGTTGTAGATTAGTGAAAGTACATAATATTAAGATGTAGACAAAATATGAACTTAAGTACGTATGTAGCAACATATCATTCACCTTTGGATTATCTGGGAAATTCTTTACTAAGGATTTAGCCCAAGAGATAGAACCATCATAGTTTTTCAAATGTCTTTCAACGCTGGACAAGTTGCCCAGGAGCTTCTGCCTCTCTTCTAATAACGTGTATTTAACTACTCCAGCAGGTGCTTGGCTGAGCTTATCCAGAGCTTGACGATAGCATCTACGTGCATTTAGATAGTCCTGCTCCTTGTAAGCAGCAGTGCCTTCCTCTCGTAGCTTCACTGCACACTTTAAATGCTCATCCACAGAGGTTGAAAGTAATGACTTCAACTGCATAAGACTAGTGAACTTTCCCTGCTGCTTCATAATGTGTGCAACTACGTCAGACGGAAAATGAACACCTTGAGTGTGTAGGTAAACCATAACATCATAATGCCTTCCAGGAATGCAAGCATTCAGTATCTTCTTCGTCTCTGTTGAGTCTACTTTACACTGTGGTAAAACAGGAAAAAATGCTTCCACCAGTTGACGTTTGTGAGGGGCATCGCCATTAAGAATCTTAAGCAATACATTTACGTCCACAGGCATTCCATGATTGATCAAGGCATTTATCATGGTGAGATCAATCAAATAGTAAATCTCTGAGAAGAGATTTAGATGCTGAAAGTTTACATAACCAATTGCACAGCCTGGCAGAACCTCTTGCCCATAATCTACAAATCCTGGATTAGGAATGAGAAAAAATTGAAGGTATGCCTGAAGAAGTGGGGTGCGCTGATTCTGAATCAGTACATCAGCAGAATACTGAAACACAGTTTTCTTGTGTGGCTCATGCACATGTGGCAAAATAGCTGTAAAACCTGCATCAAAAGGATAGGGGGGAGGGATTGCTGAGAACAAATCACTGTTTTTCATTATTACCAGTCTTTACACAACCCTGATTCAACCTACACTACATGTATGCATATAACCATGCCATATGTACATGCAGAATGCGAGTGAATTAATTTCTGTGTACAAAATATTTTTACTTACAGTGAAATAGATGTAGGTACATCCCAGAAGGTAATAACCTTCATACAATGCAACATGACATGGATATTTAGGACATTCACAATGCATTATATATGACCATAGATGTACATGCGTGCATAGAATATGTAAGTGTGTATAAAAACCATTTAAAAATGGTACAAGGATGTAGGATTGACACAGGATCGTGCAAAAAGCCATTATCAAAAAAGGATTCTCCAAAAACACTTGGAACAAGGTTAAGTTGCAAAACCGGTACAGGGCTAGGTGGGCAAAGGGCAAGACAGGCATAGGGCTTGATGAGCATAGGGCTACACATGCATGAGGCTAGATGGGCATAGGGAGTTTAATTGGACTGAATGTACACTGTGCAAATTCCTACATCCCGCATGTGCAGCACATTATACAGTACATATGTGCTGCGGGATGTAGGAATTTGCACAGTGTACATTCAGTCCAATTAAACTCCCTATGCCCATCTAGCCTCATGTATGTGTAGCCCTATGCTCGTCAAGCCCTATGCCTGTCTTGCCCTTTGCCCACCTAGCCCTGTACCGGTTTTGCAACTTAACCTTGTTCCAAGTGTTTTTGGAGAATCCTTTTTTGATAATGGCTTTTTGCACGATCCTGTGTCAATCCTACATCCTTGTACCATTTTTAAATGGTTTTTATACACCCTTGTTTGTGCGGTTTTTCCTTTTATAGCGAAACAGTTGCTTGAATAGGTTTCCACTACAGTTGAGAAGGAACACGATCAAATCTTGTAAGATAAAGAAACTAGAAATCTATTCAGTTACCTGACTAATATCAATGTACCCATCTAGAAACAAATGATCGAACGAAAAGAGCGCTGAAGTCGACGATCATCGAAGTGCAGACCTTGTGCACGTACGCGTATGTCTAGTCTCGCGTAGTCATTTCGCCGATCCGAAAATGGCTGATCCGGCGAATGTATGGGATTTGCCTATTAATTTTTTTCTCGCTTTAGAAGTGTAGGTATTGCTTCAAAACCTACAAAAGGCACTTCGCGCTAACAATCGGAGCTCACTGGCGAAAGATGAGACCTCTGGACCCTTTGTGGCGACCTGTAGCCCAGTTCGAAAAAACGACAAGAAGAATAAGAAGAAGAAGAATAAGAAGAAGAATCTTAAAATGGTACTGGTGTTGCGTAGCCATACATTTTCGTCTAAAATTGCAAAGTTCTTTAAAGAAATTGGCCTACGAAGGGTTTTAACTACTTCATCTTATAGCTAGTGTGTCAAAAGGTACCAATATCACTTTTAAATGTTACTAACTGTACTGCATCGTTAGTTTTCAGACGAAAACAAAATTTGCGCTAATGTATGGCGGCCATGTTTTTTCCGTGTCAATCCTACATATGGAGTACTACCGTACTCCATAATATGTGAAATGGCACCGTAAACAGTACAGTATGAGTATACTAATCAGTAAGCATACATATGTACACTGTACATGAAACTTCACAGCTACTAACCTGCTGGTATTGCCATTAGCACACACTCATAAAAAGCCAGTTTGTCATTGCTCAGTCGAAAAGCTTCTGCAAAGTGTGTGAGGCAGTTGGTTATTGTCTGGACAGCCAAATCTGGGGGCATCTCAAAAGGGGGTGGAGGCAAGGAGTCTCTGTATGCTTCTGCCAAACAAAAGTGACCCTAATAAGAAGACATGACAAATCATTAGCAGTTGACCACACATACTGTAAAATTCCCTTCACACAAAACTATCATGTGTGCATACCTTTGCATAGGCAGGATACCTTCTCACACATTGAACACCAATAGCTATTGCCTCTTTATCTTGTCCAAGAAGGCGTACAGCCTTGGATAAATTAGACAATAGCTTCTTCTCTCTCTCCTTGACTTCTGACATTATCCCTGGGTTCCTACATGACCCATTAAGCAGGCATATAATATCCAGAGCTTTGAGATACAATACTTTTGCATTCTGATACAGTTGATTGCGGAATGCTTCATTCCCTGCTTCATGATTTCTTGCAACCTCTTGAAGGTGAAACTGCTGAAGAATAAAGGGTTAGCAATGCTTACTTAATGGTACTACAAGTCAAAATACCATGATTGTGTATGCACTTTGGAAACTTTAACAAAGTCTATGCTACGTACCTACTGTACTGTATGTACTAACTAAAAGGCTTGGCAGACTTAAACCCTGTTTCCTCTATCCTACTGGGATACATACCACAAACTCTTGTATCACAAGATTAATAAATAACAAATGTATACTTCGATGACAAGTTTATAGAATCAACTGAGAAGACACATTTATAGCTTGAGTGTCACACATCTATTGTCATTTAATTAATTTATCGATGGTCAGATGTGATTGCATTAAAAATGGGGATAAGATGCATCGGTTAAAAGACAATAGGTCTCAAGTGTTAGCGCAGTGTTTCCCCCAGGATGAAATTGCAACAGGGCGGGTATTGTTAATCTAGCATTAAGGCCCTACTCGATGACGTCATAATAAAAATGGCGGAAAAGTCGGCGAGATACTGAATAGCCTGAGGGAAGCTTAAAACACCGAAAAAGTTTCTGATAACCAGAATTAAGAGGCAGTAATCATTGAATACCTTGGAATTCAGTGATTTAAACCAGATATACACTAGAAACGATCAGTAGAATATGCTAAATGGCAACTGTAGCTCTACAATGATGTACAAAATTATGTAAAATATATTACTTTAGAAAAGCAAACAGGGCGGGGCGCCCTGCTCCAGGTATACTGGGGGAAACACTGTAGCGCTTATTATCTTTGATGCAAACATAATATTTACAAGCTGACATGCCAAGGCATAGAAACAACAATGACATGAAAAAGTGTGTACAAGCTTGCTTGAGTGACCACTTTGAAATCTCCACTGTTGCAAATCTCAAATACCAAGGAGGACTCAACTCGATTAGACTCGTAATTGGAATCATACGTACTAGATACATATACAGAATTACGCATAGTACAAAATGGGAAATAAAATGAGGATGATGTCATGTAAAGAAAGAACAATGGACAGTCAACTATTATTTTAATACATACATGTATTCACCAGAATTTATGTGGTGGACAAACAATTCAATACATTTATCTCTAAGCTTTCTTCTTCTGATTTTTAGCATTGTATCCAGCAATACAAAGATTAACATAAGGTTTGTACTTTTTGAACTTTAGTTTCGTATACATAGCACCTAACTCAAATAAGACACTTTAGACTTTTCATTTTCATATAAGTTTGCTTGGCTCCTGCCTATCAATGCTGCAAGCATTCACCACTTTTCAACGCTTGCATACCCATCCGCAGTACCAATTGTAAAAAACAACCTATTAGCACACGGGGGTGTATTTATCCTCCTGGCCTTGCCAGGAACCTGTAGTGTACATCAGCAATATGAAGCCGTACGTTGGAGATTTGACAGGTGTCCCGGGGCTTATCTCGTTAGTTTACCATAATTATTCTGTGATTTGAATACCAGTATACATCTATAGTTACCAATGGTGGTTCAGACATTGACTATTAACATACGTTTGTTAGCACATAATAGACTTCTAATTTTCCTATAGGATTGCATGCTGTACTACCATAGATATTGTAACATAGTCTAGAGTGTCTATGGTACTACTTATCACGAGTCAATATTTATGTTATATTTTCTTGCTGTAATAGTAGTAGACCAGTTCGCACCATAAGTAAGTACCTCACGTATCGTTCTTTTGTTCCTGTGTCCGAGGCTCAATTTTATATCTCATTATACACTGTGTATGAAGTAACGAGTGTTTCCTATTGTGCCATACAAGAGTATACTTCCTACGCTATACATATACACTGTAAAAAAGTATAGGATAGGCAATCTAAAACCAAAGTAGGCTAAGGGTATTGTGAGCGACGGTGCCTACCAAGAATTTTGGGCACTAATTATTAACTGATATTTAGTGTTGTGTTAGGGTATCTTTAACATTCTTTATACTAGCTGAATTCCCCAGAAATTACTATTAAAGAAGCACATCTTTGATAATATTGAGCACTAGCCCTTCTTAGAGTGTCTATGCTTTGTCATTGGACATTTAGTGTCATATTCAGCAAGTTATTGAGTTTTACCTCTAGTGCCAGCGAACATGAGGGTCTTGGCTACAAAAGTAACAAATAAAATTATTAAGGGGGGTAATTTGGAACAGTCAGGCCAAAAGCAGTGCCAACCACAAGCTACATCCAATATATCTAGTCTGCATTGCCTCCATGAAGGGGTAGTTTGACAGTTTCAAGGATGGTTGGGTAACTTAACCGTGCAAAACAAAAGTTACAGGCACTGCTCCAAATTACCCCCCTTTATCTTACCCAAAATTCTTGGTAGGCACCGTCGTTCACAATACTAAGGTAAAGGGCTCGAAAAGGCAACAGAACGACCACCCACATCACTCGATCTTACGAAAATAGTACAGACATTAAATTCCACTAGAACTGATGCAGTCAATGGTGAACGTACCGCATTCATTCTGAACCTTTATCACCAGAGGTAGGTTCTAAGCCATAAAAAGCACACATTCGAGCAAACTAGGTCGACTCCATTTTGGCAAGAACCAATGACGTCATTAATGTTGACACTTGGATTTAATAATTCACAAAGGGAAAATTGAAAGGGAATCCCCTTTGTATAGCCTTTCCTGGAACTGTAAACCTAAATCGATTCAGACTTCTGAATCAATCTCGTCTACGATTCAGATTATTCTACGGTGGTCAACTTTTTATATTTTGTCGTGTAGGATCAGTTACAATGGAAGAATTCGGTACACCGATGTTTCAGTCCGGAACCTCCACTCTGGGTGAGGATAAATTGTAATGGTATCTTGCTGCGAAAAAGTGTAAAACTAGTAAAAAGCTATAGACCCTGTTCATACTGACAGTTGGCCGAAGGGTTATAGCTGCCATTGTGGAAAAAAAGAATTGTTAGTTAAATCTATCCAAGACAGTGACTTATTTTTATTTATGTATTATATTTATTTAGTTATGACCACCCCTATTATGGAATGCTGAATCCTAATGTTTACTAGAGGAAATTCAACAATTTGCTCCAAAATGAAATATAAGTTATTATTAGACGTACATATCTGGTTGAGCACAATCAGGCCATCAGAGACATACGCAAATGTGAGTAATTTTACATGCCTATTGTTCAGTACACATTAGGCAAGTACGAACCAGCTTATGTTTGGATACGTGAAATTACCGGATATGTGAAATACATGTAATAGAGAACTACAAGAACAGGTACATGCATGAAGAATCATTGTTAACTCATGCATACATGTGGTAAAGCATATGTTAGCTGAAGTATATAAGAATTCAATGTTAGAACATGCAAATGCACTGCAAAATATAGACCACACACTACAATACTGTTCTGTATTATAGAGTACCAATGTAGAGGGTAGGTTAGATAATCAGAGTGGTCAAATAGTTGAGGGTCTACTGTGTGTATGTACAAAGAGCTGTTGTCTATATATAGCACACCTTTGTCCACTTCCATGAGTTACCCTTTCCTGTGACTCACTTTGAAAACAACCTGCAAGGCTGCAACCTTTGTGTAAAATTTATGCACTTGTTGGCCCAAATGATCCAATGAAATGCATGGGCATCTTGAGCTGACTCCACTTGCTTGGTGACGGAATCAATTAACCTTGCTGAACCACTCAATAATAGTTATTGGTGATAATTTTAGAACCAGTTCAGCAAATTTGTCTAGGAAGAGGGTCTCTAGATTACATTTTTCTTTGTGATGATAGTATTAGTTGCAATAATACATTCAAATTAAGTTTATGAACTTTTCTTTAGTTCTGATTTTCTCCTTCAATGATGTACCTCTCAATAATTTCTTTTTGACAGTGCAAATCTTTGTGAACCTCCTTAGGAAAGTGTTAGTATCCAAAAACTAGTGTTTAAAAACTTTGACATGTAGTGAAACATCCTCAGTGAAATTGAGCCATTGCCTAGAAAATTACTCCAAACATACATGAACTATCACAATTTCCATTAATTGCAATAAAATATCCATTAGATGGAATAAAACTCCATTAAATATAATGGAACATCTGTCAAATCGATCGAAAAAGACTGCATTACTCATAATAATATGATGATGATATTTTATGATCATTACAAACCAATAGATATGCCAGGTAATATGTCCCCATTTTTTGATGGAATGTTTTAACCTCAGAACGAGCAGCATGCTTATGTATTGATTGTACGTACAATGATTATCTGGTATATGTATGTAATTGGAGCTTTGTCCATTTGTTACATCTAGCTAGTGCAGTATTGGGTGTATTTCACCACTTTTTGTACTATCATATTTATTGTAGGCAAAATTAATGAAAGTGTGTTGGAGCAGACAGTATATAACATATGCAATGACATTATAGCTTTGGCCAACCTTAAACAACTTGTACCATTCCTTGTGCAACATAATTTCCTCACTCCTTCTGAACAAGATTACTTATCTGATGACAGAGAATCCTCAAGTGTTAGGATAAGGAGGTAGGAATACGTAGCTGCAGTGTATATTTGTGTGGAAAATGTGTGTGTGTGTGTGTGTGTGTGTGTGTGTGTGTGTGTGTGTTTGTGTGTGTGTATATGTGTGTGTGTATGTGTGTGTTCATGCATGTGTACTATTGGTGATGATATTCTAAATTTTCATGTTCTCATACATACTGTACATACGTATGATTTTGTGTGCTCCAGGCAACTAGTACCTTTACTGGTAAGGGGCGGTGCAGATGCTCTGGCTACATTCTATGCATGTGTAGTTGCAGCAAGTGATGGTCATCCAGGCCATGTCACCTTGGCCAGAAAAATGCGATTTGAATGTACGTATGTTGTGTATTCTGTTTTTTTTTATGTGATATTGGCTCCACTCAGCTGCATATGTACATGCATGTACTGGTGCACTGTTTATTAACAGAGGGCAAATAATTTTCAAATCTGATTCTCATGTCAAATGTTTGATAGTAGTATTGGAGATTTAATCAGTTCTTATTTCTCCACCTTCATGTTTAATTGTATACAGTTTATTAGGATATTCTCAGCAAATGTATTCATATTCATATCTCCAGTACAGTAAGTACATTCAGATTTTCATCTTTCATGACTGTTTTGAATGTAGCATTTAATTGTGTTTGTGATTGTACAAACTGTAGATGTGTGTATATGAATGACTATCTCTTTTGTTTGTAGTTTACAGTGAATTGTCTCAACTGGAAAGGCGAGAAGTTTTTCATTCATCGTATGTCGAGCGAGGACCTTGTTTTGAACCATACAAACATACACAAGATATGTTTGATAGAAATCATCAAGGTAATGTTGGTTACTATTGTCGTGGTTTTACTGAATGAGTGCATTAATGTATTAAATGTGCCTTCTATTTTTTAGTTATTTTGCTTCTTGGAAAAAAACTGAAGAAACACATTGGTGATGACTTGCGTTATGGGAAGCTACAGCAGTTGGCCATGCATATAGGAATGACATACGACATCGGATTACATATCATGGAAACGTATTCACCTCATGAATATTATGATAAAGTCATTGAGTACTTTTTGAATGGAATGTGTAGCGGAGAGGCTACTGTCATGCATCTCATCCTGACTTTGGTTAAACTCAAGGGCATGGGTAGATTGCTTTGTCATGTCTGTGACCTTTGGGGTAAGTTGAAAGCAGAGTAAAATGACGATAATTGACCAAGATTTGTCCTCTGATGCTAGTGGTATACACATAATTTCTTTGTTCTTATAGGTTTTGCACCTAGTTTTTATTCAGAGTCCTTGGCAAGGTGTTTATCTGGTGATTGGCCTGCACTGGCACGTCACCTAGGATATACGGAAAAGGAAATTGGAAATATTCAAGAAGTTAACGGGCAAGATTTTCAGAGACAGTCCCAAGCCTTTTTAAAAATGTGGAAAATTCCAGATTGTGGTCCTCACACGTGGGATGTTATTTATTATGCTTTCTATTATGCCAATTTAAGTCATGTTCTTGACTCAAGCCTCCCAGAAATAACTGTAGCCAGTGAGTTTTTCTGTAGGAACGCATGTAGGCAGGATTTTGTGTACTTTGCATCCTGGTTTTGCTTGAATTGGCATTCAAGTATTTGTTGACTAATGTGGTCTGGTCAGATTAACTGTTATTATTTAGAGAAGCAAGCTTTTGCTAAATGTAAAGATTACATTGATGTTACTAGATTCCAATGAAAGTTATTGAGATTTTCCTTACATTTGCGTATGTACGTACATACGTATTAGTTATGCATTGATTCATTTTTTCATTCATGAAATTTAATAACGTATGCCTAATTTCGTGAATGATTGATCACTTGATGGCATGCATCAAAGACATGGCTTAGGCAGTAACTTTGGCCTGTAAACAGGAAAGATTACATATTGTCACCTATAAAGCCACACTTCCCTTAAACGGGGATGTAAATATTCAGTTTGATTTGTCCTGTAAACTGAGGCGGGATAGAGGTTGATCCAACTGGCTAGACTAGTAGATGACAAAACAACTTCATTTCTGTTCAAGATTACTTAATGTTATCATGAAAAATCTGAAATGTCTTCAGTAAATGGTTCTAGAACAAGTGAAAACACCCTGTGCTAGCTTAGAACAATGTAATGTATTAAATTTTATAAGTTCAAATGAAGCTTTTTCTCTTTGCTAAAGAATTTTCGTTTAGGGAGGGGGTGATTGGGGTAGGGATGTACACTATTCCCTTGTGAGTTGTCCCCTGCATGATGTGTACCAGGGTGATTGAAGCAAGTCAGGTGAATCTAGGGAGTTTTCTGCACTGACTGAATCATAATTACCTGTAATTCTTGTATGCATGATTACAAAGAACTCAGAACCATTGTGGGTATTTTTGTATGTTGTTGTAATACTAATAATGTATGTTTGTAATTCAATAATTTTCTTTCATTTTAGAGTCAGAGCTCTATTTTTCACTAGCTGCTGCACAAAGTGTTGTTCGTTTGGACAGTAGGAGGAAAACACCTGGAATCAGAAGAGCACCTAATGCAGTGAAGCTCAGGAAGAATCTTGTTCCACTGTTGCCAGTTCCTAAGGCAGGAAAGCTCAGAAAGTCCTCCTTTATTGTGTTCCATGAGAGTATTGTGCCATCCAAGCCTGACGAAACCCGTGAAGGCCCTTTACCTGATCCTTTTAGAGAAAAGGATGGCAGTGCTAGCTTGTCAACTCCAGATGTGAAGCCCTTCAATAGTGTATCTCTTGATAAAGATTCTCCCTCAATAGAACCTCTGAAAGTGAACATGAACTTTCCAGTTACTGTTGCTACTACTTTGCCTGAAGATCCTGAAAATGATGTAATTCCTGTTCAAGATTTTCAATCATCAGATACAAATGATAAAGTTGTAAGGAATGTATCAAAAGGCAGTGGTAGTCCAATTTTTAGTCACTACTCTGCACACCAGCAGCCAGATAGTGAGCATTCTACTCCAATGTTTAATCAGGGAACCATTGCAGAGCTGGCAATGAATCTATTTGATGTGGCAAAAGAAGATGGAAAAATGCAAGGAAGCACACATAGTGTTGATTCTACTTGCCAACTGGTTCGTTTACCTGAAAGTGAGCCAGTTGCTGCCCACCATGACAAGAGGCCGCAGATGAGTTTGCCAATTCCTCGTATTGAGGGAAAAGAGATTTTCACAAATGAATTGAATTCCACTGAACTAGTTTCCCCTATCTCACCAGTGGAAAGGACTGCAGAGGCTGAGGTGTTAGTGGAAGAAAATGTAAATACAGAGGCATTTACACCAGATCACTTGGCCTCTGGTTTTCCTGGAAGTGGTGACTATGACACTGGAGAATATTCCAGTTTGGATACACTTCAAGAGCCTTCAGTTTTTCCGCAAGTTGAAGAAGAAATGACCAGTGTTGCAAGTGAGCAATCATTTCGTCCAACGAGTTTTCAAAGACCATTAAGGCAGCAAAGCTATCCTGAGCACGAAACTGACAAAGTCTTTATATCTGCTGTGGACAATCTCACATCCAATCTTATATTAAGGTACGTATCTCTGTTTTTTTAAGTGTGCACTTGAAGATTCATATTTTCTGTTCTGAAGTTTCATGTACTTTGCATATAGATACGTACGCATATGTATGATATCCTTATGTGTAATTAGGTACGTATGTGTACTGTATGCGTGCATAGTTATGTCCATCCAGAATACATGGTATTCTTTTACTCTATTTCTGTTGTAGAAATGAAGTGCACTTCCCCGTATTTATTGATGATATGGAACATCATCGATTGTTCACTCGATCCTCACCACCTTCTGAGCAAGTGTGTTGCTCCATTGGTTTGCTGTGTTTATCTGTGTATAGTAGGAGTCATATCTCACAGTGTGCACAATTTGTGGTTGTGATTAATGGATTTTGGTACTTCCACCTAACCTTTTAAGAAGAGATTTTTATCGATTATGTATGCATTTCTCATTTGTGAGATATCATATCACTTCTTATGCAAGTGAATAGTACTAGTGCTATGGCAGGGAGTGCAACAAACTGCCTACAGTACAATCAATCTAATATTAGAGATGTGAAAATGTGCATTTACGTATCTGTGGTGTTTATGGCAGAGACTAATTAGGTCTTTCTTTCCAAGTACAGAATATACGTACGTATGTGTGTGTGCATTCTACGGTAGTCCATTAGGAGTATTGTTGTCTATGTTGATATGTATGTTTGCTGTGCTCAGATCAAAACCTCGTCTTCTGAAATTTTGCGTGCACTGAGTGTTCCTACTGATGTTGATACTGAACTTGTGATGACATTGTTAGACTCAGGAGCAGACCTCTCTGTGAAGGATGAGGTAATGCATCAAATATCTTTGTTTTACATATTTTAGAATCTCCTATAACACACATGTGTACTAATACTGGGTGTCTGTTTTTAGGATAAATTGAGCTTTGCTTGTTATTCTTTCTTCTGTTAACTTTATTAGCGTGGAGTTCAGCCTCTTCACCATGCTGCAATTAGAGGACTGTATGATGTGGTAAAAGCAATGATTTGTAAAGGTGTCGACTTGGACAACAACTGTACAAATGATGTAAGTTTAGTATACTGTGTGTAATGGTTAGTAAAGAGCTACAAGTATATCTTTTAACCCCGCTAATTGTGAATTGTTATGAAATTTTGTATTTATTTGATCACTAGTCAGCCAATATGTGTATGCATACGTAAATGTGGAATGAAAAGAATGCGTAATTATTTTTGTGTTTATATTTCCTTTATCTATTAGTGTGGTTGGACGCCATTGGGAGGAGCTTGTTTCCATGGTAAATTTGAAGTGGTTGACCTCTTGTTGGAACATGGGGCAAATCCTAATAAACTTGATTTTGTATG
>CAUJGJ010000129.1:1030700-1050700 GCA_963170055.1 Halisarca cf. caerulea
AATGTTTGAAGTAGTTATGTACTGTATTTAATTTTGTCAATGAAATTTACAGATATGTACTGTATAATATGTGTTCTCTCTTTGTTGTTCTAAAAGTATGCATGGGTGGTGACATGATTTTTTTCTGTATTTTCTTATTGTTACGTATGTATACTGTACCTACATATGTGAGTGCTGTATTTATTAATGTATTTTTTATTAATTTGATTGATTAATGTGATATTGCATCTAAATATCCATTACAATGTGTTTTTATGATTCAATAGTAAGCTCATCCTTTTGTAGGAAAATTTGTGGAGATACACTTTGGAAGGAAACAGAGCTTTGATGAAAAATGCATTAACACCATACCATTGCAACTTAGTGCAATCTTTATCAGAAACACCTACTGCCAAACAAACTGAAGAAACTGAGGGACAGGTGCATAATAATACTTCATCATCTCATCATGTACATGTGTCCAATGATTTGTCTGAGCCTAATGATCCGTCGGAAACCTCTCGTGTTGATGTCACTACTGCTGCTGGTGTGTCTGGGAATGTATTAGAGCAATCTCAACAGTCACAAGTTCCAAGTAGATTTAATGATCTTTTAAAGGATACAACTTCCAGATCAGAGCAGAAATCAAGTGTAGAGCAAGCGGATGAGGGCCGTGGGAGTTTCCAACAGCTTGGTATGTCACTAGAGGAGCAAGCTTTTGACCATTTTGCTCAATCTTACCATCCAAGGATTCATATTCGGGTATGTTTATGTTGTGTAATGGTTGTCTTTGTTGATAATGTGAATATGGACTGCCACATTGGGTAGCCTTGATTTATTCTCAGTATTTTGTTTTAGTCTGCAGAAGAAGGCAAACGCTTGGTCTCTTTGTTAAGATTTTTAATCATTGCAGCTGGAGACATTGTAAGACAGAAATTTATTGTGAATGTGAAAAAACCACTTGTTATTAATTTTGTTCCCTATGAATGCAGAATGATCTGGTATCTGAAGCGATAGATACTGGAATAGTGCCAGCAGTGGAATTTCTCACTGGTTATTTTGGACAGGTGAGCAAGTACCCTCCTTTCTGTGCATTCTATCATGCTTGCAATGTACGTACATAATGTACATGTGTATTGTACATGTGTACATACGTACGTACATGTGTGTATTGTACATATCCTGCATGCCTTTCTGCATAATATACAAATCTATACATAAATTTCTGTCAATGTTGTTTTATCATTCTTCTGTGTAACATAGAAATATGACGAAGATCAGTCTCTTGTGCAATATTTACAAAGAGATGGACATTCCCAGGAAGTACTGAACTTGATTGTTAGAAAATCCTTTAGTGTAGGTTGTTATTTCTGTGTGGTTGAGTGGAGATATTGTAATATTACTTGTGCTAGTTCGTGTGTATTGCAGATTGAAAGACTGCTGGAACTGTCACAAGGCCTGGATCACCATTTAGCACATGAACACTTCAAGAAGGCAAGCTACACAACGCTTTGCTAACAAGCCATATTGTCTGCTACTACTGTAGATGTGTTTGCTGGTTTGTACGTGTATTGGGAAGGGGGAGGGGGTATGTGAACCTAGTTTGTCTTTGTTTAAATAAATTAATTAATGTCATTGATATTCATGATATGTATTGGGTGTATAATAGCCTGGTTCTGCATGTCATTTGATGTTTCCCTTCTTTCCTGAAATATACAGCTGCAGCAGCACATGGAAGAAGGTGTGTTTAGATTGTTGCAAGATTTTTGCATGATGAATGCATACAGTACCTACGTATAAAGACATGCAAGGCTCAGTGATCACTTGTGTAAATGGAATTGTGTGGAGGTGCAATCCTACTGTCCGTTTTTCCACATTGCCATCTTCTGTGACTATTCAAAATATGATGGTATGGAGTGATACAGACTTACGTATGTGACAGTGAATGTTGATTTTGATTTATGAGTATGTTGCTAGTGTGTGCATGGCTAAATCTTGTAATTGTTTTACACTGCCCATTGTATCTGTACCAGGACTTACAGTACAGTGTCAGATCTTCTACTTTCCCTCCTCCCTCCCTGAGTGTGTGTTCTGTAGACAGCCAATTTGATTCGAGTGCAATGTAGAATTAGTGTGTACTTATGATCCTAAAATCTACCTAAATTTATTTTTGAAAATTTTACATTTCATTTTACATGTAGAAGACCACTGAATTATTGCTTGTTTATATAATTCATGTGGTTGATAATCTTGTTGCTGGATAAATATCTTACTAGATCAAATGTTGTGTGGATGACTTTTTTCAGAAAGGAAAATTGGTCTTAGTTTGCTGGAAATCCTTGGGATGACTGGTGCTAGTAGACTTGTGGATATCACAATCCCATCTGAGGCTAGACCAATTGTCAGGACCACCCAAGCTGCTGTGAACCAACGAGTCGATAAGACTACCTTGGCGGCTGTGGACCCAACAGTTGATAGGACCACCCCAGCTGCTGGGAACCTAACAGTTGATGGGACCACCCCAGCTGCTGGGAACCCAACAGTTGATGGGACCACCCCAGCTGCTGTGAACCCAACAGTTGATGGGACCACCCCAGCTGCTGTGAACCCAACAGTTAATGGAACCATCCCAGCTGCTGTGAACCAACACAATAAGGTAGAGCATGTGCTGGCCCACACTCCTAAACGTGATCAAAATGACTTCAGCTCGGGTAAGTATGGTTGAAAGTATTGCTACTCTTGTAATTTGTCGAGATATGTTTATTGTATTATATGTCTTTTGTATGTTTTATTAGCGGAAACCAATGGTGATGTACAAGTAGTCACATCTGTCAAGGAAACAGTGACTTGGAATTCCTTTGATTGTGGTGCTGGTGGAGTGAACATGCTGGAAGATGAGAGAGGTTTGCTGGCCATCATTTTGACTCACTATTTTGTTGATTATTGGTTGTATATACATAAGTACAATGTTCAATATGCTGCAGTTGGTTGCACATGCAGAATTTTGACCTATTACCTATCTATTTCGGCATAATAACCAATCTGCTGTATACAGCAAAACAATGGTCATGTATATTTATTTGCAAAATTGTGGTGCAAGAAGTGGCTTGGCATATTTAGTGTTGGCTATTACCCATTTGTCACTATATGTATTGTGCTTTCGTTGACTGCAGTTGTGTCGAACAGTGTAAAGTGGTATCAAAATTCTTTCACTGATGATAAAGACAAACTTGAAAAAGGCTCAGTGAAGCTATCACCTTCAATTAGTAAAATATCTTCAACACGACCAGTTACTTCTACATCTTCAGTGATTCAAAGAATTGAAACTGCTAATGAAATTGACAAACTTGAAACAAGCTCTGTGCCACTAATGCTAATACAAAATAACCTATCAGCTGATACAACTCAAAGGGTTTCTGGTAGAAGTGAGTCTCTAAATCCATCTATGGTGACCAAGAAGTCACTATCCCTCTGGGAAGCAGCTGAACATACCAGCAAACTGTCTCCACAAGGTACAGTATGTATGTATAAGTACTATATGTACTGAATGTACGTCGTCCTGCGTACGTACATGGATTCATGACTGACTTATTTATATACGTAGTTTCTTACAATGAGCATTCCCATTTTCTCATGATTCAGGTAATGGTGATGGTATACAGACCAGTACTGAGGGAGCTGTCAGTTGGAATGTGGAGAACTCACCTGAAGCAGCTGACTGCAATGAACAGTCACATCAGTTGTATACATCTACCAAAGATGACAGAGTATACAGTGGTGCTTCCTTGCATACCAATGCTGTTTTGCGTGACTGTGGAGATAATACTATGTCTTCTTATGCAGATGGTGTTTTGAGTGGTCATGACTCAACAGGCAGTACATCAGAGGAGAACACTTCATCAGAGGACCACAATAGTGTGCCGGGAAGTGAACAGACACCCATTGTAGCAGATGTATCACAACTCACATCTGGAAATGAGGACACCCCAAGTCACATACATGCACTTGACAATCTACCAGCACAGAAACCTGATGTAAATTCATTGTTGCAGGCCTCTTCTGAGGAGGATTCACATTATACTCAAAAGAGTGAGGTTCCACTGAACTTGTTTGAAGATGGAGAACAATTGGACATGTTGTCAGGATTGGAAGTACAGCGGGAGCCATTTTCTAAAGTTGAAGATCAGTCTACGTCAGCTAATATCAAAGTACACACATTCCAACCATCCAAAACTGATACACAAGTACTCCAGGACCAACCATCCGGTACTAATACACAAATACTCCAATCATCCAGTAGTGATGCACAGGTACTCCAGCCATCCAGTAGTGATGTGCAGGTACTCCAACCATCCAGTAGTGATGCGCAGGTACTCCAACCATCCAGTAGTGATGCGCAGGTACTCCAGTCATCCAGTAGTGATGTGCAGGTACTCCAGCCATCCAGTAGTGATGCGCAGGTACTCCAGCCATCCAGTAGTGATGTGCAGGTACTCCAGCCATCCAGTAGTGATGTGCAGGTACTCCAGCCATCCAGTAGTGATGTGCAGGTACTCCAATCATCCTGTACTGATGCTCACCTACTACAACCATCCATTAGTGATGCGCAGGTACTCCAGTCATCCAGTAGTGATGCGCAGGTACTCCAATCATCCAGTAGTGATGCACAGGTACTCCAGCCATCCAGTAGTGATGTGCAGGTACTCCAATCATCCAGTAGTGATGCGCAGGTACTCAAGCCATCCAGTAGTGATGCGCAGGTACTCCAGTCATCCAGTAGTGATGCGCAGGTACTCCAGCCATCCAGTAGTGGTGTGCAACATCTGCAGTCTCAACACACTTCAGAACCAGAACACCTACTAATGAATGTTGGAGGACCAGTACAGCCTGAGAGTAGTGCTAATGTGTTTCCTTGTAGCCTGCCTGAAAGTGACCAGCAATTGCTAGCAAAGGACTATTATGGCTACCCACAAACCCATGTGAAAAATTCTGAGGAAACAGTAGCCGTCAGAGTTTGTAGAGACTGTAATACTAAAATAGTGACTATGATTATTAATGAGAATGATAGTATGCACAAACAATTGTTAGTTGATATTTCAAGAAAAGTTAAAAGCAGCTGGAGCATATTAGTTAGAAGACTAGGTGTTGCTGAAAGTGCCATTAAAGAGGTCAAACAGACTTATGTATCATCAAATGAGCGTTGTTTCAGAATACTTACAAAATGGATACGAAGAGAATGTGATTTTAGACCTTGGTGCTCACACAGTCATGATGCAAAATGGTGTGAACTGCAAGAGGCTCTTTGTTGCAGTCAGCTCTGTCACCTTGTAGAATGTATTTTTGCTGCTTTGATAGGTGAAAACACATCACTTGAAAATCCTTTGAAGTCTGCTAAAGTCCTTGATGTGGGAAATCCACATCTTGTGAGTTTTAGTGCAGAAATGAACTCGCACTGGAGAGCATTCAGTGAGTATATGGGGTTCTTGATAAAAGAAGACGGGTGTACTGATGCTGATTTGGCTCATGAAGTGATTGCCAGGTGGATACAAGCTAAGGGCGAGGCAGCTACACGGGAGAACTTGTGTAGAAGCTTAACAGATTGCAATCTTGGGTTCCTATGTAAAACACTGCAGTGTGTGTGAACCTTGCATGTGTGCACTTAGCATTGCATTTTTGTATGAGACTTTTCAGTTTTCCTTGGGCTTACACAATCATGCATGCACTAATCAACTAATAGACATCATGTACGTACATACATACATGCATGTACTTGCATAAACAATAATTTGTAGTGTATATTTGAGATATACATGCATCCAATCATTTTTTGCCTTGCTGTACTGTATTGCATGTGTCACATGTATGTACTATAATATGTTGCTTCCATGTTTTTGACATAATTATAATTATATGAATTTAATTACAAATCTACAAAATTATATATATAGTTGTAGTTCTGAAATATGCTTCATTATCATTATTATTATATTATATATAATACTTACAGTAAATGGAAAAGGAGTGTGGTATATATACGTATAACCTATATCTTATAAAGAGCGCTTGCATATAAAGACCACCTGCATATGCAGCGCACAAATATATAGAGCTAGGTTGGTTCATCGTCCACCACGGTACATACCTCATGCACAGTTGTACTTTTTTCACAAATATTAATGTCTGACATTAAATGAAGTCCTAGTTTGAAAATCTCATGCAAATCAATGAAAGGGGCCCGGGCACACATGTGCACTGCCCAGAAAACAATCATGCATGCATGCATGTTATATAATTTACAGACTACAGAACAAGAGAAAAATCATGGAAACAAACCAAACAAAATAGTACACAATTCTATGTTCAGAGCTATGGCCTGCATAAGTTGTTTGCAAGGATACACGAATCAAGTCTGCATGGTCTGCCTTGTCGAGATCAGTACCCTCTGATGGCATTGACAGCTGACCCGATGTGGATTAAGTTGATCCTAATCCTAATCCTAGAAATCACCTGGTTGTACGGTTCATTCCTCTTTGCTGATAGGAGATCAGCAAGACGCTTGTATACGCCACTGTGGTCAGCTTATTCATTCCCCCGAAGATTGAGAAAACAAGCGGAGTGAAGGAACTCATTTCAACATCTCTGATTCTTTCTTCATACTGACGGTGTTTGGATCTCTCATGAGACCAATAAACTGCTTGTAGGGATGCATGGCTCTGGGCAGTAGGATTGTAGATCCTTACATCAAAAAATGCCCTTTGTGTACCACTTCCCCAAAATCCTTGTACACAGATGTCTGATCTTGCATTGTCATCAGTGATGGTAGTTAAGTGCAGGAAAGTCTCCCCACTGAGTGGTTGCAAGTGTGGCTCGATGGCAACACCCCCTAGCTGGCATACTTCAGTCATCACATTTGCCGTAAAGTCTCGAATGAGATTGTGCCTTCTGCTGGGGAATCCCCCTGTTGGACAGTCCATGGCACGTGAGATGCCAAAACCTTGTACACAAGCACATTGCGAGGGAAGTCGGTCAGGTGTCCAGTTATAGCGGATACATAAAACATCTCTGAAGTCACCCTTATGGAGAGCTAGATCATACTCTGCCAAGGGGATGACCATTAGCCATGAAGAGGCACCCTTCTCTTGAGCCATGTATATCTTCGCATATCTTGGGGAATCTTAGTTGTCTATGATTGATGACACTAGTGCTTGGGTGATGGTTGTTGATGCCCGATACTCATCACTGGCTCTCTTAGTGGGTATGGGAATACCCATACCTCCCAGCCTTGCAGGTAGAGACAAAAGCTCTCTCATTTCACTGCTAACTTCTCTACCAATTATTGATGGAATAGAGACCTTAATTCACAATAGTGTCCTCAAGGGGCTGCAACACTTCTTTCAAGTCAGGTGTAGTTCTCATGAGATAGGACCATTGATTGCAAACTCCATGGACAAAGGCTGCATATGCAGCATGTGGCTGAGTAGCGGCTACTTTAGATAACTCCTTTGTAGAATCCACCCACTTCTGGACCTCTCTCGTTAGCATTTCTTGAATACTTTCAGAGCCCAATGATGAGCCCAAATATCTGCATACATCAGTCGTCACATTGATTCCACTGTCCTGAAAGAGTTCGTGCATCTTCTAGTTTGTCTTGTTTCACAATTAGAACAGTCTTTGAAGGATTTGCATAATATGCATATGATCGATGGGCCATCTTCAGTAATCTTGTTCCCCCATGACTTCATACAGTTGTACTAAGCACCTCTGTTCAAGGACCACCTGCATATGTCTGCAGAGACCACCATGCATCTTTTGGTCCCTTGAGTGGTCGCTATAGACATGAACGTTGCTAACACTGATCGAATTTTAAATCAACTTTGAATAGTCATATAAACCATAAATTATTATAACTTTATTATATATATCCATATCCATATATATATATATATATATATGCATGGATATTATAATTATAAAAAGCCATGTATATATCTTTAGCTATGTAGCTTGGAAACCAAACTCTAGACCCTGAATGTATATAGACCCTCGATCTGGCCTGTAACACACACCTCCACTCTATGCATGCGTGCAGATTGATTTATATCCCTCCACAGCTATCTGAAAGAAATTAACCGGCCCTAAAAGCATAGTAACTGTTAAATTACCTATCCACCTCCTTTGATCCCTGGTCTCTGTATATACATTTACACTCTCATGACATTGTTGTATTGCCTCCGCCAGACCCCATGCATAGATAAGATTTTATAGGAATCTCCTTGCAACCTGCATAATATAATTATGTAACACTTGGTTCATTAACATGCTTATATTTTGTTGCAATTGATTATATATACTGGACCATTGTATAGGTCCAGGTAATGTGTCTTATAGAGCCATAGCTAGTTCCATGTATATGATTTAGCTGATGCAGTGCATGTTCTAGGCAGTGAGTGAGTGTAGTTTGGTCGACCGTGTTTGATTGTTTTCTTTTTAGTTAATAATTCTTTTGCTAGTGTTGTCATCGCTTCACAACTGCGCTGGATTAAGAATTGCATATATATATAAAGGCTTTCCCAGATTAAATAAGATTTATAACCATATATATACCTGTCTTGCCCTTTGCCCACCTAGCCCTGTACCGGTTTTGCAACTTACCCTAGGCTTAATTGTTCTAAGTGTTTTTGGAGAATGCTTTTTGATAATGCCTTGATGCATGATTCTGTCAATCCTACATCCTTTTTTTACCTTTAATTTATAAATGGTTTTTATATACCCTTTATTGAATTAATAAGGTCATAATAGACCAAATAAATTGAGTGGCTTAAGATGGCTAAAATTGAAACATGTGTATTATATTAGCTGCACATGCAAGTCAGCAAATTATTATACGTGTATATTATACAGTACAAAATTATTATAATATTATATAAAACTGAATACATACACTGCACATGCATGAATGTAAAATGCTGGCCTGTTAACGTTAGTGTTGCCATTAAGTAAATATGCTATAGAACCTTGCTCTGTATTATTATGATAATGAAGTAAATTATATAACAGGGTTTCTTTCAGGAAATACGTCGAGGGGGGGGGGCAAAATTTTAGCCATGAAGAATATGTGGGGGGCGAGTCTAATAGAGTATAGCACATGCAGTCATGCTGTGCATCCATGTATATTGTCTATGATAGAAAGTCATGTATAATATATTATATTGTATCTATGTAGCAGGTTTTTCTTTCTGGATAGCGATCATGGGGCCGATGGAAAGAGGCAGATGTGTCATCCTAGATGTCTAGACACATGCAGTGCAGTGATGTAAGGAGGTGCAGATACGTATGTATGTGGTATAGTAGGGGTATATAAGTAGGGGGGTCTGGGGGTATTGTCCCCCAGGGAAAATTTGAGTTTTTAGGTCATATAGGGTGGTATCTAAGGCCATTTTGGAACATTCAAGGGTGATTTTGACACTCAATTAGGGCCGGCCTTCTCTATAGAAATAATTATTCATATGGTTCAATTTTTTTGGGGTGGAAGCTTCCCTCTCCCCATTGGCTAGAACCCTGAGTGGTTAAGACATTGGCACTCTGGCTGTGTGGCAGATATAAACACACTCCCCCTTATAGGTACGTACCCATTGCCAAAGGGTGAGTGTATTTTATAATGCCATATACAGACCTCAAGCCTATGTCTTAGCCACTAGCTAAATAGAATTTAATACAGCTGTACAGAGATTTCTTCTTAATCCACCTGACAACATCTTCGACCTTTATAGGTTTCCTTGATAGGCAGGGGTGTGTACATGGTCACTACCTAGGCAAAAATTTCAAGATGACAGGAAATTAGACTCTATATTTCATGCTACTGCGTATAGGGGAATTAAACAAAGACAAAATTCTCGATATGGATGGCTTATAAGGAAATTACACATGCCTATAGCAGAGAAAATTCCGATAGTGTCAAGATCAGAAACTATATAGACAAGGTGTTTATATATTTATGGAAATCAGTGTAATGATCCTACTTGAACCCCCCCCCCCCTCCCCCCCCCCCCGGCCTGTCCCCCTAAAAGAAACCCTGTATAATATAATATAGCAATATTATATAAAATATTATTTTATAATTAATAATTAATACACTTGCACTTACAAGTTATTGCATATATCGTATAATAATATAATATAATATAATATAATATTATAATAACATAATAATAATTAGTAAAACAACAATATTTAATTATATATTATCTATATTATATAGTATATTGTAAAATTAAATTGTTACACACAGTAAATACATACATGTACAGTAGATAAAAATTAAGTTACAATCATGAAACATGTACACGTGCATGTGTATGGATTGGAATATTATTGTTATATCTAACATATTAAGCAATTACTATATTATTTAGAAAATGTATGCATTCAATGTACAAGTATATAAATTAACACGCACTAAAACTCACTGACAATTAAGCATGCATTTCGGGTGTAAGGACATAGATAGTAATAATTTCAACTCGCTTGCAATTCTTCTTCTATGAGGGCAATATTGTCACCCAGTTCAATATTCTCTAAGGCATCGTACAGTTGGCAGTAAAGACGTGGTTGGTGACTAGCGTTGATCCATTCACAGAGCACAGTAATACACAAATCCTCATCACATGTAGCAGTTTGACGCACAGTCACTCCCAATTCTGTGGCAAGACGTTCCCAATAGGAACCAACCTGGTTGGCTACGAACATTAGAATATCAATGTTAGATCCTACATTCTTTCCAGCATACTGCAGAATAGAATGGTCCCCGTTGCCAAAAAGGTATTGACTAATCACATCAGCAATATCTCCCCTAAGTATCCTTACAAGGTTGTCACAAAGTACACCCCAAGTAGCAGTTTCCACGTTCTCTTTTATCCAGAATCTTAACATCTGACAGCTTCTCTCTTCTATATTTCTTGAACGTGTCTTGAATGTGTTTATGATGTCTTCTTCCATACCAAAATATCGGGCCAAAAAAGACCATTTCATACCAACTTTAGCAGCAACCTTTGTAAGAACTTTGCGGTGATTTTCAAAACTATGTATTGGTTGATTAAGTTGCATGCCCTTATCCAGTTCTCTTAATTTGTTCAGTGCTTTCTCCTACAGAGTGAGCATGCAATGCTGGTTTAATTAGGTAACTAGACACAGCTGTAAGTCACATCACATCACCTATTCGCCACATATATTAACATACAGAATACTGCATATAATGTATATACAGTATACAAACTTAATATTAGCTTGAGGTTCACTGATATTATCCAATGAGACAGAATCATACTGTGAATGTACAACTGATCAGACTATAAGATGGCGATTCAATGGACATGTATACTGTATATATATGTATTCATAACACGTAAATCTGTACACACATACACATGTTAAAGATTCTAAGCACTCCATGTAAGTACCAGTGGGGGATGCTGGCTTTGTTCGAAAGCTTTTCCATAAACTGTGGTATTTGGTGGAGGTATCGGACCATCATTAGTGCCTACAGTTTGGCATTACATACAGTGATCATGTGTGAAAGTCAGAAGCTACAGTATGTACATGTACGTATTATGTATGTACATCAAGACATATTATTACATTAGTATAAAACATTTAAAGCAGAGAAAATGCCCACACATGCACACGCACACACACACGCGCGCACACACACACATACGCGCACACCCACCCACCCACCCTTGGAAGATGTCATTTCACAGGATGAGTCATCACTAACAAAAGATGTGACACTGTTGGCAGAATAAGTTACACTCGTTATAGCAGAGCTTGAGGGCTGTGTGACAAGTGTTTCATTGTTTCTCATGTGCTCTTGGCTCAAATCATCCTGGCAAGATGGTATCCTTCTGCTAGCCTCTGGCTCATCTGGGGTCTTATTGCTTTGAACTACCTCATAACCTTCACAAATCCACATGTGGTACAAGTATTTATAATATGATTAACAACTGTATTCAACATGCGCAGTCTGACTCACAATGCAACATTGAGGCTGAATCGGGTATTTCGTCTAAAACAGATTCAGACCACTCATTTGGGCCATGAGACTCTCCATATGACAAACAACAAGGGATAGGTTCTTCATAATTTTCTTGAACAGATTTCTTCAATTTCTCTAATATTGCCGTCATCATGGATTCATTGAATACCCTCTTAATATTCAGAAAAGCGCTACAGCCACCTGTAATAATTACAGTTCATGATTGATACCTTGTATATTTCAATACATATATCCCTTTTATGCCTTCACACAAACCCAAGTACAAAGTAGGATATGGTCAAATGTACAGATCCAGGAAGTTCAGACCAAGGCAAACTAATGAAGATCTAGCTCTATCTGCAAAGCATGCCACATATAGGCTACAGCAAACTAATTAATTAATCTTCTCACACACATGTATATATGTATATACCTATATATGTATGTACATTCACAGTGGGTATGCTAACCTACCTATAGGTGCACATAAAGAAGTTACACATGGAAGCTCACTTTTTTGGCTTCTAGCTTGTACCTGATGAAAAATTAAAAAAGAAATATAAGAATAAATCCAAGGGCAATGAATCTCCTTGTACAGACATTATCTTGCACCAGGTGTGTTGGAATATAGTAGCAGAAAAGAGATGAGAAGCATTATCGACAATAGCTAATTGTCCAATTAGGGACTCTACAGTTTACCATTACAGAATCTGACGGTCATACTTGTGGTGAACATTTCATGGCCTTTTAGATGTGAATAGAATTAATGCACCCACCCACTTCCTGCAGATCCATACTTGTATTACTATTATGACTCTACTGTTGTTGAATATTATCATACTACATATATACATAGATTTATCTATATCCACAAACATATGTACATGAGAATGCTGGTAAGGAATATATTGCTTTGCCAAGAATATCGGTATACTGGAAATCCGACATCAAAATATCAATCAATGCTTTTGCTATATAGGGAAAGACATTACAGATAAGACATGATTACTTGTAGACTACATTACAAAGAACATGCTACAGGTTAGATCGAGGGGAAGGAAACTGGGGCACACTGGCCTGCTTCAAAACAAACTGCTAAAGTACAGTATGTACATCAGTTACAGTGCCTACACAATCATGCATGTATAAGTAAGGGTGTATAAAAACCTTCTAAAATGGTAAAAGGATGTAGGATTGACACAGGATTGTGCAAAAAGGCATTATCAAAAAAGGATTTGCCAAAAACACTTGGAAGAAGGGTAAGTTGTGAAACCGGTACAGGGCTAGTGGGCAAAGGGCAAGACAGGCATAGGGCTATACATACATGAGGCTAGACGGGTATAGGTCTAGACAGAATTTAGTCGGACTGAGTGCACACTGTGCAAATTCCTACATCCCGTATGTGCAGCACATTGCATGTGTTTTTGGAGAATCCTTTTTTGATAATGCCCTTTTGCACGATCCTGTGTCAATCCTACATCCTTTTACCATTTGTAAATGGTTTTTATACACCCTTGTTTGTGCAGTTTTTCCTTTTATAGCGAAATGGTTGCTCGAATAGCCTCGGAGGCTGTTAACTTAAAGAAGGGTTCCACTGCAGTTGAGAAGGAACATGATCAAATCTTGTAAGATAAAGAAACTAGAATCTATGCAGCTACCTGACTACAATCAATGTCCCCATCTAGAAACAAATTCTCGAACAAAAAGAGCACTGAAATCGACAATCAAAGTGCGTTTGGCCTTGTGTACATAGGCGGACGTCTAGTCTCATGTAGCCATTTCGCTGATCCGAAAATGGGTGCTCTGGCGAAGTATGGGATTTGCCGATATGCCTATTTATTTTCTTCTCGCTTTAGGAGTGTAGGTGTTGCTTCAAAACCTACAAAAGGCACTTCGCGCTAACGATTGGAGCTCACTGGCGAAAGATGAGACCTTGGACCCTTCGTGGTGACCTGTAGCTCAGTTCAAAAAAACGACGAGAAGAATAAGAACAAAAATAATCTTAAAATGGTACTGGTGTTGCGTAGCCATACATTTTCATCTAAAATTTTGAAGTTCTTCAAAGAAATTGGCCTACAAAGGGTTTTAACTACTTCATCTTGTAGCTAGCTTGTCAAAAGGCACCAATATTACTTCTAAATGCTTCTAACTGTACTGTATCGTTAGTTTTCAGACGAAAACAAAATTTGCGCTAATGTATGGCGGCCATGTTTTTCCGTCTCATGCACTTTTAAATGCTTCTAAGTTCTAATCTATGTAGTGACATTGCCACCGGTGAAGCTGGTCACTTGCAGATCACATGATCATTCAGGACATGGTCATTAAACATGTGTACATCCATTTTGAGTGGGTGTGGCCCCAATATTTGGTTTGTTCTCATTTTGGGTTAGCTAACGCAATAAGAGAACAGATGCAATTCGGTGTCGTTTTAGTGGGACATGCATAGGTATGTTGTGAGAGAACTATGTAGCTGGTTTTGGTTTTGGTAAAGACACTATTCTACAAATGGATGACATCTTTTGTCCTTCTACACACATGCTGTTCGTTAGCATACTACCATTTGGTGTGAGACAAATGTAAATATGGAATAGCCCTATTCATTAAATATTAAATCGAAATTTCCATCAAATCCAATGAACAAGGTAACTCTACCAATTTAATTTATATTTATTTCCTGCCAAGAATATGACTATAGTTATAAGACGATCAGTATTCCCAAATATTTAAACTACCAATAGCCTAATAATTCTTTTTTGTGAAATTGGTCATTACCCAAACTGCTAATAAACTGGCTATATAGTACGTACATACATATCTATCTAGTAGCTATTAATAAATTTGTATTATATATATATATATATATATATATATATATATATCATACTGTAATGTAGATAAAACAGTTAAATACGTATATGTACAAGGACACCATAGGAGCCACATTAAAGGGCTGAACATAATGCCTTCAAAAAAATCCCGGGAAGAACCATAAATGTGGTATTAATTGTGGGAAATTCATGTCCTTTGCAGGAAGTAATCCTTTAAAGTGACGTACTTGGCAAAGTGGAAAACTCAAAAATGTTCCATATAAAGTACAATATATACTGTATCATGCGCTTGGTAAAAACACAAAGTAATTTAAAGCGTTAAAACTTTAAATTACCTTGTGTTTCTATTAGATTAAAGCTTACCTCAGTGAAGAACTGTGCTACACTGTCCTTATTAGTACTCTCTGCTGTATCCCAAAGAGAATCCTAGTCAAGTACATTCATAGGGTTACACACAGAAATACAAGTATAAAGCTTCTTCATTGGTTGTGCTCCACTTACTACAGTAGTTGCAGAGCATAAAAATTGCACTGGAGTTGGATCCCCTGATTGTATCCTGCGCAGGAAAGCACTCGATTCAGCTTCAGTCACCTGAAGAGAACATGACAATCCATGTAGCATTGCTTCTGACATGACAAAGAGTGGAGAACCAAATAACAGCTCACCACTGCCTTATCACTATAGTCTTCAAGAAAGGCTACCACATCCACATAACCACATTCAAGAGCATTGGTGTATAATTCTTCCTATATCAAGAATTAGCCGTCAGAGAAATAAGTAATACACTATTAATTTTATGCATACCATTTGGTATCAAATATTAGAACAATGAACAACACTGGGCACATGCAATCATGCACATGCAGAATTCTGACCTTGTTTTCAAAGTGGTGTAAAAGGTGCCAGCAGACATCCACATACAACTTTCTCTCTTCCCTTACAACTGACAAAGGCTAAGTAGAGACATACATACATAAGAAAAGACTCCTCCACAAACTTGTTAACTATGATTGAAATGTTTACACAATTGCAATAGACATGAATACACATCATGCCATGTACATGTACAGGGTTCATTAAGGTGGTGGAGGGGGTCTTTAAAAATTAATATGATAGCATACATACATGACTGCAGCACAGATCGATTCACACCACACACACACACACACACACACACACACACACACACACACACACACACACACACACACACACACACTCACATACAAAGAGTGAACATATAATATTATTATTATAATATGTATATATACGTACACACAAATACAGATTGTGTATGTACAAACTCTTGTATACTGTAGGTGCATATATACCTATGCGTAACCACATAACTTTCAAGAGGTACAAGATACCTTGCACACTCACCTGAAACAGGACAGCATATTTGATACAGTCTACTTGAATCTGTACAGACATCTGCTGGTAGCGAAATTGAAGGAAAATGTCCTCAGACGTTCCTACAGTTCTGCTCATCTACCAAGTAAGGGACAACACAAACAGTCTAATTTCCATAGGCAAACACACACACACACACACACACACACACACACACACACACACACACACACACACACACGTATATGTGTGTACCACTTGCAGAGAATATTTGTGCAGATTGCTGGTATGCATGCATAAAATATGTATGAATGCTTTTGTTCTACCCTGTTACAGATGGGGATAGTGACTAAGTACATTGAATATATTAGCCAATATACAATGTGATCGCTTTAAAACACTGAAAATACAAAGACTTGGCTATCCCCTAAAACACCTTTCGTCCTACATTGGGAAGGAGCATTTGATGGTCCTTCAAAACCTGCAAAAAGACATGAAAGACTTTAAGTATTTCTGGAGTCTTATCACACACACACACACACACACACACACACACACACACACACACACACACACACACACACATCTTGCATTCCCTTTAGTACACAGGAGAAACTCACATCACCATAGCGACACAGGGCATCTGCAAACTGCTGTTTTCCAGTGGATGTAGCTTTATCCAGCAATGTTTGCTGCATGTGTAGATGTATTATGATAGTATACAATGGAACCCTCTTAAGATGAATCTCAAGGGACTACCCTTAAATGTTAATCTTAAGAGAATTTTATCTTAATTAATAGGACTTCAGTTCGTACTCATTTCTACCCTTGGACTTGAAACATATTCTTTCGTCTTATAAAAGAAAGTTCACATTAAGCAAGTTTGTCCTAAGAGGGTTTCATGGTATCTACAGCATACATATGTGTGTAGTAGTAGTATCTTTTATACAGTAGATATACATACATACACGTACTGTGTATGTAGACAATTATATATAGTATACAAGCATTCTATCAATTGCATAACCTGCATGCTGACCTTCACTACAATATAATGTTATGTGTATGCTTGGATAGTTAAACTAACCATTCCAATTTTGTCAACTATTGCTTTAGCACATTCAAAATTACCATCAGCAACAGCTCGAATTATTGGAACTTCATACTACAGGAGATACCAACCACCAGCATTACATAGTACGTGGACTACAGACCTACGTACGTAGTTTGTATATAATAGATATCATTAGGTATATAATTTGTATATAATAGACAATGAACATAATAATATACAATATTATCAGAAAGCTTGTATTTTAATACCAGTGATCACATATGCATAATGTTTTGTACATACTTGCCTGTGAGCATGTGTATGATCATATGTACGTACCTCACTCAAGTCCACATCACTATCAAATTTACTGACAATAAGCTGGACAATCTCTGGATCTCCTCCTGCGCAAGCGAACTCCAGAACAGAGTGTACTCCCTACGGTGTGTGCCAAACCACAGAACAATCAATGCATGCAGTATTAAATACCAGTGACATACAATAAATATACAAGAAACAACAAAACCCGGTATAGAATAAACCAAGGGTGCACTGCAGTACTATCATATAAAAGACATGCACTAACCACAACTCACCCCACTCAAATGATGAAGATAGGCATTGTTCTCAATTAGTACTCTTACAACCCCAAAATGAGAACTCAAGGCAGCCTCAGCTACTGGAGATACTTGTACTTTACCACTTGCCATCTTGACAGTCTGAGGTGCACAAACATGCTAAAGATAATTTGAATGCATGTACATACTATATCTGAATGCAGAAAAGCACATATCATGTACAAAATTGTACATGGCACATGAGTGCTCAAACACACCAAATTCCCATATTACACATTATGTGCTACATTTTGCAACCTTAACAGGGTATCAGCTGTATGTCTACCAATCAACAAGACATGCACTAGTGCTCTAGTCTGGTAAACTACAGTAAGGTCCAATAACACTTGGGGTTATGTTGGAACACACAATTGATGCACGACTGCATATATGCATACATACTATACAGTGTACATCAAACAAAAGAAAATGACGATTGTGGTATGTATTTATGTTGATAACCGCATGACAGCCAGGCCCTCACCATTGCACATTGTACATTGTCTGCAGTACCAAAAATCAATAATAATATGTATACCAAATAAACATACCCTAACTGCATCCACCTGTGCACCACTATCAATCAATAATTTTACAATCTCTTCACTTCCACCAGCTGCAGCGCACATCAGAGGGGTAGCTTTGTCCTGTGGCAATTATGCAATAAAATGCAACAATGCTCACATGCAATTCTCTGCATCATGTGATCATATGTGGCACATACTGTAAGTGACTTGTACTGTAAAATAATGTTCACTTAGTCTATATCCACAATACATACTCACGCACCTCAGTAAGTATATCTGGAGAGGGATCTTCGCTTAGAATACACTTGACAACATCGTAATGCTTTCTCAATGCAGCAAAATGCAGAGCACTGTACCCATACTAAAGAAAGAGCAGAATGGTACATTTGTCCGCAGTACCAAAAGTCAAACATGTACCAAGCACACCTTATGTATATACAATAAGTAAGTCTTACGGGATTGCCAACTGAAGGGTCAGCACCCCTCTCTAATAAGAACTTGACTATGTTTATCTGTCCCTCTTGGGCAGCTGCTATTATCGGTGCTAATAGAGACTAAAGGGCCAAAATAACAAAAGTATCATTAAAAGAATGGATATAAATATTGATACTACAAGACGTGCCAACAAATACGTACATTTTTAGGATAGTTTGGATTGGCCCCAAACTCCATTAAGGCTTTAACAGATGCCAGGTCACCAAACAAAGCAGCGACAGTCAATGGTGGTATCCTTGTATCCTACACACAATTAGTATGTGATAAAGGCACATATATAGACATGCAAATAGAATGGAAGATACTGAATAAAGTCATGTAATATATATATATATATATATATATATATATATATATATATATATTATAATATTGTTACATACATACATATTTATATATCATATATGTATTAGGACATCATCAATATAGAAACAGAAGTAAACATGGCGACCTAGATACATACGTACGTTCTCACAAGAGTGAGGATTGGCATCATGTGAACACAGGAGACTAATCAAATTGGCATTTCTTGCTGCGGCCACTGTGTGCAGGCATGACCTTCCAATCTGCATGTGGCATTTAATACAGAAAATGGTTAGTATAAATCCATAAATTATACCTCAGGACATACATCACGTACATTGTCTAAGATGTTAGGATCAGCTTTAGCTTGTAGGAGCATTTCTGCCACTTTCACTTGTTGATGCTCACATGCCACCATAAGGGGTGTCATGCCATCCTATGGGAAGCAGACATACATAAATACGCGACAGGCAATATTGCACAGTTCAAAATGCAACTACTTTACATAAACTTGACTACCATATCTATGACATTGTAAAAGCTGGAGGAATATACAGATGGGTACATGTCTACATATCATGTGTGTACTGTACTTATATGGGCATGCTATCATTATAAGAACAAAAACAATGTCACATACGTAGATGTTCATCAGTCATAAAATTTGATCACAGACATTTTTACAACTCACATGATCCCTGCAATTTACATATTCAGTGGCAGTGTGACCTACGGAGACCAGGAGGTGCTCAACCAAGTTCACATATCCTATAGCAGCTGCCAAATGCAGGGGACTCTTCTCCTCCTAAAACC
>CAUJGJ010000129.1:1058200-1070700 GCA_963170055.1 Halisarca cf. caerulea
GTATAAAAAAACTTATCATTTAAGTAGTGCTCAGCCAAATGTCTGAATGCTGACCATTATTTCTAACACTGTTATACTATGTGACATAATGTACTATGTACATTCTAGTTTACCAAGCACCTGTTGTGGCATGACTGCTGTCAATGACATGACCATTTTCATCCAAGAATCCTAAACGGCATAGGAAATCAAATTTTATGCAGCAACATATGTAATAGTACATATAAAGAACTACCGTACAAATTATGCAATTATTCAAGAACATGCTGTACCTTTCTTTTGTGATTCCTGGAATACTTCCTTCTCCACTTCAAGCAGATCAGCAGCATGAAGGGCTACTAAGATGAGAGCCATTGTACTATTACCCAAGTCGGGAATAGCAATCACTCCCAAAAATTCAGACAGCTGCATGTGAAGATTGTTCTTGCTCCTCAGGACAATGTCGTCAACCTTTGTACGGTTGAAGCCCAAGTGCAATGCTAGCTGTACCCAGTGCTTGCCAACGTGAGTCCTCAAGCATTCAGCATAGCTTGATCTGAAATGTCCTATGTAATATAACCAAGGTCGAATTGAATATCACAATTAACTGAATGCACATACATGCACCAAGGGATTCTGCATAAAATGTAAGAGAAAGGACCATGACCAGCTTATCCTTCATATAACCATCACTAGACGATGCAATGTTGTAGTAATACTATTGTAGTAGCAGATGAAATAGTGTAGATGGCCATATAACACGTAAAATAATTTCTTAGTATAACAAGAATGACGTACCTGTAACGCTAGCTACATCTTGCAAAACAACTCCCATTCCTCTAATTTTGACAATTGCACTCAAAAGTCCCAAGATAGATACTTCTTTGCCATTTGTACTCGCCCATTCCTTAATTAGACCAATAAACAGCCTTTCCTTTGGAGTTTTTCGAGATTTCAGAGCATGATAACTAGCAGGTATATTAAGTTCACTTGCAAAGGATGACAGATAGTGGTAGAGATGACGCTTTTGGATTCCACGGGATACTCTATTCACAACATCTTTCAATGGAAGAAGCATAGTACATTGAATGCACTGTTGGTTCAATTTTATGCATGCATGGGGTTTCTTTATAATAATACAAGCACCAATGACCACAGAGAAAATCAAGTACAACAATGTCGATCCATTGTCCGAATGAGAACTACTGAAAAAAATTTACTTAATGTGAGTATATACGTGCTACAAATTGATTGTTGTAACTCATCGTGCATTTGTGTATAAAATTGATACCACTTTGATGTATGTACATGTACCATACTAATCAGGGTATCATATTTAGACTGGGAAGCCTTTAGCCATAGGCTATTCTGACAGGCACCCAGTAGAAAAAAAGAAAACGAACAATACAATTATAAAAGTAAAATGAATAAGGAATAAGTAAGGGGTAAAGCAAGGGGTAATACCAACGGGAGTCCATTAAAAGGCGAGGCGTGTAATGAATTTCCCTATTCTTGATTAGACTTTATTAAAAGCGAGGCGTATCTAAGACTAAGCGATTGCTGTTAGGCCACAAAGTGTACCAATATTACGTACAATATTCTTGTCGCCTTAGTTAGGGGTCACAATGAAAAATATCATTGCTGTCGGAAACATCCGAAAATAATGTTTTAGATGAAAGTCAGTACGGCGAATCTAATGGTGGTGACCGTTTTTCGATTGGTTGAAGTATGACCAAGTTATGCGTAAAATCATATTTTGCTGCAACGCAGGTGGTTTAAGTAGAGCAATCTCCCCCAATTTTCCGCTATGGATAGCCGAGGGATGGATCATCCTTGCACAGCGTGAGGGTTTGTTTCGCGTATGTTTCGAGTTTGTAAGGACGTTTAGTGTGGAAATTTCGGAGACCCCCCTCCGACAAATGCAAGGATAACTGTCCGAAATACGCCTTTCCTAGTCGATCATGACAGTGGTGAGTGTCTGCTACAAATTTGGATCCATTTCATTGAACTCCGCATTGCGGGTGGAAAGTAGTTTTCTCGCGCGCGTTGCACCACAATTTTGATTAATTTTTATGTATAACTTGGTCATACTTCGACCAATCGAAAAACGGTTACCACCATTAGATTCGCCGTACTGAATTTCATCTAAAACAGTATTTTCGGATGATTCCGACGGCAATGAATTTTTCATTGTGACCCCTACCTTAGTGAAATAAGCAGAACGCTTAGCACCTTTCTAGTAGAGTTCAATAAATATTAATAGGCTGTCTCATAGTTGGTAGAGAAAGTAAGTAACTAAAAGGCCGGCCGTACAAGAGAAAGTAAGATATTCGCTACCAAGGTTGTTCCAAGGGATTCAGAAGCAAGCAATAATTCCGTAGATGGAGTAAACATTTTATAATTCCAGCAATACCACACTTACCTTTCTGTAAAGACATTCTACAGCGATGCAAATTTCTGTTCTAGTCTACTTGCAAATATAATGCACGCACATAATAAAGCAAGGATGACGGGGCATAGTATTGGGAAATCCCCGATGCTCTATAAATATTATAGAGGACAGTGACGTAAAATACGACGGGTCATCAAAAGTAGCCTATGCAACATTGTGATGTTGAAATTGGCTAAACGTATAAGGTAGAGTACCCCAGTTTCGAACAGTCCCTAATTCTGAACACCGTAGTCTCCTAGCCGACACAGAACTAGGTTTCATTCTTTAGCAATTGCTATGCCCTGTGTTAGTAATAAGAAATGGCAGACCTAGTCTCCAACTCTAGTTCCTGAGCTCAGGAAAAGGTGGTATTCAGAATTAGGGACTGTTCAAAATTAGGACACTCTACCTTAGATCTTCTTCCTAGGTCCATGTGTGTGTACCAGCCAGGGAATCACCACTGCAACCGGCTTAGCTGCCATTAAACTTAACTATATGTGCAAAAGACTTCATGAAATGGAACACATCCCCTTTCCACAAGGATGGAACCTGATGTGTTTGTTTAACATCACAGGAGATAATGATTCTTTAATATTTGACAACTTATAAAAGTCCCGTCAAATCACATTAATGTATCAGGATTGGATCTAGGAATAAATTTGATATGGAGGAGCAATTGTTAGGTCTCCAGAGCATCACCCAGTACTAATAGCCACAATTCAGAGAGGGTGGGGACTACTATGTTGGTAGACGTCTAAAAATATGTAAAGTGCTTTAAAAGGGATGAGGGTTTCAGGTTCCATGGCCCCCTACATACCACCCCCTCAATCTGCAACTGTGTGAGGCTTATCCTGTACATATCTAGTACACAGTCACCTGTTGATACCCTACAGTACTATACTTGGTGTTGGGCTGAGTAACAGTGTATACAGCTTACTGTCATGAACTGTCACTATGAACTCTATAGGCCAATTAAGCAACACCATTTGTATGAAGACTTGTACATCTACTCACATAATGAGGTGATCTTCAATTAATATTATATTATACTAAATGATGATATGATTAGTTACATATTAATACAGCATTTTTGTCCATTTGACCATTTTGTCTTAACTTCTATGCTGTTTTAAATTGCCATCTTCACCCACAGTGATGTTTGAAAGGAATCATTATTCATGATTATTTACGCTATCATTGCCCACGGATAACTTTTTATAAAGTGGAGGTGGCTGTACATCTATCGTCTGGCCACCCGAGACCAGCCTGGGAACAATTTGCTTTTTCGCTCCTTCCGCAGACACTATGAATGATAATTACAAAAATGGCTGACTAGTAGGAAGACTTTGTCAATACTCAAATCTAAAGACATCGATGTAAATTTTGAGCGCATTTCTACTAATAATTGTTTCGTTTGTATTTTTAAGCTACTTAAAGCGTGATACCGACAAGTGAAGGACACATGTCGGCCAATGTCAAGGTTGTGGAGGGAGACGTGGAGATGAGCCGAGATCGTTCTTCGTTGCCCACATCAGAGGCTATCGATTGCCCCCAAAACAGCGAAATCTCATCTAAGATAGCTGGTAAAGCTTTAGAAGAAAGTGTAGACCAAAATTCATCCCTAACAAAGGAACATACTCGCGGTATTGTCGATGTGTTGCCTTCTGAGCCGCCTGACAAGTCGTTCGAAGCAAGTGATAAGCTTGAGCCTGAAGAAGATGCACATCGCTATAATGGTGGGACGATCAGGATGACTGCACACGAAGCCGGAGGAGCCAAGAAGCGGAATCGCCCGAAGCAAAAGATTGTTGTTTCGTCCTTACAAGTTAGTCCTAGCATTACATATCCACTCGTTTTACAAGTGCAACATCATGTCTTCTCCATTTTGGACGGCTGTGACTAGAATTTTAGATATTGTACGCTTTGTTTATACTAGAATACAGGACTGGAAACTTATACAAATGTATGGGACATTAGGGAATGTTTGGGAGGCAGGAGGCCTGGTGGCTGTATGTCACCTTTTCATGAACCTACTCGTTCAACAATAACTATTTGCTTATGGCTATGCAGTGTTCATTCTTGTCAGTATATCTGTATCTTGTCTGTTTGTGCTGTTTTGATTACTTCTTTACTCTTCATGTTTATGGCACACATTAGCCGTTGAGTTTAGATATTATTGTTTTTGTTGAATTTGCTTGTATTTAGAATGCCTTTCAACCTGTTGGAGAGGACAGTGCTGGGAAGAAGTATTGGTTTGATGGTGGTTAGTAAACACTGTGTTGTGTAGATGTACGTATACTATTCTGTATACATACGTAGGTGTTAAGAGGTGTGTTACATTGGATATGCACGTGATATGTAGGAGTTCCTATTGTATGGGTGTTTTCGCTAAACTACAGTTGTGTGTATTATACATACATACTCAAGCACGTACATATGTATGAATGTACATATGTATGTACGTATGTATGCATGTATGTATGTATGTACGTATGTATGCATGTATGTGTGTATGTAGACTGGTCTATTGCTGTTTGTAATGTGTTCAGTTTTCATTGGTGAAGACTGTTGTTTACATTGTTATCCTTCTTGTTTGCAGAGAAGAGTTTGTACGAGAGTTCCTCTGCCTTGCATCCAAAGTAAGGATGTGCTTTGTTGTAGGTTTCTGTAACTGCAATGGTTTCTTTGGGCATCTAATTTTCAGTTTGCATACAGTTGTGATTGCGTGTATCCTTGTTTACTCTGCAGTGGATTGGCAGAAGAAGTTACCTTGGTCTGCAAGTCAGTAAGGCAGTGGACCAGCAAATACAAGTACGTATGATGAACAACATTTGATGTATTTCGACATGGGGCATTGATGTACAAACACTGTATGTGTACATCAAGGTGTAAAATGGGTTGTATGCAGGATTAGAATTATCAATTACTATATTGCGCAGTGGTATTGTGTGTATGTGTGTGTGTGTGTGCTGGATTTGCATCTATACTTGAAGTTGTATGTCTTCAGATTACTCTGTCATTACCTCATATTAGTGTTGTGTGGTTTCCCCATGTAGGGAGCTACTGCAGCAATCTCATCCAAAGGACACACAATTGGCCCAGCTAATCAAGAACCATTTTCTCCCTCTTGTGAAGAAAGCAATCTCACAGGTTGGTACACAGATCCTCCTCATGAAAGGCCACCCCTCTTATGAGGCTGGCTTGCTGGTCACAAAAAATGCATGTTGCCCACATACTATGTACAGTAGTATCCCTTTTAGTTTAAGAGACCATCTTTAGAGACCTCCTAAAGTTTCAAAGAAGGGGTGATCTCTGGTGATGTGATACTTGGCATGTGGCTAATGTACATACGTACACTATTCTAATTTTTTTTTGATTCCTTTTTGTGACTTTGCCATCTGACTGATTTTGCCAATTTCCCCTCAGTCTAAGGTCTATCTCCATTTATCATGTGCCACTTAATGGTAGCTAACTAGCAAAAATTGTGGATTGGAAGTATATAGAAAAACCAGGGTCAGGTTGACCAGATAGAAGTACAGACTTTACGAATAGAAGCTCAGAAAATCAACAGAAATTACATGAAACCTAAAAATAACATTTGAGACTATAACAACCAAATGTTGGATTCCACATGAATTATGTGATTTTCTTTGTGAAAATGACAAGCTATTCGGTACATTTGTGACCAGCAAACCAGTGTTGCCAGTGCATGGATCTCTCGTGGAGAGTACTTTTAGTAGAGGAGCCCTTGTGGCAATCTGTACATCTTCAGAAGCTTCCCAAAGTCATAGGGAGTGCTACTGTGTGCATAATATTAATAATTGTATGATTGGCAGAAATGTTTTGATATTACTTTTGCAATCAATGTATGTACAACGTATGTATTTCTTGTAAAATTGGTAAGTTTTCTTCACTGTCTCTGTTTTACTACCATCAATGATTTTGTCAGTTGAACGTAAATGATCAATCCCTTTTCTGTCTCTGCAGAAGGACAAAGCAGTGATGAAACTATCAGAAGCTAATGAACAGCCAACGCAGGCTGTATCTGCAACTTCATCTGCTAGTGACAGTGGCAAGGTATCTGAGGGAAAACCCCAGGTGCCTTCGTTTCATCAACTACAGCATCCACTAATGGCCAATCCTCAAAATTATTGCTATGTTATCCCCACTCCACTGGGACCACAGGTGGTTATGAATTCTCAAGCAGCTGGGCAATCACTTCCGCACCAGGTCTCCAGCCATCCTTCACTGACAATGGCTTCGCAACAGTCATCATCTGCCAGTGTGTCTTCAGGGAGGAATACAGAACATAAACTGTCAGCATCAACATCAGATATTCTTGCATCAGCTCACAACACAAAATCCCTTCCTACAGATGTTCCACCAAAAGGCACCCCTCTTTCATCTCCACCGGTTTCTCTTGCATCCCAGACACCACAGACCCTATATTATCCACCTTCAGCTCCTTACTCTGTCCACAAAGACCCAAAGAGTGGCCAGTCATACTTTCTCTCAAATCAGGGGCAAATCATGGGTATGTTCCTCATCAGACATGTCTGTAGAGATGTTTGCTGTATGTGCATATCTGTATATTGTTTGTTTGTGTGTGTGTGTGTGTGTGTGTGTGTGTGTGTGTGTGTGTGTGTGTGTGTGTGTGTGTGCATGTGTGGTGATTCATTGCTATGTACGTATTTTCTGATATGTTTTCTGTAGGTCAACCTTATACTCTAATGCAGCTTCCGGATGGACGTTATGTTCAAGTTCCTTCCTCCCTACCACCATATCATCTTCAACAGCAAATGCACTCACAAAAGTATCTGTATCAAGCGCAGGCAAAGAGCATGCAACCACCACTTTCTGAATCCTCTACTGTTGGTAGTAAAACCAGTACAGTTTCTGAAGTTGAAGATTCTAGAAGAACTAGTATTGATGTAGTTGAACCCAGTAAAAGTGCAAATGAAAAACTGAAGAATACAAAAGGTGTACATGAAAGTGTGTTCTTACCTGAGCTTGCGAGTGATGTACCTAAATGCTACCGGGTCCCTTCGCAAGAGCAAATGGGGGAAATCAATTCATGTGAACGTTGTAGTATTGTGAAGGAAGTAAATGCTGCATATTCATCAATGCAGCAGAGCACAAGAAATGAGAGCACCAAGCCTGATGGTAACGTAGGAGCAGGATTTGAAGCATCTGTTGTACAAGGCTCCAGCAAACCCCAGGTGGCACTGCCTTCGAAACACAGACGAAAGAAAAATCCAATCAAATCACATTCCCCATCTCCTGAAGTGTTTCTACCGCTTGATAAAGAAGATCGCAAGAAATTATCTGAGTCTCAATTAGCACTCGTTGAGAACAAACTGCAGGTATCTAAAGATGTAGAGAATGAGAAATCTTTTCTACCTCAAGGGGATTGTAGTCCTGATGTTGCATCACCTGTTATGAGATTGAAATCTTCACGTGATGGTTCTGTTAATGATCTGCCTGGTGAGCTGGTAGAGAGAGAGGAAGCTAATTTTGAAGCAAGTAAACCTGTTGTCCCAGAAAAGTCTGCCAATGATCAAGGAAGTACACACCACTCTAAGGATGGTGGCCAACTTGGTGAAAATGAAGATCAAAGACCCATTTCTGCGACTGAGAGTGAAGGTGCCATTGAAGGGCAGCTCATGGTCTCCATAGAGAGAAGACTATACGACTTGATACATCAAACTCACAAGGTGTGTGTGTGTGTGTGTGTGTGTGTGTGTGTGTGTGTGTGTGTGTGTGTGTGTGTGTTTGTGTGTGTTTACATATTATGTATGTTTGTTATACATACATATATGTTTGCATATGTGTTTGGATATGTAAATTTTTAATCACATATTGCCCAATACATCATTCGTATATTTTGTGGAACTTTTAAATTTCTTTTAGATTTTGGCTTAGGAATGTCATTGAATATGCATACGTATGTTCGTACATGCCAGGGGTGTAGCAGTGTGTAGCGGGTTGTTCAGGCAAATTCCTTAACAGTTTGGATATCGTGTACCATTTTGTAAGCAAAGTCTCCATATTTCTTTGGTGGGAAATGTAGTCTAAATTCATGGTTATTCAGCCATATCAGTTAAATTAGCAATTATTTCCAAGATACTCAAGGAAGATGGGTGATTGTGTAATCAAAAATGTTGATTTTTGACCGAAAATGCCAAGCAAGCTTGAAAAATGCCATCTTCTGATCAAATACATGCTATCTTCACTTATTCTAGAAATTTTCACTATTATTAGCCATTGAAAGGTATATATTTCAACAGTCCTGGAAAAGATGTGAAACATCTAGCTTCCTTTTCTTCCCTAACCTGAATTTGTTGGTCCAGTGGCAGCCATACCTACCAGACCTTGCACACCCTACACTTATGCATGTATACGTACGTATATGCATAGCTTCTTTGTATAGGGTATGTATACATATGTTAAGCATTTGGTATACATATGTGTGTGGAATACGTAGCTTACCAGTTATAAGAAAAATTGATTTTTTGGTTGTGTCGGTTGATATGTACATTCTATTGTATTTGTTGTGTGTTCATGCATGTCCTGAAACAATTTTTGTAGTACAGGTACATTGTTGTACATAATGATATGTGTACAAATGTTGCATGTGCTGCATGATTTGGAGGTATTAGCTTTGTCTCTGTGCTGATTTGCCATTCAAATGCCCTCATCTACAGGAAAGACCAGTGGTAAGCCCTGTACACTCTGATGGGAGTTCAGCGAACATTTCTGATTGTGAAGCGGTACCCTCAGTGAACAAGGTTGATTCAGACACTATGAGTGAAACAGCAAGAGTTATTGCTATGTTTGCTGAGCCTAATAGGGTCAAACGTCGATGCGTTGCGGCAAGAGAAGAAATGCAAAAGTTGCAGAAGATGTTTGGTCAACCTAAGAATAAGAAAAAAGTCAGGAGGCGTGCACCATCCAGGCGATCTGTTAGGCTTTCACAAGAGAAACCAGCTAAATATGGAGATGACGGTAATTCATCTCCTGAGAGAGGTGTGTCAATATGTTATTTACACTTATACGTACAATACTAGGAACTGTGTGGTGTACTGTATCCATATGTACGTATGTCAGTCTTATGCCAGCCTAATGTAATAGATGGTAGCTGCTACTTGAAACATAAATGTGGTCGTTTGCTTCAAATCATTTGCTCATTTGTTTGGCACCTTGATTGACTGTCATTTGTTATGTTATGAAAAGTACCATTCAAAAAAACATTTTTGAGGAGTTGTTTATTGTAGCACACATTTTTTTTATTCCCATATGTACATTGAAACTACAAATGTATGGAATTTGGAGGGACTTAAGCCCTTGTTTAGGAAAGGTGGCAAGAGTGGATGAATGCGTAGATTAATCAACTGCAGTGTGTATAGAGATACCCATTTAGCCATGCCCATAAACAGTCTTAGTGTCATTTGCTTCAACGAATGTGCATACGTATGCTGCTGATTTTAAAGTATCAATTGATTTTTCTCTGTTTGTATTGTATTGCAGGAAATTTATGTGGTTAAAAGTCTTACTCTGCTTGTTATCAGCAGGCCTTTTCTTTCAGTTTTGATTATGACAGCATTAGTAATGAAGAAATGGTTTAAACTCAATATTATGTGCGTACATGGAACCTCTGTAATCTGACATTCTCCCTAATTCAACCATCTTATGAGGTGCAATCACCATATATGAAGTTATGCTAAGAGTCCCTCCATAATCAGACAACCTCCTACTCTGACACTTTTCAAGCTCCATTGAGTGTTGGATTGAAGAGTTATCGCTGTATATAGATATGCCCTGTATATCATGGGCGGGGGGTGCTGGTGGCTTAGTGGGCTGCTGATGTGACAACAAGAGCTGAGTTATGGGATGGACTAAGGTCCAGTCCCAGTGATGGTGTTTCTGGCCTTTTTTCTCTGCACCCCCCTGCCACCACCAAGACAGAAGAGTGAAGAATGCCCACTACAGCCACCAAAAGAATTGAACATTGGATGATTGAACAATTGACAGTTTATAATAACAATTAACAATGTAGTATGTTTGTTTGTTTGTTTGTTTGTTGATTCTGTACTTGTGATTACTGGGCCCCCTGAAAAGTAGCCAATGGCTAAGTGGGTGTCCCAGTCTAAATAAGATTAATCCAATCCAATCCAATCATGTCTGTGTGTCAGTAATGCCCGATTAGCCATACTGTATTACATAAGTACGTATGAAACCTGTTGTTAACCATTTTTAGTTTTCTTAGAGATTGAATTATGTGATTCTATTGCACATTTTTTGTATTTGTTTTATAGATGAGAAAGCATCACAGAAAGACAATGACTCTGACGCTGAAGAGGAAGAAGATACTGAAGAGTATGACATGGATGCAGTGTATGTGTTTTCATCCCAGATGGCCAACCATGCTGCTAAAGCTGTAGCAGATGGCAGATACTACTCTATTACAAAATGGCATGCTTCGCAATCCTTAGATTCAATCTACCTGAAAACAGCTACCACATCACCATCTAATGGTTCTGAGAGCATTGCTGCAAAGTTCTCAAACAAGCTGTACAGTTCGTCATTTCATGTGGATAGTGCATCTCAGACGTCATCAGTAAAGCATGGTGAAGGCGAAAGTGATGTCGAGTCTTCCAAGAAAAGTACCTCCAGTGATGACGATGACAGTAGTGATGGTGAGAGTGAGAGTGACCAGGAGACTCCAAATAAGGACGAAGCAGTACAAGAAGAGAAGGATAGTGAAGTGTTTTCACCAACCAAACAGTATGGAGCCAAACAACTGCTGTTTGCTGCTGAGGGGAGAATTGGGAGGATTAATTCCAAAGTAGAAGGGCCAGCAGATTCTTTGCCAGATGACATGGAACCCTCTCATGTGTCAGCTCCTCAGTTGAGTCCTGATGATAGCAAATCAAAAGCAGCAGCTCCAGAGTGTACTACTGTAGGAAAATCATCAACGTCTTCTACAGAGGATCTGCCAGCATCTGGTATTGCAACTGAAGAAAAGGGAAGGAAGACACAGGAAGAGAGTAGTGTTCTCAAAGTCACCAATGAAGCGCATTCACCCAATAACAGCACCTCAGGTCAGGTGCAAGTTACACCAGTTGCTCGGACAAGCACTGTTGGGCCACTTGTTACTGAGCCTTCCGCATCAACTTCTCACCATGTTTCCTCATTACCCAGCATGCTACCACAAGCAACGTTGTCTTCTACTAGTGGTGTTTTCCCAGTTCTCCCTTCAAGCCCTTACATGGGTGAATCCTTGAGATCACAGCAACCCTTTCAAATGGGCCCAATTCACATGAGGCCCAACCCCAATGTACCCATTGGTCCAAACCCGTATGTAAGTATCCCACAGTTTCCCTATCCGCCCCACCCCCGGAGTAGTTTTCATCCGCATTACCATGCAGATCAGCAAGCCTTCTGCACGGTACATCATGGTATGCCTCCAGTTCAGCGTGTGCATGACCCCAATTGGATGTACTCGCAGCAGCTCCGTCCTCCTTATATATCCTCAATGCACAAGACTCTGAACTCTAGTCAGTCTACAAGTAGAACGTCTTGAGTCTTTGGAACTTTCAATATTAATGCTGTACATTCAGTGATAGCAATGTGTCACGTTTTTAGTAGAGATGTTCTTTTTGTTTGTGCCTACACTTCTTTGCATAGTATAGTAAGGTTTTTGATTGTTTTTGTCATTCTTTTTATCTTGTGTATCAATGAGGTGTGCACCTGCATCTGCCCTTTTAAGTTCCTTTGTATGATAAAATTTGCTGCAATTCATATCAATTTACATATTGTATAGTACCACATCGTACACATGCAGTATTATAATAGATCATTCACACATTTTAGAATCAGCAACCACAACTTAATTGATGATTGAAAAGGGTATAGACATCACTCACCTCCACTGGCAGTCAATGATCAGGTAAGCCCATTGTGTGACGGGAGCCTTGAAAACACGGAATACGGAATAGCGGAATAACGGAATAGCGGAATACGGAATAACGGAATAGCGGAATAACGGAATAGCATGACGTAACGATAAAATGGCCGTCCATCCGTACGG
>CAUJGJ010000129.1:1075700-1090700 GCA_963170055.1 Halisarca cf. caerulea
GATCTATACAAAGGGAAGGTTATGTACATTTTTGGCAGTCCAGAGGCTTTTGATGAAAGGAAGTGGAAAAGCATGCTGCTCACACCAACATATCAAATATACCTTGTCTGCTGTTGTTGTGGATGAGGCACATTGTGTCGATTTATGGGGCAGCAGCAAGGAACCATTCCGTGCTGCCTATCGAAGACTCGGTGACTTGCGTTCTTTCATACCAACTGACATCCCTTTTGTTGCACTAACAGCTACAGCAACCACTATGACAAGAAGAACAATAACTGCATCACTACGTATGAAAAATCCTACCACTGTATCTCTTTCTCCAAACCGCAATAACATTCGATATTCTGTGCAATGTGTCAGTGAAGATTTCTCTGTTGTATTTCATTGGCTATTTGAAGAATTGCTAATGAAGGGCCAGAAGACAAACAAAACTATAGTATTTTGTAGAACTATCGAAACCTGTGCTCGCCTATACAGCTTGTTTACCATCACCCTTAAAGAGAAAGGGTACGTAGAACAATCAGTATCCTTGGATGCATGTCTGTTTGCCCTTTATCATGCCAAGATTACTGAGGAAGAGAAATCTGTAATACTGCAATCTTTCAGCAAAGTAGATGGCAAGTGTCGTGTTTTGTTCACAACAATTGCTTTTGGCATGGGAATGAACATTTGTGATATAAGAAGAGTGATTCATCTTGGTCCTTCCAGGGATATTGAGGAGTATGTTCAAGAAACTGGAAGAGGAGGACGAGATGGATCGCTATGCCAAGCAATTTTATATGTATTTTCTGGATGTACAAGAGGCCATATCAGCTTGGGGATGAAGGATTACATTCATCGTAACCAGTTATGTCGCCGTCTATGTTTATTTCAAGCCTTTCCTGGTTCCTTTTCTAGGCCAGGTGTTTTACATGACTGCTGTGATTTTTGCCAGTCCGAATGCCTTTGTGCCTGCATCTACAGATGCTGCATATGTGGAAAAGGAACACCCTGCCAATTTTGTTGCACTTGCAGTAAGAAATGTAATTTTGTTCCGAAACCATGCTTGTTAAACAAATCTTACATCAGCAGAGATGATGCTACACTCCCATCACTGATTCAGGCAATTAAGTTGGATGAAGGTGCAAGCTACTTCACATTTACTTGATTTTGACATATGTAACGTGCATGCATGCATCATATTAATATATATGTATATAATGTCAAGTTGATCCACCTGATTTCTAACGGATACTATAGAATTGCTTTCATTGCTTTACATGCATGTGTCCATAATAATATAATTATATTATACATATCATTGACTATTAGTACTGCAATATTATATTTATAGAGTCTGACTATATGTATTGAAATCATCTGTTACCATAAATTTCATGCATGCATTTATATAGTATGCAGCTTTATACAACCCAAATTGCAAAATTCCATATAATTATGCTGTTATACAGTACATGTTATTGACATTAATTATTGATGCATATATGCATGATACTGCATAATCAAGTAATAGCTTATAATCGTATACTCAGTCTAACAATGTTCATAACTGACCATGCAGCAGTGTACGAAACTATGATTTGAAGTTACTGTGGAAACACTGTTCAGTAAGCTCCTTCCTTCTCTCACTCAGCCATTTTTGCAGTGGCGCAATGTTTTTCCTGATATTTGCAAATGGCTCCCTTGATGGACATGGGATTTTCGAGTGATATCTTGGAGGGATTATTGACAGTACTTTGGCTTCCATTAAAGTTTTCAAGATCAGTTCAACATCTTGTATATCATCAGGCTCCTCGTTTTTTCCAGACTCTGGTTTTACATGCATAGCCTTGTCAAAATTATCAAGAACAACTTTCAATGCTGTGCTTGCAGTGGCTGCCTTGTGAATGCTTTCTGTTGTTAAGTGAGAGTGAGACATGTGAATATTATCTTTAAACACTCGGTTTAAATGTTCCATATGTAAATCCATGGGCTTATTATTACCAAGCCCATTTCTGGTACTGCAGAATCGATTCCACGTGAGCTCAAAAGCTTGCTTCGGAGTCAAAGTGGCATTCACTCTGCCTAATAATTGGAATGCTTCATAGGCATATTTCGGATGTCGACTTTCCTTGAAGTGTAACATAAGAAATTTCCACATACGTATAGACCGTGGTCCATCTCCCTCCTTCCAGCAGTCTTTGAAATTTCTAGCAAGTAATCCCATGCTTAAGAGAAGACAGCTGTAGTTGAACACACCATCTATAGTAGGTGGTACTGAAGATCCAGTATATTTGGTGTACCTATCCTCAATTTTTGCAGCAATACACTCAATAGCATGACAAACATCTTCTTTTGTTGTTGCATTTGATAGCCCACTTGGAAACAGCATTTCTTTGGTGATATCCTTGACGTGGTTCACTCCAAACAAAGTGCATAGTGCTGCCAATATGTAACCATTAATAACCACTTCAAGAAAGTCCTCACATGCGTTGAAATCACTTTTCGGATCTGTAACTACATTTCTTGTGTCTAGTATGGTCCTCAACTGATAAAGTGTTCCTTTATCACCAGCTGAATCTTGCTTATACAATTTCCAAATTACCTATTAATAATTATCAGTAATAGTATATAATTATAAATTTAATAATTATAAGAGTGCAGTTTAACATAATATTGTATTGTCATTTCAAATATATAGCATGCAATCTGCAGAGTTATACCTGGTAAAAAGTAAGTAAGGCATGCCAATCGCCTGGGACTTCAACTATGGTTGAAAATCTTTTAACTGGATCATCACATTGCATTCTGGCTCTTTTGACTCCTCTCAAACGCTCACACGTAAGCTGATCTCCGTGGAAAAAAACGACCTTTGGCTTGCCTCTTACAGTACGAGGGACATATTTCTGCAATATCTCCACAATATCTATCATATCCTCAAGCTTCTGCTCATTTTTGGTGACAACACCCAAAGGAATCTGCATTGAATAAAAATATGCTGATCTCTCTATTATATGTTACAAGTTCATAAAATACCTACAATGTCACTCTTCTTTGACATTACTGCTGACATTTCATGGGGTATATGTTGAGGTAGGGCATCAGCAAATTCTTTCAGCTGGGGTAAATACTTCACAAGAACACGGGAAATCAGAGCAATGAAATCTCTCTTGAGCATATCGCAGTCTTCTTTTGTTGGTAGAAATATTTCAAAGGATACTGTTTGGATGTCATTCAGCGGCTTGTCATTAGGCAAATCTATAAATATCAATCAAGGATCATTTAATATAATAGCAATTTGAAGATAACAACTACGTTCATTGACAAACTTATGCATGTATTTTATATATATACAGTTAATTAGTACTAGATCCAGTTTATATAATTTCCATGCAGGGCATGTCATTGACATATATAGCTTGTGACAGTTACAGTCATGCATATATCACCTTTGGTTATCCTATGTTTAACTGCGAATGAATGAAACCAGTGATAGTCACCAGTTCTTCTCTTTGTTGTCATATGTCGTGGGGTAACCCTGAGATCAACATTGTCCCCAACAAGTTGATAACAGCATGCATCATCTACATTGTGTACATGCATGCATATATGATATATAGTAATCGGGCATATATTTAAGTATAGAAGAAAAAGTATACATAATATAATATAATATATATATATATATATATATATATATATATATATATTATAGTCATACAATTTGCATACCATACATATTATTCTTGGCCCAACTCATGACTCCAGCATCAAATCCCTTCCCCAGTTCTACCAACTTGCTTTGCAAGGCAGTGTAAGATACTGTTAAGTGGAGTTTGGATAGTCTTTCAAAGCACTTCTAAAAATGAGTGATATATAAAAATTATAAATACCCAGACTGCCATGGCAGTGTAACATAATTATACCAATTAATTCAAAGACTAGTCAAGATAATGAACCTATTATAATATTATAATAATGTTATATGCATTAATTTACCTTCTTTGAAGCATTGCCTTGCCACAAAATTAAGCTAACCAAGTAAGGTATCATGCTCATGTGAGTGCACCGTGCCTTTAGCAACAGTCCAGCAGCAAGAACCATACTTTCATGCTCATGGTGGTCTGTCTTCCGCACATATTTGCTACTTGATGTGGCAATTATTGACAGTATCGACCAAATAGTGGGTGCCTTTTCCTGTAGCACTTGGGCAAGCTCATTGAACTGTACTTGCTTCAATGCTTCAACAGATACACACCTTAATATAGTTGCAGGTACCCTTGAACACAGACGTTCACATTCATCATCAATTCTGTTCAGTAAGTGACCAAGATTGTCCTTCACGTATGGTATAAATCATTATAATTATCCAGGCCATGCATGCATAATAAATTTATTACAATTATTATTATGAAGTTCCTTGGTAAAGGATTCAAAATCTTACCATTGCAGTGCTGCAGTGCGGATTGCTTGCAGTCTGTGTCCAGGCATGAGCTTTGCTACAGATCTTGCATAAAAAATGTGTACATAAATTATATAATATTAAATGATAATATAATAAATATTATTATGTGTAAATGAAATTCATTTGTCAATGAACACCCTGATGTAAAGCTTTCCAGTGGTTACGAGGCCGTTTATTAGAGTCTGATGGAGATCTGTTAGATGTATGCATGCATGCATCACTGATCGAAATGGCATATATATATATATATATATATATATATATATATATATATATATATATATATATATATATATATATATATATATATATATATATATATATATATATACACATGGGACAATAAAGGTGGTTTATACATAGAAATGTGCATGCATGGTGTTTCAAGTTATAGTATATTGTACACAAAATTATAGTACTTAATCAAATTTTGGTTCATATAAATCTGAGCCAATTCTGTCTGTTGTACCAATTTACCTTAGGGTCTTGCAGTGTAGTTTCTGTTTGTGTCCAGGCTTCCTTAAACAAAGGTACTGCTAGATCTCGTATGTTATTTGTGACTACTCCATGACGTCTTAGGATAATACGGCGACAACTTGAAGGTGGTTGGCATTCGGTCTCGCGTCTGCTTTTTAATCCGGGAGGAAATCTTTTCACTGGCGGAGAAGCAGTAGGACTTTGTGCCATTCGTGGACTTATTGGTATTTTACTTCTAAGTCTCTTCTCCCGATACATTCTCTAAAAAAAAAACCTCCGGCTAGCTATCACATTCGGTGGGAACTGGCCAAATACGAAGAATCCGGCGAGGACAGTGCCGTCCCGCGCGCGCAGTTTAAATTTGCCGATATCATCATGATTGCATGCAGTGAATTCATGAGCAATATACGCATGCAGGCTTAGCCATTTATTCATAAGCATGGTTTAGAAATTGTATGCCCAAGAGTGTCCTTGTTTGCAAGGCAATCCCAGACTCCACTTTTTGATCAAACATCCCGGCTATTCAAAAGTCATATTGCCGTTGCAAGTCAAAAAAGTGCCGCTGTCATATCGAAATTACCCATTTGTTTCCTTACAGGTACTGTAGTGGAGAAAGAAGGTAACAGCAACACAAAATAACTAAATTCAATACGATCGCATAGCGTATGGAGCGGAACGTCGCAGCGCCTGACATCTCGATTGTAAGATTCAATTCCAAGTGTAAAATCTGGAATTGTGGATAAGGACAAACTTTCGCATTTCATTGGTTGAAAGTCACGCTAAGCAATAATTGGAGGTGTGAACTAATCTCTATGTTTGCTAGACCGTCCTCGCCTTTCCACGCCGTAGGCGTCTGCGAGGACAGTCTAGCTAGCTAGACTAGAGACCGTCTCCCGCCCCTTCTCGCCCGTAGGGCGCTTGCGGGAGACGGTCTAGCTGGCCAGACTAATTTAACGGACGTTTCATTCCAATTAACGGATATTCATTGCAATTAACGGAAGCGCTATTGTACAAGTTTGGAGTAAATTCGAAGCAAAATCCAAAGGCTAAAACAAACTTTTCTCAGCGCGCTTCGTTTTCGAATGCTTTCCTTCTTGAAGTTCGTCATTGGGCAAAGGACGCCTCTTTAGACGGTAGCCGGTGGCTAAAATGCTTTCACAAGGCGCCAAGAAAGACAGGTAACTGTTTCATCCACCATTCACAATCTTCTTGCACCACATCGCTGAATCTTCGGCTTACGCCTTCATATAACCTCTATGCTTCTAAACGAAGGGCTTGAAAGTTTGTAAACTTTTCTTTATTTCTGATTTCTCCCATCGAAGTGATACCTCTCGAACAGTTTCTTCGTGAACGCTCAAGTCTTCGTAAACCTCCTAAGGAAAGTGTTAGTATACGAAAACTAAAGTTTAAGAACTTCAATAACGAAGCGTCCTGAGTAAAGTTGGGTATTTGGGTAGAAAATTGCTCCAAACTTGAGCTACAGCGCTTCCGTTAATTGCAATGAAAAACGCGTTAATTGCAATGGAACTTCCGTTAAATAGATTGAAACGTCCGTCAAATGAAATGAAACATCCGTTAAACCAATTGAAAAAGACTGTATTAAATATGGGAATATGCTATAATATTATATGGAACTTCAGAATCAATACTTATGTACTGTATATAGAGATGCCAAGGTTGGAAAATTTTTTAGAGTGAGACACTATATGCTAGCCCAAATACAGCTGTCACTGTAGCTATCCATGCTCCAACACTGCATCTGAATGCAAGATAATTATTTGCTTTTTAGTATATAGTGCCTATACTCACATTGATAACAACTTTTATTGACATAATTATCACAAGAAACCTGAAAAATAGCTTGTTTTTCATGCATAATGCACAATAGCTGTCTTGTCATGAATGAAATCATGGTGCTTTGGTGTTATGAATAAAATTATGGGGCTAGTAAGGCTTCAATGCGTGAGATTTCAATGGCTGGGAGTGAGAGAGTGAGATCACATGGCAATGCGCGAGTCTCACGCCCAATGCGTGAGACTTGGCAGGTCTGTGTATATTTGCATAGATAATAGAGGAAATGCAATCATGTATGTATGCATTTGAAAGAATACGTAGCTGTGAGAATGAACATCGATATATAATATGCATAAGAAGTTTTTGAGGATGCATGTCATTGGTATATCATATATTAGCAGCCTGGCATACTGACATGTACTTCAGCCTCTTCTTCCTCCTCTAAGGTGTCTCTGACTGCTGCAGTTTACTCTTTTTAGCCGTGCCAATCTGAGATAATCTAATGATTCAGAACCATTTGCATTTGGGTAATACTAGAAGCCTACTGAGTGTACGTCCCAAATATCATTGTAACAATACCTTACCTCCCTTCTTCAATAGCTTCCATGGTTTCTCTGACTTTCAGAGAAGGATGTCTGATCCTTTTGGGCGTTTTATTGCAGCTACAGTGGAACCTCCATAATCCGACACTCCATGGGCAACAAACAATGTGTCAGATTACAGAGGTTGTTGGATTATCAAGTAGCTCTTAATGCAGTGTACTATGGTGACTGTGTCCTAGAACATGGTCGGATTAAGAGAATGTTGGATTATGGAGGTTCCCCTGTACTCCTTTGCGCTAGCTTACATACATGGCGAAGCGTGGCAACGAAATGGCAAACCTTGCCTACAAGTGTAAACTTAACCTACGTCTCAAAAGAATGAATTTATTCGAACGATAGAAGAGAAATTTCTTATATGAATTTTTAGTAGTTTGGCTGGTAAATGAACTAAGCATATCGTTGCTATCAATCGCAATCAGGGCAAAGAGGATATATATATTATATATACAGTATATATATTCATACATAATATATATATATATATATATATATATACATATATATATATATATATATATATATATATATATATATATATATATATATATATATATTATATATATCCAGGGTGGTCACCAGAGAAAATATGATAGAGGGTGGCATTAAATTTGTGTAAGCCAGTAGTGGAGTAGTGCACAGCTGCCATAATTATGATGGTTTCACTTCTATAATATTATTTAGTATTTTGTAATGGGGGAAGTTCGCTCAAAGTATATGATGTGCACAGTGTCAGTTGTACCTAATCTATCGACTCAAAATACACCTGAACAGAGAAGGAATGACTCTACTAAAAGAAGAAAATGGTTTAAGTCAAAATTTAAGGAGGGTGGCCCGCCCTGCTTAAAAGGGCTGACGAGAACACTGTGTGCATATATATATATATACACACACACACACACACACACACACACACACACACACACACACACACACACACACACATATATATATATACATACACACACACACACAGACATATATATGAAAACCCAACCGATTGCTTTACCCCTGCTGCACATGTGCGCACAGGGTAACAAGGGAAAGTTGTAAAACAGGCACAGGGCTAGGTGGGCAAAGGGCAAGACGGGCATAGGGCTATACATACATGAGGCTGGACGGGTATAGGGCTAGACAGAGTTTAGCTGGACTGAGTGCACACTGCAAATTCCTACATCCCCTAGCAATACATATTTGCGGGATGTAGGAATTTGCTGTCATGCAGCTTTCCCTTTAATTACTTAGCTTTGCATAATATATTGTATATACTCATATTTGTCTTACAGTGCATATTGGGTATGGAACAGTGGCAGAGCATAACCTTTATTACAAGTGTTTCTATATAATTTCTGGATATAGTTACTCTGTGGTAGTCTACATGTGTTTTCTCCAAACATAGCCGCCATTGCATGCTGGTTCAAGCTTTAAATTGTATGTGTATAATTGTATGTGTGAAAACTAAATCAGGCCTAAAATGTATACTGTATAATGTATAATTACAGTTTTGTTTATGTTTTTATGAGGCCTTACAATTTGCATTCTATAATTTCATGCTGTGATTTCTTCTCCCACCCTTACAGCTACAGCCATGATTATGTCATGTTTTGAACATACTATTATTATTATGAATAATAATAATATAATGAATTAATGAATAATAATATAATGAATTAATGAATGAATTTAGAAGATGAAATGAGCAATAAGAACACAGAGGATTGCCAGCCGCCCCACAGACCTAACCCTACTCGCAATTTGCACTTCATAGGAGCTTAATTGCTGAAGGAGCTTTATATTCTCTCGGCCCTGACAGAGCCAATGGAAGCTGTAGTGCCTATACTCAGCCCACAGCCTGCAGCATAATTTGGGAACATTGTGACCTGCATGCATGGGTAATTAAACCCTACATCAGATTACTAAAAGAGGAGAAAACACTCCACCAGCACTCTCTGGCTCGGGTCACAGCGAGTTGTGTCCAATTGACTGGCTGGAGTGGCATCTTGCAATCCTTGAAATTTTCTTCTCGTCTTTCTTATTCTTCGAATCCTCATGCAGAGAAAACATCACAGCATTTATTTTCCCCCTCTCCCCTCCCCCATGTTGACTGTGTGTGCAAGTATCATCATTTCCTCAAGCTACACTTCACTGGTCTTCATTCCTCATCACTACGTGGTCACCATCTATATAACACACACACACACACACACACACACACACACACACACACATATGCACACACACACACACACACACACACACACACACACACACACACACACACACACACACACACACAAACACACACACACACTCACACACACACACACACACACACACATATGCACGCACACACACACATATGCACACACACACACACACACACACACACACACACACACACACACACACACACACACACACAAACACACACACACACACACGCGCGCGCGAAGATCTGAATCCTCTGAGACATCTCACAGCTGATCTGAGCAGTACAAAAGAGATCTGGCAGCGAATTATGCATATGGTCATTGAGTAGGATTGCCTCCTCTTCTCTGCGATCATTGAGGCTAATCTTTTGTATGTTATGGATGCAGCAGGTGCCATCCCGCCAGAGCTTGTGAACACGAGTAGTGCAAAGGTTCCTCGCTCTATATACTTCTTGTATCCTCTCATCGAATGCACGCCTTTCTTCCTGCTCTTTTGATCTGTAGCAGGACTCAATTTTGGTTGAGTGGTAGCTTTGAGCCATCGGGTGAAACACCCTTACGTCAAAAAAGCTGTCTGCAACTACATCTACGGGAACACCATCCTCCTTGTTGAACTCTTTTGTTGTAACCTCTCTCCAGACAAAGACTGTAAAGGTGGTTCAGTGCCCACATTGTAACACCCCTCTGATATCCATTTTGCAGTGAGGTCCCTCAACTCATTGTGGTGCATTGTAGGAAACCCACCATATGAACAGATCATGGAGTGGCCTATATACCGTGAATGGCTTTCCACAAATGCACATTTGTGGCAGTCTTCCTGGGTACCATCCAATGCATATCTCAGGTACAAAGCATCGTGGAATTCTCCTTTGTTCAGGATAAATCCATTCTCTTCAATCGGGAGGGTGGTTAACCAAATGGAAGCTACCTTCTCAGTAGTCTGGCCTGCCTCGACCCCCCGGCGCGTACATGGGACGGTCGTAGCAGGCCAGACTACCTTCTCAGCTGACACTTAAATAGCTTGCTTCAAATTTGAAGGGATTTTCCCCATTATCTCCTGTTGGCCCTGCTTTTCTTCATTGTGATGTTTGGTTCTTAGTTCTTGCTTTGCATGAGCCTGACTTTGAATTGTGTATTCATGGTCCCTCTGCTGGTGGATAGGAGATGTCAGTGTAGATAATCATGAAACAGTTCTAGAGTTCTGGAATGCAATCGGTGCTTGACGAGAAGGGTTGGGAATCCCTAGGCCTGTGGGCCTGTGCCACAATGTCCCTTTCAAGTTGGTTTAGAGTACCATGGCCTGTAAGGCTTGGAAGCAGATGGATGGTCGTGCCTTCCTGTGAGAGTAATGTCCAATAAACAAGGGGATGTCTTCCCTATAGGTGTTGATCAGGACAGTTGAAAGTGCAGGACACGAAGCTGGGATGTTTCTGAGTGCCGTTTCCCTGTTCAGTGAGTTGAAGCGTTGCTGGCATCAACTATAGCAATACTGCATCCGTGTTGGGGTCTTCAAAATTTAATAATAAATGTAATAATAATTATGGATTTGAACAAAAGTCTTATATACCGGTAATAGAGAATTTATGTAACAGTAATAGAGAAGTATGAATTTATACAGAATGAGTTATAGGAATGGCCAAATATGGAAAAAGCTTGTTGCATAATAAATGAGTTCCAAAATAGCTGAGTCATATCCCAACGGGATTGCAAAATTTTATTGTTTTGGAACAATAGCCTAAGCTGATTCTTGACTTTAGCCAAGTAACTTTTGAAGCGATCACATGGCCCAAAGAATTACTGACGACGAAGGCAACAAAGATGAACTTGCCAAAAATGTTTTAGTTGAAGCGAATGCGGAACTCCAAGATGACTTGCATCCTTCAAAATCCCTTCTTGAAGATCTTGCAGCTGATAATATTCTGACACAAGCCGAATATGAGGAGATCGATCCGGAATCGCAGAAACCGTGTTTTGACAAAAACAACAAATTGTTGGATGCAATGAGGAGGAAAAGTGCCGAACAAATTGGACGTTTCTGTCAATTTCTGATCGATCACGGTCAGCTGCATATCGGAGAGATACTGAAATCAAGTATGTCTCCAAATTAAACCGTTGGTTAGTATATAGTTGGACTTATTACCTATTTCTTGTAGCCTTAGGTTTATAGCTAGCTTGGGAGAGCACTGATATATGGCATTGTATACGTATACCTTTTATGCAATATAGAATCAGGTAGTACTCAATGCTATTGTATATCAATCAATCAATTATTATTAATTTTGAGTGCACCGCACCAATAGGTGCTAGGACTCCTACTAGGTCCTAAATATGTAACACTGATCATAAGAAAAACACACTTAATGTTACTAAAATCCGTACAGTCTAAGAGTAAACACTCAAATTGTAATATGTATTACAACAAGTTATGCACCAAAACGAGCACTCCACATTGCTACAATACATTTTAATACATTTCTATTAGTACACGCTACAGACAGTATTCTAGCTGTTTGTTCCACTAGTGGCATTCCCGGTGGTAACCCAGTCAGTGTTGTCATGTACTGTAATAATATTAAGGTGTGGAGTATGTACATATCTATATATAGCTTTCATCGGTATGAAGTATCAGGTGACCAAATTTATATTGCAGTGTTGTAACCCAAATTGGCATTTTTTTATTCTATATAATATAATGGTATGATCCATATAATATGAATGTAATACGATCGAGTCATTATAAAATGAAATCATTTATGCAGTTCTAATCAATTCAGATTTATTATTAATTCCTTTCAAGTGTCTACAAACTTATCACATGTACGTACTTTTCTTGTGAAGTCCAAGTATTTTTGCTGATAAGTCTGAACTGATTCAGAACTGCGTGAAATGATTTCATTTTATAATCATGACTCGATCATATTATGTTCGCTGCTCTTGGATAACATTTTTTTTGTTTGTATTATTCAGGATTAACCGAGCGTGGATTAACTGTGAAGAAAGTGTCAAGCAGATGTGATAAGCACCTAAGGGAAAGGTATAGAACCCTAAAGGTAGTGGAGGACACATGGTTAAATACAGAAAACCCTGTACACATACCTCCTACCGTCCTCAAAGCAATGACAAATACCAGGATTGAGGAAGATTTCCCAAATTTACCAGGTGTCCCCAAAGGCCCTGACAAGGAGACATATTATGTTCACATTGAAATAACAGATATTTTAAAATTTGACCGTGCACATGACCGGAAAGACAAAAAGTTTGTTCTAATTGAGGGTGCTCCTGGATCTGGTAAATCTACGACTGCCAGACACCTCTGTAGGGCGTATGCAGAGAATGAATTTGGACAAGAATATAAGCTTTTTATTCTGATTCCACTTCGTATGCTGAAGAATACAGATTGTAGCAATATCAGTGGCTTGCTTAGCATTGTATTTCCTGAAAGCTTAAAGGAAGCAGCCAAGAAAGAAATTTCAGCACATAGCAGCAAAGTTTTGTTTCTGTTCGAAGGATGGGATGAACGCCCCCAAGATTGTGCAATAGTACACAAAATAGTGGATGGCCAGGAGTTACCAGCCTCTTCTATCATTATCACCTCACGCTATAATTCAGCAGGAGAACTGTACAAAAAGATTGATAGAAGAATTGAGTTAGCTCCTTTTTCCCCTTTTGAGAGGAAGACCTATATTAAAGGATACTTTCATAAAGAAAATGATGGTGAAAGGAAATCTGCTTCCTTTATTAGCCTGCTTTGGGATCATCAAGATCTTGAAAGCCTTTGCTCTTACCCTATGATTCTTTCTATGGCCTGCTTTACACATCTCAATGATGGCTTTAAGGCCTTATCCACCATGCATCGCAATGATGACTGTAGGGCCTTATTCACTACAACAGATGTGTATGAAAGATTCATTTGCTTAGTTGCTACTCGATACTTGAAAGAGAAGCTGGGTTTGATCAAGGCCGGAGTTGAAAGAGCTTTGGATATTTGGAAAGACACTCGTTTGTCAGGTTTTCATCAGTACACAAAGCTGGCCTTGGAGGGAGTGAAGATGCAGACATTTGTCTTTGGAACAACTGAGCAAATTCTTAAAGAATGGAATATTAATCTTACTGGAGATTATGAAAGGACTGGTATTGTTCTAAAGTACACTCAGTCAAGCATGTTAGGACGTGAGGGCACCAGCTATCAATTTCTGCATGATTCTGTGCAATGTTTTTTTGCTGCTTTGGAGATGAGTCGATATACTGCAGAGGAGCAACTGCAAATTGTGAAAAACTACATCGAATCACTTTTTGCTGTTTGTGAGCATTCTACTGAAGGGGATGAATACTTAGGGCAGCTTGACAATCACAGGTACAAACAGCAGTATTCAGAGGATCGCGAACTCAACAGTGTTCAGAAGTATGAGCCTAAGCTGTCAGATCCTCAGCCTTTGTTCCTGCAATTTTTTGCTGGTGTTACAGGTCTGAAGAATCCAGAAATTGCATCCACCTTAATTGAAGAATCTAGAAAAGGATCTCATGATCAGTGGTGCAAGTCTGCTCTACCACTCATCTTATATGAGAGCCAAAACAAGGAGTTAGCAAAGAATGTCATGAGGGAAGTGCTCAAGCCACAAATAGTTGTTTCTTGTCAAGACAACTTTCACCTACGTTGTACTGCTTGGTGCATGGCACAAGCTGAAAGGACCGTAGAAGAGCTCACCATAATCCTTCCAAAGCACATCCGTCTTAAGTACTTCTTTGGCACCTGGGATGACCTATCAAGTTTAAAGACCCTGAACATTCGTGGATCAGTATGCACGTCTGGTGAGTAAGACATGATTACTAATCTTTTATAGTTTTGCAATACCTTTTTCCAAGAATATGTGGAACTTCTGGGAGAGTATTTTAGTCAAATGAAATAGTACTATGATTTGAAGGGGAGAGTGTTATTCATTACATATTTGTACCACTTAATCCACAAGCCATGAATTTGCTTTTGGTTCTGTTATTAATTGCTCAGGCAAATTTGTCACACTAGACTGTTGTCCACTGCTGTTTCCGAGATAATACTATAGCAGCAAAGCACTACATGTGAACAAGAATTGCATTGAGAACTGCATGTTTGAGCTGACGTGGGTATTCAGACCCATGTAATTTTTATACATTATTGAATCAAAACATATATGTGATAGTTTTAAGTTATGGAATATAGTAGCATTCCACATGCATGCAGGGATGATGCAAAAGCAAAATGACCACCCATACATTTGGGCTTATCTATGTGCATTCACAGTGTTGAAAGAACTTATTCCTTGATTATTTTTGGTATAACTTAGACAAAAAAGTATGAGTTATGCAGGTCTTGTCTGATCCATACTCGCCTGATTGTCAAAGTTTGAATACTATAGGTTATTCAGTGAGAATTCTTTTCCTTTTACTGCAGAAATTTCACTAATTATTAAAGTCATGCAGCAAAATGTGAATGTGCTGA
>CAUJGJ010000129.1:1100700-1143200 GCA_963170055.1 Halisarca cf. caerulea
GAAAATGGCTGATCTTCCTGAGTCAAGTGATAGGATTGCCACTAATGTGTCTACTGGTAGGCCAAGTATCGAGCTGGATGTGGCAGAGGTAACGTATTTAATTTCCATGGGCTTTACCAGGACCAAGATAGCAGAAATGCTTGGGATAAGTAGAAAAACATTTTACAATTGAATGAGTAAGCTGCAATCTACAGTGGCCCCTAAATTCTCCAATATGGATGATACCCAATTAACTTGATTCCACCAGGATTGCATCCATTATAAACAAACTCATCCTAATGACGGAGAGGTCGTGGTTAAAGCTCATCTTATGCAGAAGGGATTCTGTGTACCACGCATATGTGCCAGTATTCATCGTATTGACCCAGAAGGAGTGGCAGACAGATGAAGTAAAGCCATCAAGTGTAGAGTGTATAGTGTGGAATGTTTTGTAGTGGCCAACCACAGTGCAAAGCTAGAGTTTTTTTGAAGACAGCTATGTGTAGGATAAGAAAATATGGGCATGCAGCCAGGGGTAGCACAGATAGCCATGTCGATACTCCTTTTAATGTGCCTGATCTAGACATCTTTTCTGGGCTGTTGTGAGCTCCTCTCTCAGTGATTCTGCATTTTCATCTATGGCCTTCTATCTATTCATTTGTTGTTTGATTTTTACATGTTATGCTTATGAAAAATCTCCCAGGGGAAAATGTTTTTCTTTGGTGATGCATTTCTTTAGAAGTGCAGTGTTGAGAATTGATGTCTGTTGGGTATCTTTGGCTATAGAGACAATTAAGGTTATGCATGCATGGCTAAATCTTTGAGATGAGCAGGGAGGGAGAGTCTCTTGAGCTGTGTTTCTGGGCTGAAATGGTCCATTACTGCTGGTATCAACTGCATGTGAACATTTCCTAATCTGATATAGAAGATATCTTTATTTGGACTACCTGTAGTCCATATACAAGGGCAGTATACGCCCCATGAGGCTGTGTTTAAGCAATCTAAATTGTTTTTTCTCCCCTCTGTTTTCAATTTCACACACACAGTGGCAGTCACCCCTTCAACCAATGGCTGTTATAAATAGGGCTCCTTGGCAAACATGCACAGCAAGTAAATTTAAGCAAATTAAAGACAAAATGTGATAATTGAAAACGGGGGGGAGAATATAGATATGCATTTATATTAACGGGAAACCCATCAGCCCATAGATACTCTTCATCACGTATGTAGTATAAAGTACCTATGATCAGCAACAGGTATCAATCAGAAATATATTAAGCAAGATATGCAAGGAGTCTGGACCATTCTCAAGTAACTTTTGGAGCAACTTCAAATGGCTCAGAGAATTGTTGGTGGCGAAACATCTCTCTCGGATTCTGAACCACACAGTGACGATAATGAACCTGCTGAAGAGGCTTTGAGAGCTGTGTATGGGAAACTAGTTGAGAAGCTGCACCCCTCAACTTCCCTTCTTGAAGATCTCGTAGGTAATGTTATACTGACACAAGCCGAATTGGAAGACACAAAATCGCAGACAACGAGTAGGGAGAAAAACGATATATTGTTGACTGCAATGATGAGGAAATGTGAAGAAGAAATTGTGCTTTTCTGTCAACTTCTGTTCAAGCATGGTCAAAGAAATTGCGGGATGATATTGAAATTAAGTATGTCTCCATATAAACTATTGTTAATAGAAGTAGCAGTGGGCCTATTTCCGATTGCCTTGCAGCCTATAGTCGCATAGCCGACCCGTGTCTGCCATTTTTATCCCGCAAAAAGGGGCTGGCTACGCGAGACTATGCAGCCTATAGCCCTGTAGCTTGATGATGACAGAACACTAATGTAGGCCAGATTTAAAATTACCCTCTAAGCAATCACCGGTTTCTCATGCATGACTACATAATTTGGAACACTACGGGAACTTGGAACAGGGTCTGTAACTTTTATTGTGTTAGTTTCCTAGTCATCCTTACCATATTGCCAAACGCCCTGTTTATGGAGACAGTACAGATGAGAAATAATAGATGTAACTTGTGGTTGGCTCTGCTTTTGGCCTTGCTGTTCCAAATTACCTACCATTCGGAATTACTCCACTTTACCTTGTATTTCTGTTTTACAATCACATAAAGTGATTGTTGGACTGACACCATACAGGGTCTGGTGCAGCCAAACCTAAAGCTGACTATAACATTAGTGCATGTGTGAAAGTTGGAGGGAGTAGGGGAAACTAGAGAGTGCATGTGAAGGTGGAAAGAAAATGCTTGAAAGCAATTGCAACATATTATGTGCTGTGAGATAAGATAATGTGAGACATATGTGCTTAAATATAGCCATGTGGGATGTGGGGAGTGGCAGGTAAATTGCATGGAAGCAAAGTGTGTAGTGTGGGCCCTTAATTGTGATTACAGAAAGTAATTGAGTGATGTAGTGAGCAGAATTACATCAGGCAAATTAGATCTACTGTACAGTACTCAAATGGCAATTGGAACATGCCATTCGGCATATGGTGTGTAATAAACATGATCATTGGGGTTGAATTTGTTGTGAATTGAGACCATAGATAGTCTGATATTTGTCTCCTGATGGAATCAGAGGTATTGTTGATATTAATTTGAGATAGTGAATTCCATAGTGGGGTGATTCAATTGAAGTAAAAATGTATGGAGGGTGATGTTGTGGTGTAAGTGTATACTAGTTTGTCAGTTGATGCTGATTGGATACTGGATTGAGAGAATAAGGTCTTGTTGCAGTGGTAGAAATAACATTTGACTCTTACAAATGACTGACCACCTTGCCGGAGCAAATACACATATGGCTGACCAAGAATTGGATTGGTATATAGGACAATTTGAAAATTGGTAAAGTGTTTATAAATGCTTATCATAGATTGATTTTGTATCATACGCACAATGAAATCTTTAACAATGAACCATGTGATTGACACAACAAATTAGATTGTCGCTTGACTGTATAGTTGATTAATGGCAGATGGCAGACTGCTATTTCTAGCCCTGTAATCGAATATATCAAGGTATGTAGTCTGAGGGGAGTTTGCTGCTTTTCACAAGGAAAAGTATGTACAGTAGCTCAAAATAGTACATAAGTAGCAGAATATGTAACTTGGTAAGTCTCTCCTAATTTAAACTAGCTTGTGTCAACCGCTAAGAATTTTGTGGGTTGTCTTTGAACCTGCTCTAGTTTGGGAATATCTGGGATGTGGTGAGGTCTCTCCAGCACAGGTGTAGGAACCAGGGGGCACATGGGGCATGTGCCCCCCTTAAAAGAATATCAATGAAAGTGCCCCTCCTTAAGTTATTGAGACATTCATACATCTGCTAGAAAGAGTATGGACAAGTACATAATTCATTCCTTTGTTTGTAACATCAGTTGTACGACTGCATAATATTATCATTGCCTTCAATGTAAGTGCCCCCTTCCTAAATTACCTTCTTACACCCATGCACAGTGACGAACATTATATGATAGTTTTGATTGTATTAGTGATAAATAAAGGGCTCCTTTTCTTTGCAGGTTGAAGATAATAAGGCTTAGCGTTGTTTGATGAAGTAGAGGGATTGGAATGTGTGTTTGCAGAAGTGTGAGTGGTGATTTTCCCACTGGAGGGTACTATTGGCAATAACTCCGAGGTCTCTTTGATGTGATACTAGTGGGATAGGGGGGTCGTCTATTGTGTGGGAGGAGGGATTACTAGGTGTGTGTGTGTTAGATAAGTTAAACTAGATGAGGGAACATTTGTGGGGATTAGGGATAGCTTCTATTTTTTGCACCATGCAACTACTGCATCTATATATGTCTGATTGAAGATTGGATGTGCTATCCTGTGAGGTGATTATATATGAGTTTGGAGTCATTGGCGAAAAGGTAGATTGATGATAGGCGTACTACTGATGGCAGGTAATTTATGTAAATATGAATTAGCAGTGACCCTAACACTCCCCTTGAGGAACTCCAGATATTACTGATAAGAGGCTGGGTTTTGGCCTGTCTATAGAGACAAAATGGCATCTGTTCTGGAGGTAGTTGTGAATTATAATAACCAAATTGATCCTGTGATTCCTATAGTCCATATTTGAGTAGAAGCTCATTGTGGGGAATGTGGTCAAATAATGCTTTACTGAAATCAAGGTATGAAGCTTGTCTTTTATGGACTGCATGATTTTTTGCATAGAAAGTCAGTAATTGGAAAGACTGGGTCGATTTCTGCGGAATCCAAATTTGGCAGGGGATATGATTAATACATTAAAATCATACTGTAGTTTGAAGTTTTCGATATCACACTTGATAATAGAAATTGGGTTTAAATATAGGAAACTATAGATTTGCTGTCACTTTTGATGATGGGGTGGATTTTGTATAATACTATCTTCCAGTCATGAGGTATGGAGCTTTGTTTAAAACATTCAGTTATTGAATAAGTTGTTTAGAGCTGGGACTATTATTATTGAGTGTTTTAAAGTGTGGGGCTGATGCCTCGTTGCCCATTGCTTTGTTTGTATTGAGGTTTAGCAGGAATGTGCAAATTTCTATAATATCATGGTTAGTCTTAATGGAGCTGATTTGATTTGAGGGAAGGGATGGTTGGTCTTCCATGCAGGGTAGAGTTCAGTTACTTTTGGTGAATACAAAATTTTAACTAATTGTTAAAGACTTGGGCTTTGGAAGCAATGCAGCTGATCGAGAGGTTATTGTGGAAGATGGTCTGTGGTGTTGTAGTGTGTTCTGATAGCTCTTTAGGTACTGTAGCTCTGCATGTGTAAAGTAAATTCCTTGAGTGTGGGTTGCAAAGTTGGTGTCATATATAGTAGGGATGATTTGGTCAAGTAGATTGAATGTTTTGGTTTCCGTATGGGTTAGTTTGAATAATTGAGTTTACACTAGATTTTTGTTGATGTGACGGCACAGAGAACAGATCTACACGGTTAGGTGTTTGATGTCTGGTGTGCATCATTTTGGAGATTTGCTTGTAGCTGATTTTACTACTGGGTGAGGAGATTACAGGCGGTGGTTTGTGAGTTTAGGAAGGTGTTCCAAGCATGAAACATTGATATTGATCTGTTAGTGTCTTATTAATTTTCGTAGGGGAGGTTTTGTTGATCAATAATTATGTAGTTTGAAATATTTCCAAAATCTGCTTCGACTCGGATGAATATTTGTCGTGGTAAGCTTTGTTTGATGGTGTTCTGTTTTAAGTTTGATGACATGATCAGAGGTGGATGTGTAGATATGGTTGCAAGTGATAGGTCTTACTATTTAATCAGATTGGTTAATAACTAGTATTTCTAAAATGTTGCCATGCATGTAGGCTCTGTAACTAGTTGGGTTAATGTTGAGTTCAACTATTATGTAACATAGGGCTGAGTTGAGGTGGCTTGAGCCTTAAAGGGTATCCCTGAAAGGATATCCCATTTAATGTCAGGGCAGTTATAGGATCACTATTCATTAAGAGTGCGGTGTTGCGGGCAAGGTGTTGAAAGTATTTCTAGCATGTACAATTCAGGTCTGAAACATGGGGTGTATATAATATGCAGCAGATAGTGTGAAGAAGGCATTAAGCAAATATGGTATGAGTTTCAGTCTTGACAGTAAACTGTGTTATGACTTGGTAATATTTCATGATCATACTTATGTGCAGAAAGCCAGGTTTCAGCTACTCATGTAATGTCTAATAATTGGCTGTAGGCTAATTAATTATTGGAAAATTTTTTTTCTTTAGACTTCGTGCATTCCAAAGGCCAGTTCTGATGGAGTCATAGGTAGTCATCAATGAGTGCATGGGGTTTTGCACTGTTAGATTATCCGTCACCATCTCGCCCGAGTATAGTGTATACTAGATACTACAGATTCCATGTTATAGAGTACCTATCTATGATACATAAACAACAAAAAAATGTACTGTATGTGCTCACGTTTTCATGGGACAAAACTTTCGTGTGTATTTGCACATTGGAGTTAAAGACGTATCTTCAGAATAAAAACTATGGAAATTGTGAAAATTGCCAGTCCATCAAAGTTTCATCCTGTAACAACTTAAGCAGATACGGTATGTGTCACTGAAATGAAATCAGTTCAGTTCAGTTCAGTTCAGATATCAGTGGCTGATTCAGGAGTGATTCGTTGGGTTTGGACGAACCCCCCTCTTCCTAATCCTGTGTGAAGTGTGAAGAAGGCATTAAACAAATATGGTATGAGTTTCAGTCTCGACAGTAATGACTTGATAATATTTAATGATCATATGTATGTGCTGAAAGCCAGGTTTCAGCTACTGATGCAATGTCTAATGATTTGCGGTAGGCTAATTATTGAAAATAGTTTTTTCCTTTAGACTCGGTGCATTACAAAGGCCAGTTCTGATGGAGTCATTGATGAGTAGTGCGGTTTTGCACTGTCATGAATATTATCATTGCAGTTCAGTTCATATTTATATAAATTTAATATATTATTGATTCATTTCAAGTCACTATAGGCACATCATGTGAATGTACTTTTCTTGAGAAATTTAAATAAGTTTGCTGGTCCTGGATAACACATTTCTTTCTTGTCGATATCATTTAGGATTAACTGAACAAGGAGTAACAGTTCCTGAGAAGATAGTGTTAAGCAAATGCAAAGAATACCTAAGGGACAGGTATAGAAACCTAAAGGTAGTGGAGGACACATGGTTGGATACAGGTAATCCATTTCACATACCTCCTACAATCCTCTGCACTAAGAAGAATACCAGGATCAAGAAAGACTATCCAAATGTACCAGGTTTCTGCAATGGCCCTGACAAGGAGACATATGTTCCCATAAACATAACAGAAATTTTAAAATTTGATGCTGACAGGAAGAATAGAAAGTTTGTTCTAATTGAAGGTGCTCCTGGCTCTGGTAAATCCACTACTGCCAGATACCTCTGTTGGCTCTGGGCAGAGGGCAGAATTGGGCAAGAATATAAGCTTTTTATCGTGATTCAACTTCGTGTACTGAAGAATACAGATTGTAGTGATATCAGTGACTTGCTTAGGTTTGCATTTCCTGAAAGCCTAAAGGAAGCAGCCAAGAAAGAAATTTCAGCACATAGTGGTAGGAAAGTTTTGTTTTTGTTTGAAGGATGGGATGAATGCCCTCAAAAGTGTGCAATAGTACACAAAATTGTGGATGGTGAGGAGTTACCAGCCTCTTCTGTCATTATCACCTCACGCTATAATTCATCAGGAGAACTGTACAACAAGATTGACAGAAGAATTGAATTAGCTCCATTTTCCCCTTCTGACAGGGTGGACTACATTGAGAAGTTCTTTGATAGTGAAGAGAAATCAGATTCCCTTATTAGTCTGCTCACCAACCATCCAGATCTGGAAAGCTTGTGTTCTTATCCTATGATGCTTTCTATGATTTGCTTCATGCATCACAATGATAATTGTAAGGCCTTATCCACCACAACAGGTGTGTATGATGAATGCTTTTGCTTGGTTGTTAACCGATATTTGCAAGAAAAAAAGAAATGTGGTGAGTCTGAAGTTGAAGCGGCTTTGGATGTTTTGAAGCATACAAGCTTGTCAGGTTTTCATCAGTACACTAAGCTGGCCTTGAAAGGAGTGCAGACGCACAAGTTTACCTTTGGAAACGAAGATCTTAAGAAATGGGATATTCAATTTGATCCTACTAGAGACTGTGAAAGGAGTGGTATTGTTCTGAAGTACACTCAGTCAAGCATGTTAGGATATGAGGGTACCAGCTATCAATTTCTCCATGATTCTGTGCAATGTTTTCTTGCTGCTTTGGAGATGAGTGTATACACTGAAGAGGAGCAACTGCAAATTTTGAAGAACTGCATCGAATCACTTTTTGCTGTTTATGAGCACACTTCTGAAGGGGATGAATACTTGGGGCAACTTGGCAATCACAGGTACAAACAGCAGTATTCAGAGGAACTCGACAGTGTTCAGAAGTATGAGCCTAAGCTGTCAGATCCTCAGCCTTTGCTCCTGCAATTTTTTGCTGGTGTTACAGGTCTGAAGAATCCAGAAATTGCATCCACCTTAATTGAAGAATCTAGAAAAGGAGCTCATGATCAGTGGTGCAAGTCTGCTTTACCACTCATCTTATTTGAGAGCCAAAACAAGGAGCTAACAAAGGATATCATGAAGGAAGTGCTCCAGCCACGAGTAGTTGTTTCTTGTCAAGACAATTTTCATCTGCGCTGTACTGCTTGGTGCATGGCACAAGCTGAAAGGAAAGTAGAAGAGCTCACCATAATTCTTCCAAAGCACATCCGTCTTAAGTACTTCTTTGACACCTGTAATGACTTATCACATTTAAAGACACTGACCATCCGTGGATCAGTAAGCACTTCTGGTGAGTAAGGCATGATTGTGATACTATCATTATAGAGTACATATGTACTGTAACAAAAAAAAATTATGTGCTAGACTATTCTGTAAATTTACAGTGCTTCATCGCCACTGTATCTACCAGCCATGAATTTGTTGTTGCTTTGCAATCAATAATTGAAGGGTCCAACGGAAGAAGTTGATAAGTCTGGACTTATCAACTTCTTCCGTTGGACCCTTCAATTGCTCAAAATAATCTTTCACACTACAATATTGTAGTCCAATAAAATTTCCCCAAGTAATTTGTGATGAAAGTATTCATTGTGTATTGTGGTTTAAATTTTGTCAGTTTCTACAGAGACTGCGAGTTCACTTTAATTCATGAGGAAATATGCTGTTTCCAATTGTGCATCATACAGTACTCACGTGTGTTAATCGCTCAACCAAGTGCACTCAATGTCATAAGCTAACTACCACAGAGGTATTTATTTTCGCGACACTTTATTTTTGCAAAATCCTGTAGAAAGCCTTAATTATATCAAAATTTCAGTGGAGTCTAAATTTCGCGTGTTGCCTAACATGCAAAAAATAAAAATTATTATGGCTATTATAGAGTATTATACTGTACAAAAGATACTCTAGCTACACGCCTGTAGGGTGTCAGTGGACATGTGGAAGAACGTGGTAGATGACTTGCCAACCTGGCTGTGTTAGCTGCCCGTACGTCCCAAATCTGTGTCATTGTGCTGCCATCTTGTTTCTCCACCGGCATGCAAGACTTTGATGCTCACTTGCCAAATGCCGGTGGTGGGATATCAGCAGAAAGATGACCAGTAGTATCAATAACCATGGCTTTTGACCAGTTTGAGATAGCCAGTAGTTTTTAGAACTCGAAAACAATAACAAGCGCAGAACGACTATGAAGGCCACCTATGCAGGGTTCAATATATTATGTCATCACTCTGTAGATATGGTTATCTATGATTATACACAAAACACGTTACTTGGAAAATTCGAGAGTACAAATTTTCACGGGACAGGAACTAATTGCAAGTATAGCGAAAATTTATCTCTCGAGAAAATACACACTCCTATGGTATAGCAGTGGCACATGACATTAAAATGAACCACAACAAGCAATCAACTGTAGTTATAATCTTATGTAGCATCTTTTCCTATTTGTGGATTGGAAACATAGCTACGTATATCCCCAATGTTGTATTCCCAAGCCTCTTTATAGATGTGATGTCCTCACGATTGGTTAGAATTTGAAGCTGATCGAAGCATTCAAACTATATATACAAGTGGCCATTATGACCTCTACTCATACTAAAGATGGCTTATTGCATCTTTGATTATTATTCATTGATTATTACAATTATCTGTGATGTGATGTTCGCTGATAATATTATATATATACAAAGAAATTTCTCTGAACTTCTCTCAAACAACAATTAGAAAATACATGGAACTCTAAATGAGCATTGCACAATGTACTGGCTGAGTTGCCATGGGTATTCAGACAATTTTGTGCATTGAGTCAAACAAATTAGATGACCTCCCTACATTTGGGCACAGCATGAGTGTACCAAAGGCAACTTGCCTAATCCAGCACCTCTATAAATCAGCATTCTCCTAAACCGGTCAAGGTTCTCTGGCGCCAACCATTAATTTGCCATACAACCTGACCTCTATAATCCAGCAACCTGCAAATCCAACACTGTTTTACATTCCCCAATGGGTGCTGGATTAGACAGGTTTCACTGTACTTGGGAAAGTGTAGTATTTCAGAGCATGCCCTTTGCATTTAGAGATAATGCAGAAAAAAATGAGATGACCTCCCTACATTTGGGTGCAGCATAACATTACCAAAGGCCACTTCCAGTAGTTTTGGAGTCCCTAAAACTGCTTAACTGTAATTTGAAATTCTCCTTCTTTAAATAGAATGAAGTATATAAAGGCCTCTTAGGGTCATCACTTAGTCAACCTTCACAATGTTTACATAAAATTATTAAAAATTTGGTGACAAGAGAGTGCTTTCCCTACACAGATATTTCACGCATCATCAAAGTCATCCAGCAGAGCAAGGAAGTGCTGGTAACACTTGACTTGCGAATTTCTATTACAGAAAGGAAAGAAGACACTGAATCACATGCACAGGTGAGCTTGCACAGTGAAACTTGATCTGTTACGTACGTTGCAGTATAGCTTTGTTCTAGGGTCATGGACATGTAGGCTGACTATGCATATACATAGCAATTTCAAAAATGTTACGTATCTACTTCAGCCTCTTTGTCTTTCTCGTTATAAAGATGGACTCAGACATAGAAGAAATGTCTCATTTGATTTGCAGTTTACCTGCCCTCCACAAGTTGTTAATTGGATCTGGCAGATCCCAGCTCACAGATGCACTGACTGAAAAGGTACTCCAGCAAGTAGTTTCTCAGACCTGGAAAGGGAAAGTGCTGAGAGTGGAGTCGTCTTCTCCAGATATTCTCCAGTTTGCCTTTGATGAGTTAAGTGAATTGAACTCATTGTACCTGATCCATCATCCAAGTCATTCAGATGGCAATATGGTGAGCTTAGAAGAGTATACTTTATTGAAAATTTTCGAGTCTGTAGTTGACTTTCCTTCATGCACATCATTGGGTTTTTGGTAACTGCAGGATGTGCAGGGATTGGGCGAGCAGAATAGTGCTATAGATGTGTTGAAAAAAAAGTCTGAGTTGAAACTATTAGTAATTTCGAGCTTCCCATCTGCTTGCTTCAGTCACCGCCTGATACAGGATGTGGCCACTGCCACAGTGCAAAGGGAATACAAGGAACCTATGACAATCGTGTATGATACAGTAACACCAGGTTAGAAACAGTTATTGTGGTTTCATAATTATCTGTGAAGTAAAAAGGGATACTATTTGAATACATACCTCCCTGTACAGTAAAACCTCTCTAGTCCACCACAGTTGGGAATGTCAGGTTTTATGGTGGATTAATGGGGTTGGTGGATTACCAAGGTTTGCACTCAATACATGCACTTTAGTTTGTTTTCGGTAACTATAGGACAGATTATTGGGTTTGGCAGATTGTTTAGTGGTGGATTAGAGATTTCACTGTAGTTGGAATGCAAGCTTGACACTAATACAACTAATGTAGTATTTAGACAGTCATCGCAAGCTAGAAGGGGACTATTCTGAATAAGCCTATTTGCAAATTGGCATCCCCATTGATGTCCTTCATCCAGACAGGGCTTTCGAAGTGAGTCACTACACTCAATCACATGGTTGCATAGTGTTATAATTAAGTTACCATAAATTGTATTTTTATGGGTAAAACAGCAATGGAGTTTTAAACTTAGGCACAATTATACCACATGGAGTTATTTCATTCTGTCCTTTCTTACCTCCGTGCAAACTTGAAACAAATTATATTGGTCCTCAGCTCCCATTCTCTGGGCCAGGTATTTAGTTGGGTCCCCACTGTCAAAAAATGTTACCCAATGCTGCTCACAAGGGGTGTTGTTACATGTAGTCCATGATCAGGGTTCCTTGTCTTCCATGTTACTCACATGTATAGCGTTATGGGTTCATATAACAGCCTAAATTTACCCTTTGGCTAGTCTATCACCTGTACCTGTCTTCATAGGTGTGTAAAAGAAGTGAGATTAATGCTCAAGGTTAAATTTGCGAAAAATGAATGCTTCATAGCCTTTACTGTACTTTTTATCATGGAGATTTATGTGCAATAATGTACTGTTTAATGTTCCTGTTTTTCACCAAGTCCTGTCCTTGATTTTCTCAAATTTTCATAGCTTAGTTCATGATAAGGGACTCTAAAATTTCTTTACAAGTATTAATAGTATTGGTATTAGAAGATGTGAAAATTGCTGGTGATTGAGACCTGCTTGGTTTTAGCTGAATCATGTGAGATATGCTCCAGTAGAATCATCATACTTGGTGATATTTAAGATTAATAATTTTCGTTACTATATAGTTCTTTTTATGATGCCTCACTATTTACTAAAAAATTGGAATGACATGCTACATGTAAATGTGCTGAGAAGTCAAACATGCCAATACCAATAACCATACCAATTTTGCTGTGGATGTAAAATATCATATGCATTGCATACTTGCATGTTGTTCTTTGGCCAATTAATTATTATTTTTCTTTCTCTTTCCATGATTGTTGCAAAATGCAGGTTCTGAAGAGGCTAAGAACATCATTCATGTTTGTGTACATGACAAAGCAACTCATACTGCTTTTCATGTCTGTGCGGCACAAGTAAATCACCTGGAGTGTGTTGAATCGTTCATGGAATTCTCATTCATTCGCTTGGGGAAAAAGGTGAGTCATGGTATACTGCAGAAGTTAAGTCTTTTAATTTGTTGTTATGTGGACAATCAGCCAGCTGTAAAAAGTGTCGCGATATTTATGTTTTTTATAGAAATATTATTATAATGCACATTGCAGGAATAAAGAAGAGAGTTAAAAACCCAAACGATGCAAAGCTAGTTCCCATTTAAATTTGTAGGAACCCTTTGAAGTGGATATATTGCAATATCATGAATGAAGTCACCTGACAGTGGTGTGATTTACATTTTATTTGTTTATGGATATATATGCATGTATGTATATATATGTAATACAATATAATCGATTGCTCATATGTAGAAAATATACTTCACGTTGTAATCTTACTAGCAAATTTCACGTTCAAAGGGGAGTAAATGCAAGATTGCTTGAGCATATTCAGCCATTTTTTGATTAATTACATGGGTTGATGATGATTTTGAAGTGCATGTTACTCGTGGTGTCACAAGCTGAAATGAAGTAACCAAGTCGTATTCTTCAGTATGGCAAAGACTAATAATTCTTCAGCCCATTCCTCAGACAGAAGGTGTTGTTCAACTCTGTTCAATGGTAGAATCCATGAAATGAATATATGAATAAGGATAGCACAAGGGCTCTGCAGACAGCCTACGAATGACACATTGCCAGTTTGTTCTTCCACCATCGATTACTGAATCACTGTCTGAAATGAATGTTAAATGCTGCAGATTGAGGGTCCGAAGGGGATGTTGTGGAGACTACCATGTCACTTATGGATTTTTGCTGCATACATGAAGTTTAATTTGTCTTGTAAATCATTCAAATTCACAACACACTTGTTCACAATGATGATTCTTCCAGCACTTTGTAATGTGTATCAGTGGAATAGTATTCTACCTCAATTGCTCGTGAAGTATTTCAAAAGTTGTTGCAATATACGCATACTGGCTGTACTATATACACCACTTGTTATGTTATAGTGCATTAAACAGTGCACGTAAACATGGCTGTTGGTTCTATGGCCAAACTGGAAGTTGACTGTTTTGACTTCTTGTGCAGCATTGATGCAAATTAAAATGCTGCCAAAGTTATTTATTTAACGATAACTAATGATTGTCAGGAATTTTTTTCATGTTGCTGGTCCTTTAGGGTTGGGACCCACTGCTGCTGTGAATTAGGTGGAAATGCCACCGTTCTTCGGCTGCAGCCCAGCCCTCCTCATCTCATGGGGCTTACAACCTCACATATGGGCAACCCCTCATTGCATGAGGGGGCATTGGGGGTCATGGTGGGGTCAGCTGGGCCCATATCCAGTGATCATGAGTCTCTCCCTCACTGAAGTCTAATGGCTCATCCCCAATTGGACCCCTTTGGCACCCAATAAGAGGTGGGGGGGGGGGGGGGGGGGGGGTAGAGAAATAGCCCACATTGTAGGCTGTGGTATTACAAGTTACAAGTTACAATTAAGTGTGTGTGTGTGTGTGCATAGGTGCGTGCGTGTGTGTGTACATGTGCATATGTGCATGTGTGTTGCTAGCGTAACTCTCTAGATCATGTACTATTGGCTTGAAACTTTCAACGAAAACCAAAGATCATACACTCTAGAACGTAAATATATTTGGGCTATTTTGGATCAATCTAAAGGAGGATTTCAGGTGACAATATTTGAACACTATTTCTCTATGAAATGAAACTAGTAGAAACTGATGTACATTATAAGTTTTGTGTCAGCTTCTAGCAAATTACTACACACTATCCAGATAAAGGTATTATCACGGTTCAATTTCATCACTAGCTTTGCAAATGATTTTGCTCAAGTAATACTTTTATTAATTGATGGGTGATGGGTGCCTTACAAAGAGGCCTTCATTTGGTGAAAGACTTTTCCACTTTAAGTAATGTTCATAACCATAGCAATAATGATAATTATATTTTGGTTTACACATCATCCCATTAGGCTGCTATATGCACTCAATTGTTATGCAATAATAATGCTATAATAGCCTAGTACAAATTGTTTTGCACTCCACATGCAATATCATTTCATTATGTTTTCTAGTGGAGTGTCGATGGTACTTCCTGTTGGATAAGCTGTCATGGGTCAGAATTAAGAGGTGTAGTTTGCTCTAAAGATGCCATGAAGCACTTGCCTGATTTGCTAACACTACTCAAGAGAAGAGGCATATCAAAAATGTCACTCTGTGCTGACGTAAAACTTATGGATGATCTTAGAAAAGGCATTTCGACATTTACTGAAGACTTGAGGTAAGATTGTCATGCTTTAGCTAAAAATTGGAATTAGTGAAATTGTACTATGATCATTTTTGTTGAAAGTTTTAGCTGTCTCTTGTCTGTGGACTTTCAAGACATACAGTTGATCTATTATTTTTGTAGTGTACATATGTACATAAGTAGTGTACACATGTGCCTGGAATAATATCAAAGAAATTCTACTATATATATATATATATATATATATATATATATATATATATATATATATACAATATTTGGATTTATTGTACAGTGAAAAAAAACAGGATTTTGATGCTCTAAAGTTTCTCACATTTTCTGGAAAGAAAATTTTGGGAGATCATGCCCGTTGGGATCCTCATAAAGGCGAAAATGTGAAATGCAGTTTACTGAAGATGCTAGAGCAAAGTATGTACATGTTTAGAAATGTTCACACATGCATATTGTGTGCGCACTTGCTGTATGGTGTATGCGCAGTGCTGGTATCAGAGTTCAAAATACTTTCACATGCATACATACCTACTATTATAGTAATATGTGTATGTATGTATGCTTTAATGTGCATGCATTATAAGCACTCACATGCCTCCCACGGGGACCAAACCCTGTCTCAAAGTCAATAGCAATAGGAGTCACAACTCAATTTTCTGTGTACCAGGTTATCTGAAAAAAACTCATTTGTCCAATGCTCGGTTGTGTACACTCTGATTTGTTCAATATATTAATGCCTGGTTTATCAGACAGTTTTCATGAGGAACAGATGTGTTTGGATAAACAATGTCTGACACTAACTATATGATTTCTTACAAAAATATATTATATGCTTGATGCAGTGCTAATAAATGTGGTGAGCCTGAGCAAGAAACAATACTGTAATGTAATGTGTGTGGATCATGTCTGTTTACTGGATTATATATAGTTCAGCTGATGGAGTTTTCACAGCCTCCACCTGATTTTTCTGGCTGCACAGCACCACCTTCAGTGATCGATGAGTCCTGTAGTACTATCTGCTCCTTTTTATCTGTTTCGCCTACTTGGTGGGCCCTACCCTTTTAAACCAGGTAGTTCAGGATCGAGTGGATGATTGAGGGTGCATTTGTCCTTCAACAGCACAAATATACATTGATTACCCACTCTTGGCTGTCCACGATGAGGTAAACAGCAAAGGCAGGAACAAGGTGTACACTTCCCCAAATTCCTGTCTTGCACAATATTGCGTTGCACAGTTGTAAGCCAAAGGAACACGTAGAGGTTTGATTAACCATGTGCACATCACTGCTGCCACCGAGGCAATTAACAAGTGCACATAGGATTCATTATGCAACACACAGCGCAGTTACAACTAACATTGTTCAATCTGCTCGAGGCATCTATTGCATTTCTGTGCCAAATCTCCCCCCCCCCCCCCCCCCCATGCAACACTCCACATATGCACACAGCCACCATATAGTGGGTAGCCATCACTGACTATTGTGTTCAAAGTGTTCAGCTGCTCATTGATTGTCTTTATGCCTCTTGATGCCTATATAATATACCTTAGGCTCGCCCCCATGATGATAATCATCCACCTGTGCATAGTATAATATTATAGTAGTGATCAGTATACAAAGGATGCATACTGCTCTGTTTTGAGTGATCTGTAAATAATAGAACCTATTTTCTGTGACAGGTAAGACAAAGATTCTTAAGCAGTTGATCTTTATACAATACTAATTTGACAGACAGAAGTGGATAGTGTGCGGTATAAATTTGGTGTTTGTTTTAGAAGAGTGGATCTGCATAATTTAGAAGTATGTGTATGCATGGGGTATATGTAAACATAAAGTACACATACGTATATGTACATATGTAACACACAGTAGTTTTGAACACATTTTGTCATTGCCTTAAAAAAACATCCCTAAGGATTCCCATGAAACCAACATAAGAAGAACAAACAAGTAGTGAACCATTAGAAAAATATTTTTCGGGATTAGGTTGTTATGAGCAAAAATCCCTGTTTTTTAGCTGTCTAGGTGGCCTAAAATTTGGGAAGAATGGATGAGCTGTGAGAAGATACCTGATTACCATGTCTTCCCCAAGTGATTTTCCAAAACTTTAATATCCTATATAATCCAACAAAGATAGGATTGAGGATATTCAGAGGGCATATTCCTTTCAGGCTAAATGGGTTTTTCTTAAACCTCGGCAAAACAGCTTCTGATGTTTCATGTAAAACGTAGTGCAGCATCATCAAAGTAGCCTTCTCTTCCCATTTTGTTGATCTGTGAAATTTCAAACTTTATCTGAAAGAAGTTCAATGATGCAATGAACACAGCCACTAATTAATGACGTTGCAACCAAGCACTGCACACAATCCAAACAAGCAACAGTTGGTTATAAATACCATGTGCACAGACATGTCCCATCACATTCTGAGTAGTGCATGTGACTGATATTATACGTAGTGTGCTTAACCTGCCTAGTATGCAGTCCTGACCTCACCATTTCATCCATCCACAGCTCTTGAACCTGACCCAGAGATGTATTGGATTCCCTTTGGCATCCACACCCTCACTGTTGGAGAAGAAGGTGGTCTGTTTCCTCTCCAGCCACAGACAAAGGATGGTTATGGCGACAATGATGTCATCACACTGGAGGTACCAGAAGGGGCCATCAACACAGCTTTGTGTGATAAACTATGTATTCGATATGGAGTGATTGTCTATGGTCCTTTTGACCTGCCTGAGGGCTACCAGCTTGGTAGCATGGCTGTGTACATCTATTTCAATCGGTATCATGTAGTCAAACCACTTGTTCTTAAACTACCTCACTGGGCAGGTGAAGGTGGTCAGAGTAGTCTGAAGTGTGTCGTTGCTGCTCACAGGCTGAAGGAAGGGAAAGAGAAGTACAAGTTGAAAGTTTCTGAGGAGGGAGACCTCCAGTCTGGAGAAGAGTATGGTCTCATCCCCATAGATGGCCATTGCAATATATTTGGTCTTGCTTTCGAAGAGAGTGTTGGTTCACACTATTATGCAACTTCTCTTACCTGTACGTTTGAAGAAGAACTTAAGGCTATTGTCAAAATTGCAATCACATACAGCTCATCAGTTTGGATAGAGGTAAGATCCCTTTCAAAGGGTCTGTTAATTGCATATGTCCAAAAAGGGCATTTATTGGATGAGTCCATGTGTGTTGTAGAAAGGCATACTCTGAGATTTTGTTTTTATATGGCAATATAGTTTATGCAAATGTACTAAAAAATTACCCCATTCACTCCATTCTACTGTATTTAGCATAATACTTAACATTGACATAATAATCTTGGTTAGATATTCAAGAAGTACAATAAGAAATTTGACGTGGATATGACACAGACATTCTCTTTTGAGAATACAGATAGTGGGGTGAAAATTAAACACAATGAAGTGAAAGGCCCTGGTTGGAAGATCTGTGTTTCAGAACAGGTATGTATGTATGTGTATACAAACAGAAATTGTACCACAGAGATATGACTTAATTCTTTTATTTTAAATGTTTCACCTAAAATTGTAGGACCAGGTGCTTACAAAAGACATTCTGTATGAAACTCACCAAATAAGGAGCCCTAAACAATTGGAAGAAGCTGTTATCAGTGGAGCCTACCCACCCTGTCTCACTTGTGTGGTTACTTTCTCACCAGAAGCAAAAGAGTCGGGTAGACATACACAAATGAAGGTATATTTGGAGGGGACTAACCATCCAACAAATTTGGTTTTCATGTGTCCAGCATATGAGGAGAGGTCATTAGGTAAGGTGAACTGTATGTGTATGAGCGAATATTGCCAGCAGTTCCTTATGTTTTATTCCACTATACTAGTTGCAATTGCTAGTTAGTTGCTCATGTCGTGTTGACTATAAGGAAGCAATCATCTGTCACACAGTATTATGTATTCACAGAACGCGATTCTCCCAGTGTACCATGTACTCGTCCACAGCAACTGCCAATTGCACTGACGCACACAACACAACATGCACCCACAACCACACACAAGTGGTTATAGTCAGACAACCTATATGTTGGATAATATAGTCATATAGTAGTATGACTGTATTATCCAACAGAAAGGCTTCATATGTACTAGAATTACGCATTTGTTCACAGTTGATGTTTGTGTACTGTAGGATTATAATTATTATACGTATATGCCACACTCTGTAAAATTATTGCATGCCCCAGTACTAGGCCTGAGCCAATTATTCACCGAGTGGCACCTATTATTTTATTCAAATATTCTACCATGGTCTTCCTATTATTCTGCGTAGTAAATCCTATTATTCTCCATTACATACCCCTTCTTAGGCAAAAATTGTCATGTTCAAATTACGTATGACATTGTATTAGCAACTCAGACTCCAATAAAAAATACATAGAGAATTAAAAATCAAATTGTAAATGGCAGTCTATGAGCAAATATAATAACTGATGAAAGGCTAGCGTTTGTTATATTGGAGCATAAGAGATGTCTCTATATAGTCTTGTAGACTACTTTCCTGGTACGAGCTAAATGAGCTGTTTAGAAGTGAAAAAACACGCTCTGATGCAGCTGATGATGGTTGCACAACCAGGACTTTCTTTGCTGCATTGGACCATACTGGTAATATGGATGCTCATCCTTTCCAGAATTCCAGAGGGCTGTAGTCTGAACTTATATCCTCCACATTAGCCAAGTACTGAGGAAGCTCTGTCTTAAGGCTGTCTAGTGTTGACTGGCCTGACAAAAATGGGAAAACAGCCAAGCCGTCAACAGCAGTGGTGTCTGGCTTCATTTCAGCTACCTTTTGTGGAGAGAAGAGACGAGCAGCTTTGAAGGCAGAAAGAGGATTCTTAAGGCAGCCATCCAGGCACTCCTTGAAATACACAATGGCAGGTTGGACGCAGGCTGTACCATACTGCCAAAGTTGCTGTTGTAGCCCAGGATTTCCTCCACTCTGTCTCCCTGACACTGCCTTCAGGTTTGGGTAGTGAGGAGTTGTCATGTTTACTGCTGTAGATAGCGAGGAAATAACCTCATAACACTGAAGAGCTAGTGCTCCATCACCCTCCAGCTGGTAGGTTGCTTGCACAAATGGTAACCCAAAATCCACAACCACTGCAAGCTCAAGTTGTAGATATGCCTTCAGCTGAGGATCAGTGAAAATCTTACCAATTTGGAGTAAGTGAGTGCTGGAGGGTCTACATGGGATTGAAGAAACCTTTCAACATCCCCATATACCTCTAAGAGTTGCTTCATAACCTCCCACTTGCTCCACCATCGAGTTGGAGCATAAGACTTGACCATGCAGCCAGTCTGTTTCTTCCAGAGGAGACGTGCTTTCGGGCTGTGGCTGAAAAGACTAACCCACGCCATGACAAACTCACTCAAATGAGGAGCATTTACCTTTCTCCCCACAAGATCTAGTGTGTGTGAAAAGCAGCCTACATCCAAGACATCAGGATAGACCACTTTGAGTGTATGCATTGCTACGTTGTTTACTGCAGCTCTGTCTCGCATAGCTCCCAAAAGACTGCCAGAAGTCATGCTGTAGTGTACAGATAGAACACTAATGAGCTCACATGCGATTTCCTCTCCAGTCATGCTCTTCGCAATCAGTTGAAGACGTACTTGATGCTGCTGTATTCTCCATTCAGAGTCTACATATCATACAAAAATAACCATAGCTTCGCCAAGGCGGGTAGTACCATCAAAAATAATGGATATAAATTTCCCTTTGAGCTCCTCCTTAATTAGGCTTTGTTCTTGTGAGGCAATCACTGGAATTAGGTTAGACATGTGTCACCTTTCAGTTAGTCGATGTGCATGTTCTTCTAGAAGCTCCTAGAAGCAATCCAATTTGTTCAGTGGCACACCAACTCATAAAAATGCTGTAACTACCTTCACCCGGAAGATATGTTGATCCTGAGGCAAGGATTGTCCTACGGGACAGCTGGTCTCATCTGCAACTTTCAGGGCATCAGCAATGTCCATCTCACGTTTTTCTTTCAACTCCAACCGTTTCTTTCCTGCCTGATGCTTTGCTGATTTATTATGATTATTCACACTGCTGCTGACCAAGGAGAGCTCCTCTCTACATGCTTTACAGAACAACCGTTTGTTAGAAACACACAGGCATTCTCCATCATGCTCTTTCACCCAAAGGAGTGACTGACTTGGGATCATTAGCACTGCGTCCTTGTGATTGTTTTTTCCCTTAATTTAGGGGGATTGCAGTGGACCGTTCTTTTCCTTGATAATTCAGATGGCTTTGGTGACTTCAAACGCTGCAACAAACTTGAAGGATTAGCGACAACGGGCTCAGCACAGTCTTCAGCAGAACAATTAGCCCCTAAATCTACAATTATCTCAGATTCTGCTATTTCCGTTGGCTCAGACTCCAGATCTGTAACAGGTACAGCTGCCACATGGTGCAGATCATTGTGATCAGCCATTTTATGATACTATTTTTAGAATACTTCCCTATTATTTGCAAATTATTCTGATGTGCACAAATGCCTATTATTCTGGAAATTATGCACGGATATAACTGGCACACCCCTACCCAGTACCATGTGATTTGCGAGAAATTTCTTTGAAATTTTCTTATTTCGCTTTGCAATTTCTAATTCTTGCTGAAATTTGCTTTCAGTCCAAATAGCAAGCAACTCCATCATTTCAGAATCACTCCACAAAGAGTATACTGGTGAATTATCACCAAAGCTAATATTCTTTTATCCATTTTAAATCGCTTTAACCTACCAAAATCATTTATACTCGAAGCACTTTTAATTTAAAGCGGTTTTGTATCGAATTCAACCACCTAGAAAGGTTGTTTAGCTAAACCGATTACATAATCGCTTTAACGTGTTTACATGTATAAGTGAATTAAAACAATTTAATGCTAAACTGGTTACGAAAGCGGTTTAATGCTCCAGTGTAAATGGGGCTAAAGTCAATAGCAATAGGAGTCACAAGTCTATTTTCTGACACAGGGTTATCTGAAAAACTCATTTATCCAATGCTCATTTGTGTAATATCTACTCCGATTTATCCATTGACTGGTCTATCAGACACTTTCATGAAGAACATATGTGGTTGGATAAACCTTGTCCCACACTGATTTTATGATTTCTTACAATAATCTGCTTGATGTAGTGCAAATGATTGAGGAGAGCGAGCCTGAGTGAGAGACAATACCATGATGTACGTATATACGTGGGTCATGTCTATAGCTGGATATACTTGTGTCATACGTTCAGCTGACGAAGTTTTCATGCACGGCCTCCACCTGATTTTCTGGCTACATAGCAATACCTTCAGTTCTGAGTACTTTCTGCTCTATTTTCATTTGTTCGTGTGCTCAGCAGGCCCTATATCTTCTCTTTAACGAGATAGTTCAGGATTGAGTGGGTGATTGAGGTGCCTCCATCTATTACCCACTCTTGTATGGCTGCCGATAACAAGGTAAACAGCAATAGCAGGAACAAGGCATCTACTTACTTACCCCAGACTTCTGTGTTGCACAGTTGTAAGCCGAGGGAACAGCTAGAGGGTTGATTAACCATACCACTGCTGCCGTTGAGGCAAATAACAAGGGAACATACAATTTATGTATTATAAATGCAACGTGTGATGCAGATACATTTGACTGTGTTCAATTGGTTCTAAGCTTCTGTTACATTCCTGTGCCAAATAGCTCCCCCTTGCAACACTCCACATATGCACACAGCCACCATATTGTGGGCAGCCATCATTGACTATTGTGAAGTGTTCAGCTGCTCTTGATTGTCTTTATGCCTCTTGCAATTGATGTCTATATATATACCTTAGGCTCACCCCATGATAATAATCAATGCCTATGTGTAGTATTAGTGATCATACCCATACAAAGGATGTATACTGCTCTGTTTTTGAGTGATCTGTAAATAATAGAACACTTTATTTCATTTTAGAATATTCTCTTATCTGTAAGAGATCAGACAGGGATTCTTAAGCAGTTTATTTTATTACAATACTAAATTGACAGACAAAATTGGATAGCGCACAGGGTATTTACTGTATAGTGCCAAATTGTTGTGGGATGAAATTTTCTCGGATTTTAACTTTTGAATATTTCGCAGAAATAAATTTCGCGGGTCAAGCTTAATCACGACTTGAAGTAATTAAAAGTGGACATTTTGGCACAAAACTGTTCGATATGTCTAGGAGAAGATTTAGCGTTACTGCGATGGTACGTGGTTATCATGTGTATCAGTATACATGGGCTGCTACTATAGGAGAAGACCTCGAGTGCCAGAGAGAAGCTGGAAATCGAGAGGATCCTTTTGTTGTAGCAGTTGTAATGCCGCCCGGCAGAATATAGTCTCGCGAGCCAGACCCTACGCCGCTAATCCCTTCATATGACAACCTATAATGTTTACAAATATGGATGTATAGGCATATACACAATTACCGTTATTATGGACGCATAGGCAATTGCAAGCGAACTAATATGGACGCATAGGCAATAATATTGTTCTAGTATTTAGTGTATTGTATTGTAATAACACAGACAACAGTGGATAGGTTATCGTTCCGTTCCAACCGTCGATTCGAAGAATACAAATGGAGCTGCTAGAAGATTTGGATGTGGAGGAAAACGACATTGCCTATACTTTAGATATAGGAAACCCCCTTCTTCAAGAGTTTATACAGGTAAGAATAGAAACATTTAGAATCTAGGCCTATACATAAGCTGGCAAGGCCAGTTTGTAGTGCGGAAAGGCTGGTTTGACCACAGCATTGCAGCTTAGTAAACCTTAGTAAGTAAACAGCTAAAGAGCATGTATCCTGTAGTCCTGTATTCAAGCACTAGTGCATCTGAGCATTCAGCGTTGTGTATTCGAGTATAGCCAATTCAATGCAGCCTGTTAAATTGCTGTCAATTGAAGATAGAGGCTGTTCTGATACACAAGTTAATATTCATTCTGGTGTTTTGTGTGGCTCTACCTTTAGACTAAGTATATTGTGTATTGAAACACTAATGGAGTTAAGAGTATCTATGATTCCATTTAATTTATTGACGATTGAGGCTACATGCATGCTTGATTTAAGGCACTATTGATGCACCATGGTCATCTGTGGCAAAATATGTAGTGGTACACTTATCACAATGCTACCACACTGTAATTGCACTATGTATGTTGTGGTCCTGTAATCCCACATCTTGTGCATGTACTAGTATGTGCCTGGACGAGTTCTAGTTTTCAGAAAAGAGAAGATCTTTATTTGTGATTAACTTGTCATGGCACGTGATTCATAACAAATCCAACCTGTAGCATCTACACAATCACCTGTACCACCTGTACCTAGTACCACCTGTATCACCTGTACCTGTAGTACCACCTGTACCACCTGTGCCACCTGTGCCTATAACCACCTGTGCCACCTGTACCACATGTACCTATTCCCATCAAGATCCAAACTAGATATCTGTATTTGTTCTGTATTGTATGCCACCTTTGTTTAATTGCACTTAACAAAGAATCACAGCATTCACTTTAATTTCTTACTATTATACAGTACCAATAATTCTGTAGTTGATGTAACTGGTTGAGTGTACTGATTGAATTTAATAATTGATGGTACCAGCTCTAGCCTCTCCTGCCACTTGCTCTGAGCCGGTGTCTCTGGACTCTGAGCTACGTGAATCAGCTCATCCTGCACCGCTTCTAGGAGCCTACCCAACTCTGACAATGCTATCATAATAACATGTACAATAATGGAAGTCATCATGCAAGATCTAGATTTGGAAGGAACTATAAAATGAAGGAATGGACTGCCATAAACCTTACTAGTAGGCTGGATTTGAGGTTCAGTCAACACATTGGTATGCTCAGGTTCCAGAGTGCTTCCATGACTTTCATAAGAGCATTCACCAATCTGATCTGTGCATACACAAAGAGGGTATATAATGATGATAGAACTTCTGGAAAATGTTACTATTATTCAATACTGTACAGGAACAGTCAACCTTGCCTGCAGTACATGTACCATAGACGCCGACTTAGTTACTCACATCTTACCTTCTTCAGTAACAGGACTTGTGACTTTTCGCCTTTTAACCAGTTTCTTTTTCCTAGTATTAACAGATGTACTAGCAACCCGGCCTTGTGGTCCATATCTGTAAACCCGCGAGCTATTCCCTGATTGCTTCGTTGTTTTGTCCCTTAGACAATCGTTTAAGGCTTTCTCCAAACTTAACAGGTGACGTCTACCTGACGTTAGTTCAGCTAGTTCTGCATTTAGGGACTGTTCTAGCTCAGTTCTGTCCTGCAGACGACCACCCTGACGCCAGTCACCAGAAGCCATTTTGGTACTCAACAATTATTGCCTATGCGTCCTTATTGAGGTGATAGACTAGTGTGTATATCGGTAAATAATACATAGTCACTGCTCTATGCTCAAACTGAAACTGATCGTTGTGAGTCAGCCACACGGGGTATTTATACCTGACCATGGGATAAACGTAATAATGACCATCGCAAATAATTTTTCAAATTCTCCACTTTTTCTCTCAAACACTGAATAGTGTCATTCTAGCTTCTACATTAAATAAAAGTAACACATATGCTTATGGCTTCAAAGGCATAACAATAAAGGTAACTGTTTTCTAAAGAGATAAAACCAGCCCCAAGCATGTAGTAGTTTTGAATACATTTTGCCTTAGCCTGAAAGAAAGACTCTAAGGATTCCGATGACACCATCATTAGAAGAATGAATAAGTAGTGAACCATTAGAAAAATGTTTGGGGATTAGGTTGTTATGAGCAAAGAAAAATGTTTTTCAGCCATCCAAGGTGGCCTAAAATTTGGGATAAATGGATGAGCAGTGAGAAAATACCTGATTGAATACAACATCTTCCCAATCGATTTTTTTAATTTTTTTTCAATAGCCTACATCCAACAAAGATAGGAACTAAGACAATCAGAAGCTATCACCCTTTCAGGCAAAGTGTTTTTTCTTTAACTTAGGCAAAACAGCCATTTGTGTGATTTTTCACATAAAACGTGTGACGTCATTGGAGTAGCCTTCTCTTCCTGCTCTGTTGATCTTTGAAATCTTAAATGTCGTCTGAAAGACACTCAATGACGCAATAAACATAGTTGCTTATTTGTGATGTTGCAAACAAGCAATGCCTACAATCCAAACAAGCAACAGACAGTTATACATCCGTGCACATTAAACTGTGTGCATTCTATAGAGCTACTGATAAAAAATCTGGTTGATATGTAGTTTGCTGAATGTTGTTAGCTTTAGTTTGTCAATCTGTTTGACTAGATGTAGGGTTAGGGTGTATGTGCATGGATTATTAGTGTTGAATATTTATTAATTTTTGAAACTGTTGTTCATTTTAGTAGATTATATAGTAGATTTGGGTTTGCAGGGTGGCTCTGGGCTAGCCTGTTGGATATGACACCAAAGTTTGTGATTCGATTCCCAACCTGCACCCCTTGCTTGTTTGTTATGAAAAAAGTGCAGCTATGGAAGCCACACAATGTGTATGTAGAAATTGTGCATGATTTGCTTGAGTTTTGTGGGCCCCTGGTGGAGTAGCCTCAGGCTTATGGACATGATACAGTGGTGAAAATAATATATCATTATTTTTATTATGTAGATTTGGCTATCGAAATGGAATCTTTGTTAAGGTTTCTGAGTGAACCCAGCAAAGTTTTGAAAGAGATCCCCCATCTTTCCAGAGTGACTACAGCCAGAAAACTTGCCTCTCTAGTGGAGCTGGTGGTTACCCAAAATGACATCCCATCATGGATAAGGTTGCTATTGTTTCCCAAGAGGTGCTTACGTACCCCTCAAAGATGCGGCAAAGACTGGAAATTGGCCACTTTGGTTAACAAACAAGTGTCTGAAGAGTCACTCAACATCGAGTTGCATACGCGAGGTGTAACAACCAATCCATTGGGACGCCACATAGTTTTATACACCAGCAACAAAGTGAACTATCATGCTACTAGAATTTCAATGAAGCTAGAAGAAGGTGATTATAGAGGTGCCGTAAGGTTGGCATGTAGTGAAGATGTATTTGCAGAGCATAATAGCCATACTCTTGATGTCCTCAGGGCAAAGCACCCTCCTGCACCACCCAACTCTGACACAGATACCCTCAATTGTAAAGTACCCTTGTCAATATCCATAGCAACAAAGGCCATGATTAAAAAGGCAATTGCATCATTCTCCTGTGGCTCGGGTGCAGGCATAGATGGCCTACTCCCACAACATCTCAAAGACCTTACTGATCGCTCAGCTGGTGATGGAGGAGTCGCTCTTTTGTCTGCCTTAGTGGACTTTGTAAATCTGATCCTTGAGGGCAAAACTCCACCAGCCGTACGCCCTATCTTCTTTGGTGCCAGCCTGACAGCACTCACCAATAAGAGTGGGGACATCTGTCCAATAGCTGTGGGGTGCACCTTGAGGAGGCTTGCCTCCAAATGTGCTTGCCAAAATGCCCTTAAGACTATCCCACCGATTCTTACCCCACATCAGGTTGGTTTCGGGATTGCAGGGGGAGTAGAAGCCGCTGTTCATGCTAGCCGTGTTTATCTTACCCACTTGCCAAATGAAAAGGCAATGCTAAAAGTGGATTTCAAAAATGCTTTTAATAGCATTCGGCGTGATAAGATGCTCAAAGCTGTCAAACTGTATGTTCCAAATTTATTACCCTTTGTATCCTCTGCTTACTCCTCTCCATCAATCCTGCTATGGCATGGTGCCCAAATTCTCTCAGGTGAGGGAATTCAGCAGGGTGATCCCATTAGCCCCATGCTTTTCTGCCTCACCATTCAGGAGCTAGTGTCCAGCCTATCATCAGAATTTATTGTATTCTACCTGGATAATGGCACTATTGGTGGCAACCTTGCAGACCTCCAGGCTGACTTTCAGAGAATTGAAGACCGGGGACAAGCCTTAGGCCTGCACCTCAATGTGAATAAATCAGAATTGGTATCCTATGATGAGTCTGCAGTTAGAGATGTTCTGTCTGTATTTCCAGGACTGCAGTTCATCAGTGCCCATCAAGCCACACTGTTAGATTCTCCCCTTGGGAAAGGGGCAATGAAAGAATGCTTGGAGGTTCAACTTCATCAACTAAAGGCGATAGGTGAACGTCTCTGTCATCTACAAACACGTGATGCTATCACCGTTCTGCGCCATTTATTATCCATCCCTAATCTCCTGCATATCCTCCGCACATCCCCAGCCTTTGAATCACCACTTTTGGTATCCTGGGACAATCTTTTGATGTCCATTGTTTCCAGGATCACCAATATCACCTTCAGTTTGGGAGATTCATCGTGGATACAGGCAACACTACCTGTAAAGTCTGGTGGCCTTGGGTTCAGAAGTGTCTCCAATCTTGCACCGTCTGCCTTTTTGGCATCCGCTGATGGAGTCTCTGAGCTCATGCAACAACTTCTGCCAGCCCATCTATCCTCCTATCCATACAATGAGAAGGACTCTGCATTGTCAGCATGGGAGCGTGACCTACCAGGAGAAACACCCCTCCCAACTTCTCCCAGCCACCAGAAGTCATGGGATACACCCAAGATTGAGCATTTATTTGGCACTCTTCTATCCGATCCAGATTCCAGATCCCGCCTCTTGGAAGCTAGATCCAGTGGTTCTGGTGCACGGGTCAGTGTCCCACCAGTCTCTTCTCGTGGTTTGCGCATGTCTAACGACAAAGTCCGCATAGCAATAGGCCTAAGGCTAGGTGTCCCGGTAAGCGTGCCTCACACATCTAGTGTCTGTGTCAAAGAGGCCTCCACAGACTAAGCTGTAGGGCAAACCAAGGTAGGAAGACTCCATGACATCCACTGGGGAACCCAAATCTTCTGCACACTTGCTTCAGCGACTCTCAGTAACAGTTCAAGTGCATGGGAAATTCAACTTCAGTGATGGGATCTATTGGGAACATTGATCTTTAAGATTGTAGTTAGGTCTTGCAGTAACTTGAAGTAGACTTTTTGTTTATGTGTATATACTGTAAACTTTAACTTGGTGTTCTGCATAATATAGTATTATTTCATTACTACTATGGAGCCTTGTGGTACACCTCTCGCAACCTTGGACCAGTTTGACATATTAATAATAACTCCCGAGTTATTATTAATATGTCAAACTGGTCCAAGGTTGCGAGAGGTGTACCACAAGGCTCCATAGTAGTAATGAAATAATACTATCCCTTAAAAATTTATGCCTTCACTTTCTGGCATCTGCAACTTAAGTAACCCTTAACCCACTCCAGTTCCCCATTTCTCACATGCACCATATGCACTTATATGAGAGCCAAAACAAGGAGTTAACAAAGAATGTCATGATCATGAGGGAAGTGCTCATCCATCTTCAGCACTTCTGTAAAACTGGCAATGCCTGGCCTACCAAGTTTGAAAAAACTGACCATTTGTGGATCAGTAAGCACTTCTGGTGAGTAAGGCATGGTGTACAGATCTTTTAACTTATGGTTTTGTGATAGATTTTCCAATTAACAGTATGCAAATTTTTTATTAGGATAGTAGTTTAGTCAAATGCAATATTACATACTACTATATTTGATATGTTGAAGGGGTTGGGGATTATTCAGTAAATCTCCACAAGCTATGAATTTGCTTTTGGTTTTGATATTAGAATTGCTCAGGCTAATATGTAACATTATAGACTACTGTAGTCCACTACTATATCTCATATATAATAATTAGCAGCAAAATACAGTGAATGAGAATTCATTGCATTCAGAACTGGTTAAGGTAACGTGGGTATTCAGACCCATGTAAGTACATTGAATCAAAAAATACTTCATCTTGCACGATAGTTCCAAGTTATGGAGTAAAGTAGGACTCCTCATGCATGCAGGGATGACGCAAAAGCAAAATGACCACATTTACATTTGTATATAGCTTTAAGCAAAATACAGTATTAATCAGCTCTCTTAGCCATATGTTCTTTTCCTTGACAAGTTTCGAAAGTTTACACTGTGAGAATTCTTTTCTCTTCTCTGCAGAAATTTCACCAATTATCAAAGTCATGCAGCAAAATGTGCACATGAATGTGTTGAAAACTCCTGAATTACCAACTTTCATTAATTTGGGGTGAAAGCTTCCCCCCTCCCCACCGGACATGCAGAACCCAAGCTGCATGATCAGGCCAGTATGGTAGTTCCTAAATGTGAGTGGTATGGCTGATGGTCAACCATCAACATGTGATGGAGCCAGTATAACATACTATGATATCAGGTCAAAAAGAGAATGCATGGTGTGCATGCATAACACAAAAGCAATATATAATATGTACACTGGTAAATTGTATGGAATCAAGAGTGCATGCTGTGGAGTCCCATTAATTTACAGAAAGCAAGGATGACTTATATTTATTTTGAGAGATGTATTATTTAATAAAATTATAGAAATTGATTTGCGAGGCTTTAATGTATAGTGTCTACGGTAGAACTGAATTTCCTGAAAATTTTGATCCCCGGACGGAAATTTCCGGCGGTCCGAAATTTCCGGGGCAGGCCACACCCAGCTATAGCTATAGAAGAAGAACTCTTAGCACTAGATAGCTAGTTTTTAACTACTTTTTTATATCTTATTGTTGCTTTTCGCTTGAATTTGAACAAAATAAGTAACTTTTGAAGCGACGTCGATAACATGGCCCAAAAAATTGCTGGTGGCAAAACTCGATCTCTCCCGGGTTCCGAACCACGCGTCACCTATCATGAACTTGCTGGGGAGGTTTTGGTTGATGAGCATGATGAACTCATTACAAAACCTAGAAAAAGAAGAAAAATGGACTCTTCAACTCCGGATCCCCTTCCTGAAGATCTCATAAGTAAGCTTACTTAATTAGTATTAAACCTCGTGTATGACTTCCTACATTTTTTCACCTGTTGCAATTTGTGAATTAGTGTACTTTAGGCGACTTTAGGCAATAATAATTAATAGCTTTTCCCCCATGAAGGGCGTTATTTCCAATTGGTTATATCTCAAGGCAACACCATATCTTTCATGCAGCTCTGGACCACGAACCTTCAGAAACTCAGTTAATGTCCGTTTCTAAGGAGGTTGGCGGAAAATGGAAAGCAGTACTAGTTAATCTGGAGATTAAGAAAAATAAAATCGACTCTATTTTACTAAATGCATTTGGTAACGTGGAGAACGCATGCTTTGACGGTCTGGTCTACTGGAGGAGTGGAAATGCTTCTCAACCGGTCACTTGGAGGACTCTCTTTAAATCGCTCAGGAAAGCAGGACTGGAGGAGGAAACTGAAGGACTAAGGAAGACGTTCAACATGTAAGTTTAAAGGAAATATGACTATTGGCATAGATATTCTATACTACTTAGTTGTTTGTCTAGACCTTTGGATGTAGCTGACGACATGGAACAGGAAGGTATGTTGACTGCACAGCAACACTGGTGTATTCAGTGTCACAGTGGCTGTTTGTGTGTTGTACTTGCTCAGTTCCTTGTTTTTTTGTGTGTGTGAATAGTACATCCTCCAAAAGCACTTGGTAAAAGATTAGCTACTGAACGGGCATAGGGCTAGGTGGGCAAAGGGCAAGGCAGGCATGGGCTAGATAAGTATAGGGCTACACATACATGAGGCTAGGCAGAGTGTAGTTCGACTGAGTACACACTGAAAATTCCTACATCCTGCAGCATATACATTATGTGCTGCGGGATGTAGAAGTAACAGTTATATAGAAGAAAAGCCATATATTATATAGTCTGCCTTTATTTGTAAAGTAAAGACGATGTTTTGTAGCCAAGTAAGGTTGAATTTCTAAAATCCCTCATTTTGCAAGCAAACAGAAAGAAATCCTTTTGAGTTTACCCACTGGATAGCACTGAGAATGTTGTTGAAAGTCTGTTGCGAATTTCTCATACAGGTTGTTACATTTGTGCAAACAAAAAATCTGGGTCCATTATAGAGAATAACCTCATTATTACCGTAGATGCTCCAAACTAATCAAAGTAACAATAAGATAAAAGCCAGATAAGAGTTATCACTTACTAGTACAGTACCTAAAACTAAACTACTTATGTTTTTCTTATCTGGGTAGCCTCGGACACAGGTTTAAAGTAGGAGTCATTGGGCGGCCCTGGGGCTGCACTGGGGTGTTTCTTGGAGCCTTGCAAGATAGATACATGGTAGTGACTGCTGTTCTAGGACACTTGGTTTCAGAGTAAGAATACTCCACAGGCAAGGCCGGAGTTCGAAGAAGCAGTATTTTTTTTTGCAATCTGTTCAATCAGTATGGTTGTACGGTGCTAATTATATCATTGTCTGTGGCTATCTTCATCATCAAAATTCTTTGTCCTTGAACTCATCGCCACGTAGTCTCAGGTCGCACAGACCTGCTTCTCGCCTGTACTGTATTTTATATATTTTTTATTTCAAATGGAGGCGAGAAACACGTCTGTGGGACGCGAGACTATTCGGAACTAGTCCATCCAGCTGCAACCCATGTTTTAGTCTAGCCTATGGAAGCCCTCAGGTACACCACAACTGATAAAATTGTCTGCAGTTGCGCTGAAGTTTCAGAATTGTTTTCGGAAGCGCTCTGAATATGCCAAAGTTTTGGGAGCCCTTCGAGCAATTGAAAAAAATATCTGCAGTTGTGTTGAAGTTTTGGAAAATGTTTTCGGAATTGCTCTGAATATGCCAAAGTTTCAGAAGTGATTCGGAATCGATCCAAATGTACGTACTTATTGTTTCAGAAAAGGGCCACCATTTTTCTTTGAAATTTTGGGAACTTGTAAAAACACCCAGAAAGCAGAAAGTGCTATAAAGGCTTCCAGTATCCCCCCACACACATACACACGCGTGCGCGCGCACACACACACACACACACACACATACACACACACACTTGTACTTGTACTTGTACTTGTATTACCACTGCCAACTCGCTGGCTATGTGGACCCCATTTAGGGGTTGAGCCATCAGGAAACACCAAGACCAATGGTTCTGCTGGCAACAGCCCCACTGATCCTGGCCCCACAATGACCCCCTAAGTGCAGGAGGGGATACTCATCTGTGGGCTTGCAAGACCCACGAGATGAGAAGAGATGAGGTACAGCCCTGAGTGATGGCATCGATATATCCATCCTGGGCTCTGAGCTGCATGATTTCCCACCTCCAGCTTGGTGACTTTCAGGATGATAGTATATGGCAATACCAGTCACTTGACTGGAATTACACTAACACCTGATGATAGAAGTACCCAAGAGTATTCTGTTTCCAGTGGCGTATGGCTCTCAAGTACAATTAAACTTGGAGTCCTGAGAAAACCAATTTAAAACTTTCGCACTTCAGGATGCCCAATCTGCTGGGTACAGTCAGGAACCTTTAGCACTACTAATTAGGCTCTCAGACCAACTGCAACACACACACACACACACACACACACATACACACACACACACACACACACACACACACACACACACACACGCACACAAGCACATGCACCAGCACATACAAATCATGAATGAGTTTGGTGGCTGCAGTACGAAGGGCATTTTTTCAGTTGTTCGGGATGCTTCCGAAAGTACTTTCAAAAGTTAGGGGCATTTAGAATGCTTCTGAAAACCATTCCAAAACTTTGACGCAACTGCAGCATTTTTTAGTTGTGGTGTATCTGAGGGCTCCATACCAGCCAGCTGTGATGCAAGACCTGGGGGCGGGAAAGGGAAATGTTTCCCTTTTCTAGCTGCCCCCAGCACTTACGTACAAACATGGGTCACAGAATGGACAATAGATTACGTAAGGAAGGTATATGGATTGAAATCATGTTACTTATTACTATTGAATTTATATTGTGCTATGTTTGTATCCATGTTATGGTTGTGTACTTTGGTGTGGTAGCTACGTATATGACAGTATACTGAGATTGTACACAGTTGAAAACAATGTTTAATCATGAATGAACAGTGGCTGTTCTTTTGTTATATAGCCTTTCTGGAACATTTTAAGATATATATGTAGGTGACATTCAAAAAAGAATCTGCGAAGACTATTAAATTTTGTTAGTTTTTTGCTAATTCGTAGGATGGTTATTGCTTATTTCAAGTAGGTTTACCTTTGTATTGAGCATGACGCTAGTATTTGAACAAGGAATACACTCCATTTCCATATGATACCCAGAGTATTGCCATTTTTTGTAGTCATTTTACATCTGCTGACCCTTGTAGTTTTATGACACCAGCTTTTAACCTACTGGTTTCTATTCTTGATATCATTGTAGTTTGGTACTACTATTTGTCCAGCAATTCTTTGGTAGGATAGAAATTATGACTTGTTTATCTGGTATGCCAGCAATACGGTACCAAAAGTATAAAAGTTTACATACAGTACCGTTTAAACGGCGATACTGGAACCGTCTTTTACAAGCGTAGCGTCTATAATAATTTTGAAACGTACCGTTTTTTCCAAGTACGATTCGCGGTTAAAAAGGACGTTCTGAATTGTGTAAACAATCATTTGAAACGATCTTTTACCACATATGCTTACCTCGAATTATGGTGTTTAGCAGCTACACGAAAGAAAGAATTCTGCTTTTTCGGCGCTTGGGAAAGAAAGCCCCTTCTATACAAAAGTTGCTTGCTAAAGAAGGTTTGGTTGTTAGCAGAGTTGGTGTATGCAAGTTCTTAAAGCGCTTTCAGAGGACAGGGAGTCTTCTTCGCCAGTATGGTTCAGGAACATCTTCCAAGGTGAACGACGACGCTTTGGCACTAATAGAACAAGAAATGAGGAACAATGATGAAACCACGGCCAAAGAGCTTCAAAGTAAACTAGAAAGTGAAGGTCACCGTCTTTCACAGCCTTCAATTCTCCGATGGCGTAGGGAATTGGGATGGACGTACGGCGGAACGAAGTACTGCCAAATGATTCGGGCAGTGAACAAGGTCAAGCGTTTGGATTGGGCAAAGAATAACGAGAACAACCTTTCATTCGACAATGTTGTATTTACGGATGAAACATCTGTTCAAATAGAAACCCACCTCCGCTTTTGCTGCTATAAGAGAGGGAGGAAGCCACGCTATAAACCGAAGCTGTTTGCCGCCCTGGATATTTCTCGTCGCTGAGAATCGTGAACTACGTACGTCGACATCCATTTTTACCCCGTGCGCGCATGCGCAGCAGGGGTAAAGCAATCGGTTGGGTTTTCATATATATATATATATATATATATATATATATATATATTATTATTATTATTATTATTATTTGCTTTACAATCACAATTTTGTGACTGAGGGTCTGACGCCAGTAACAAGCGCAGCCAAAATTATAGTACATATATATGTAATATTAGTGATGGTTGTGAATTGTGATAAGTATAAAGTGAGATGTACATGATATTCGGAAATTGACATCAGATATAATGTGGCAACCAGTGGAGGAAATTGGCATGTAATAAAAATGTATGCTGTGGGCCCATTAACACTGGAAAAACAGTTTCTAATATTTAGAGAATCTAAATCTACATTTAAAACTAGTCACTAATTTCTAGAACAGAAACTCTAAATCTTAAAACAAATCTGAAAATATAGACATGCAACTTAAAATTAGCAGGTTTAGATCTAATACTAAGATACAGTGACTAATACATAGTACACTTCCAGACTACATAATAAAGTATCATCTAAGATTTAGAAGGATACACACTATAATTTAAAACTAATCTGTAATTTTGTACATACAGCCTAAAAGGTAGAAAATTGACTAATTGAAGTCTATTAAAATGTTTAGAACAGGCTCTATATTCCAGAACATATAATCTTAAACATAGAATCTATGCAAGATCTATTATAATAATAGCTCGGCTAAAATGTAGCAATGTATGTGCATTGTAAAGAAGTGCAGTTCACCAGGAAAGCTACCTGACCGCATTGCCAGGCAATATATATATAGCCAATACAATATACAACGTAGAATCATATACTATAATTAATATATATATATTAATATAACAATTAGACCATGATTTATTGTAACTGTTCTCTAATAATAATAATGATAATAATAATATTATAATAATATATAACAATTATGTAATAATAATAAAATCATAATTACAATAATATTATAATATTTTATTACACTGCATGAACAACCTCAATTAAGTTATAAGTTACAAATAGTATCCACTTAAATCATATTTTGACTTAATGCACAAATCTTTGTTAATTCTGGAAACACTAAATACATAATGACACTTCAGGGATGAAACATAGAAACAAATTCTTGGGCACAATTCATCGGATTTCTTTTCCAATACATATGCCCCAAAATGAGAGTCAAAAGTGATCGCCCTCACAACATCACAAACAAAAATTATATGTTCCCCACCACCCCTCAAGCTCACAATGTGCGTTAAATGACCAAATGTTGGTAGATTTGGGTACATTGAGTTGCATGGGGAGTTTAATAATAGCCAACACTTCCCACTACGATAAACTGTTCCACAAATAGTAACTGCAGTATACCTATGAAGAGAAATGATTTTATAGGTCACTGTTACACTGTACATAAAGAATTCATATGCAGCCACTTCATACCAATGACATATATACATACTTGTAGATGGTGTCGATATCAAGCTGGTGCAGTTCTAATGTACTTTCACAGAGATCTTTAAGGTCAGATAAGAAGGATACTTCACCCAATGGTATCTCAGTTTCTGCATAAAATTGTGTTCTAGCTGCTAAAGGCTACAACAAGGCAGATAAAGTGCATATATTCAGGTGAACCTACCTACAGCTGTGTTCATGTTCACTTTGGCAAACACTTCATTACAGTGGATATCATATGCTTGCCGGCGCTGATTAGATTCAGTTAATGTTTTGAATATATTCTTAAAGCTTGTCCTCTTACATATTTGCTTAAATTGCTTGTGTCTCCCTTCAAAGCGCATACACCACAATTTGCTCAAGGGACCAAATCTGTAAGTTACAAAACAATCCAAATTATAAAGGAAAGAATATATAATTGATGTATATTTAATGCACATAATTATAGTGTGACCTATTCTTTCAATTAAGATGCATGGGCATGCATGCACATGCATAATACAGATGTATATTAAATTTTAACTTAAAGTTTATACCTTTTCATGAAAGTTGGACAGTGGACCAGGTAGTGAAATTTAGGTGTTAGGGGTCTTTCTGGATATAAACGAACAAATTCACTCAGGTATTCAGCAATGAGAACTCTTAAGTAAGGTGGATGGTCAACCGACACTACATCCGTGCACAAAATTGCAGAAATTTCCTGGAGAAGCATGAAGCACTTGTAATGATCATCATCAGAGGGAATTCTATCTCCGATCAGCAGTGGTATCATATGGAACAATTGCCACATTCCATGAGCTATATATTGAAGATAGTAAACATGTGTACATGTATGGCATTGCATGTGAGAGGAATTGATAGTTAATTCTGCAAATAACAAATTTCTGTCAGCTAGTAAATTATACTAACCAGTCTGTCCAATATTCCCCGAAATAGCTGCAGTAAGAGAAATCTTTGAAGGCCTGTCTTCAAAGTAACTATATGGATAGGACTTGAGTTTACTGTTAATTTCCAGCATAGACACTACCTATTAAAATAATGAAAAGGCATGCATGGTAAAGTTTAATGTATAACTTAATATATTAGAAAGCTATTAATATGTATATATACCTTAAGAGTAGCAGTGGCATGGTGAAGCATTAGCTCGAGCTGAATAGGAAAAATTCCTTCAAATAGTAGATGCATAATATCTTGAGGAAGTTGTTGAGTCAAATCAAAATAGGGCAGATCACACAAAGCACTCTTCCTGTTGATTCCATAGACTTTCGAAAAATGACTTTTTTCTTCACTGCTAATTCCAGGGCGCTCAATGTATGAGCATTGCTTGCGGTAACTATCAAGGGTTCTCATTGTAAACTGCTCTTCTGTAAACTTTGTATGGAAAGCATGCATTTGAATTTCAAAGTGTTATTAACATTAAGACAGCATGCAAATACCTTGGATTGTATTTGCTCATTTGTAGCCATGCAGTGCCTGCATTTCTTGTCCGCAAACCCAACCCCTTCTTTGAAGCCTCCAGCCTTGGCAACAGCTGGAGTGTCCCCCAGCATAGCAACAAGATCACCCCTAAGCTGTACATCCCTTTTTGAGTATGAAATGTGTGCCCACTGCTCTATACATGCAAATATAGAAGAAAGGAATTATATATAAAATTAATCTATTAATATATCTCAGACTGCATAATATAGACTAGTTACTGTATAATTCATATAATACCTCATTAAGTTGCTTCACTTCTTCAATGAAAGGACGCATTATGTCATCAAAGGTATATCTTTCCAAAAGTTCACATGGGAACAAGCACAAAAGATGGATGGCTTCCACTCTTGATCTCAGAGCAGGGTCAATGTTGCCAAGAGTGTAGTAAACTGCACCTAACAATACAACAATTATATACTGCATGTATATAACAATGATTTTAGAAACCCACAAATGTCATGCAAGTCTAAGACTTACATATTGTGTTACATAACTACTATGTAAATCTGATTTGATGATTACAGACTGAACATTTATAAGTAGTACAATAGTATACAGTGTATTATAATTTAATTTATAAAATAACTGAGAATGACATTGTATATAACCTACCAATTTTGTACTGCTTAGAAACTGATGAAATTTGATTAACAGCTGTAAATTCATCGTAGTAAGACACAATTTGCAGTGCATTCGGACACTCCTGAAAAACTTGACTTGACCGAAACAGAGAACCATCACAAATATCATGAAGAGTCGAGTCACAACTTTGGCGAGAGCCCGAAATAACCTATAGTATTACAGTATATATTATATAATTATGTTATATTATATGCTCCATAATTTATGTATAATATATACATACACACGCACACACACACACACACACACACACACACACACACACACACGCGCGCGCGCACATGTATATAATACTCAGTCTAGTATAATAGACTAAGTATGCATAAGCATTAAATTGCATGTCCATTGAAATAAACTAATAGTATACACTCAGTCTGACAGGCTTTACCTGATTATAAACATGTGTGTTGTTCAGAAGAGACTCAATCGATGCAAGAAGTGGGACATAAAAGAAACCATCAGAAACATCTAGGAGTGAGCCTTTCTTAGTTCCAATATGAGATCCAATTTCAATCCAAATGGGATTCTATAAGCAAAACAATATATATTTACCTGCATATGCATGAGTTGAATGTGGGTAATATACGTCAATATGCATGGAGGTGCAGTGAGACCTCACTTATTCACACTTCAGATATCCAATTCCCTTATATACCTTCCACAGTATTTTTATTGGAACAAATCTGCAACAATCCTATACTGTACAGCTATATACTACTGCATGCTCCCTTATTTATCCAGTTCCCTCACTTTATCCGTAATTTCGTCCAGAATGGATGTATGCGGATAAGTGAGGTCGGCATTGTGCATTAGGTATAAGAAAACATGCATACATGCATACCCCAGGTGCATGTGTTCATGAAATGCATTCATTTTGATAATTCTGCAATTGGTGTATATGCATAGTACATACACCTTGTGACTACATGCACATGCAACTTTATAAGTTACCACATAAGGCAGTTCTTGGGTCATTGCTGCACGCTGCTGATACTGCGACTCAAGGCCTTCTAGTGGGCATCCACTTTCCACACAGTCAAGCAACTGCTGCATACTAGGTGCCTGAAAGTCATTTGTTTCAAAAAGTGCTGTAATTTCGCCCTGTGCTTTAGTTACATAGTGCGAATGCAGCAGCTTCACGAACTCCACAATATCTGTTATGGCAGCTTGCGACAGTCTATGTATCTCTTTGAATTTCACTAGATGGCTCACACACACACTTCCAAGTCTCTTTTCTGATTGAGATGAAATCTGCACACAAGAATTTAAATCTTCATCTCCTGCACTCATTTGGTCAGCACCCAATTCAGTTTCTGAATCATTGACTTCATCAGCCTCTTCATCACAAAAACTATCATGTGCTATAATAGAATGAAATACATGAAATAATAACCTTCACAGAACAATACCATGCTGAATTATATACATTGTACACTCATGAACTATTGACTGCCGGCATGATGACATGGGAGGCTGTATCCAAACTAATATATTATGATGCAAAAACTTGATATATGCAGTTCTAAATGATTACAGTATATACCATCACTTTCATCTTCTGAAGAATCTTCATGAGTTCTTTTCCGGTTATCCTGAAAGTACAACAAATTGTGGCTTCGCCTGACATGCCAATACCAAACACTTGAGGATTTGAATGATTGAAAGCACCCATCAACTCCACAAGTAACACTAGATGAACTGTGAACACTTCTCATATGAGACACAAGCTCATACAGGTTTTCAAAGACCGCTGGGCAATTTCCGGTCGATCTGCAACGCCAGATACACACGCTCGCCATTTTTGGCTATTGCGTAATGGCCCGCGCTATTTCAACAATGAGCCAATGAAATTGCTTTTCAAACGGCGCGCGATGTGTGATCGAGATGGACGATGTGCAAGACCTACAAGACTTTAATTGTGAAGAGTTATCTGAGTACTTTATCGATTGCGGACTTTTAAATTCTACTGAAGCCGATGAAATTAGAAGTAAGTTTCACTATCATAATATTATAAGGTAATTTCGGGAATGTCTTGTAACTGTCAGTCCGCCATAAGCTGAATAGCCGAAGGAGATTTAGAGAAGGTTATTACCACATTCTGCGTCTATTCTAGACCCTTTTACCCCGATCAGTCTACTGACTGAAAAGAATATAGGAACGTTCCTGGAATTACTGGCTTCCCGAAATTTCCTGCTTTTACCTTACCTTAATTTGTGGGCGTCCCTTACTTTCTATATGCCTATTTATACACAGAGAGAGGTATCGATGGAGATGTCTTTTGTCGAATGAGCCGGGAAGATCTGGCCATTATTTTTCCCAAAGACAACCAATTCATCCTTGGAGTGAAACTGTATCAGCTTATACAGAAAATGCGCAAACAAGTCTCCACTGACTTGGATGCCAGTCAGGAATCGGACATCGGTTCAGTTCTTAGTTCCAAAAGGTCATCGGCACAACCATCGATTAAGACCTTGAGTCGAGCTAACACAAGTAGTGCCTCATTCAGATCAGGTGGTGAATGTAGTCACTCCTCTAACGCATCTCAAGACCCTAGGCCCAAAAAGAACAAGGAAATTGTACCCCAGACCGATATAAGTCCCATCAGTACAGAGTCACGAAAACGTCCTTCAGGGATTGCATGTGAAGAGTTCTCTCTTCCTGAGTTTTCACCCGATGTTCAGCAGGCCATAAAAGCAGATCAGTTTATTACATCCGCTAAACGTAATAAGCTTATAAGGGAAGCATGCAGAGCATATAAAGGTTATTGCAGAAGTGTAAGAAAAGACATCACATCAGAAGGTAAAAGGAAATTGGGAAGGATGCTGTACGGTTTAGCCCCTAAGAGTTTAGGAGACCTTGAAGATTTAGCTGTCCAGGGAGTCCCTGAGGTACTTTGCATAATATTGTATAGCATTACATGGCGGTCACTGTATGTGCATGCATGCATGCATGGATATTGACCAAGTTATATTTGTCGTGTTTGTAGGCTAGTTTGAATAAGCAGATTGTGAGATGGTTTCAGAACAACGATCACACAGACAGAAAGCTTTGTGGGAAAGCAAAGAAACACTCAAAAGTATCATCAAAAGTTGCTGAGATAGTGGAAATACCAGATAGTGATGATGATGAGGAATGTGTCTTGGCAGCTGACCACCTTAAAGAGCTGAGGAAAGACATGGACAAAGGTATAAAAAGATGGGATATTGACAAAGTATCTCGTCTGCTTTCACTCACATTCAAGCTTAGGTCACAGAGGAAAGCTAGCAACAACCAAATATCACAGATGTTGCAAGAGTTTCCTTGTTTCAAGGAGCCTGGATTTGTGAGTATAATTATGGTGTCTCACCGTGATCTTAAAGTTAATTTGATTGGTTAACACTTAATTCTGTATGTCATTGTTCTTTAAATATACTGTACAATGACGTATTATACTGTATGCAATTTTTGTTTGAATTCTATGTTACAGTAATTACATAATTAAGATTTGCACTTTTGACATTCTTCATATATTAGCTTCTTCAAGAATTATTCCACTTATGCGGGATGCAATTTGATGATTTTCAAAGTGTTATTTCAAAGGTGGGAGCTATCCATGATAAATGGTTTCAGTCTTTGGTTCCTGCTATGCAGCAAATGTGTACCAAACTACAACTGGTAACCGAATCAGAGGAAGGCACTAGTAAGCAACCAAGCCTGCATATAGTTATACTTATTATGCATGTTATTGATTTATTAATTACTGTAACTTAATTGCATCTGACATTTAATTGCAATACCTTCAGCTCTTGAATTGATGTGCCTGAAAATGCTGGTTAAGCAGTTGAAGCCAAAGGGAAGTAAACTATGTGTGGATGAGAG